>JAANYP010002035.1:153637-491137 GCA_020465985.1 Centrapalus pauciflorus | reverse complement strand
TGAATCTTTACGTGGTGAGTCTACTCGGGGTGGTGGTAGTGTTTGTACTCGGGGTGATGGTAGTGTTTGTACTCGTGGTGATGGTACCGTTTGCTCTATTAACACTTGTGACTCGGTCTCGATTGAGGAAACACATGATGATGATACAGGTGATGTCGTCTTGGTTTCTAATGAAAATTCGTTGGATTGATCATTCGGAGGATCGTCCGGATTTGGTTTTTCCACAACATTCGAATCATTCTCCTTGAAAGAGTTATCGATTTTCTCATCCGGTAGAGGTAATGATTTGGTTCCATCGGTTAAAGTTTTCGATGATTTTTTTCCACGCAACTTCTTTTTCTGTCATTCAAAATAATCAAATTCAACTTTAAAAATGGGTGCTACTTCATGCACCATATCTAGATCCCTATAATTGACCTAAAATATGTCTTTTTTTATAATTCATCATTATGGTTTACTTATTTACACCTCTTTGTCCACTCATAAGGTGAAAATTTATAGGTCAAAGATATAGATGTGGTGTTTGAGAAAATAAATTTGGAGCAAGAAGAAATAGCCTTTAAAAATAATTGTTTAGGTCATCTTATCTATCAAGAAACATTTCAAGATTTTCTAAAAGGGCAATTAGTCTCAAAGAGCTAGACCCTATAAGAATAAAACCCCAGATCTTTTTTGTAAAGAAAATGCAATCCATGTTAATGTCATTGAAACTTGATGAAGATATGTAAAAAAAGTCTCATTTTTCATAGAAATAAAAGAAAAAAAATGCACAAATTATTAACTTACCATCGCTGTATCAAACAAAACAGCTTTAAATATACGTGACATACGACCACGAGAACTAGATGATTTCTTGACTTGTGGATCAACGACATTGCCGGTGACATCACAATAGATCAAACTATCATCAGAAGCCAAAACCTTCCCTCCGTTACCGGAATTATTGTCTCCCAAACCAATCTGACGAAAACATGTCTTGAAAATCAAGCTTTTCCCTCTCTTCTTCTTCTTCTTCGTTTTTGAACCTTCATCCATCTTCTTGCCACGAAGAAAGGAATAGGAAGGGATTACATGTATTTAAAATGCACAAGAGGCATAAAAATAGGGAGATTTTTGAGAAATCTACGGACAACATGTTTGTAGGAGTTAGTTTCAAATATTATCCCTCAATTACTACTCATTCTATAAATTTAGTCCAAATGTTATATATAGTTGCATGTTGCATCAATGTTAGTCTTGAATAGTAGTTTATAACGATATCGTTGATTCGTGTATGTATGTATGTGTGTGTATGATCAAGTAAGAAATCAATTATATGTGAGAAATGATGAATCAAACGAGCCCCTCAAAAATATAATGAAAAATGATGAAGCCCAAAAATTTAAAGTTATTTTTTCATATTTTTTAATATTTAATTTCTCATAAGATTCATATCATATATATATATATAAAATAAGATTTTTTTTCATAAATATATTTTATTTAACATTATAAAGATGATATGTAAATTTCGCATGCATTCACATCTCCTAACTCCTTAAAAATAATTTGAATGTACAATTACATAAATTTGCATGTATATGAACGTACGTTTATGTGATGAATGATTTCATACACTTAAAATGTTCGTGAAATTTGAATATCATATTTGTAATGTTAACTAACACATATTTATCAAAAAAAATTTAGATAAAATATTTTTAAGATTTAGCATGCTTAAGTAATAAGGTTGATAAATGTTTTTAGATCTTAATTGTTAACTTGTTCATGAAATCTAATAGCAAAAATAAATGTTACTAATTAAATTTTTTTCAGGATTTAAAAATTTAATAATCATTATATTAGAAAAAAGTATGTTTTTGTAATTTATTTTCAAATTGTGAAATCTAAAAGGTATTTAAAAAAATGCATTGTGAATGTTTAAAAAAATTCTCACATTTCTTATACAATTATTTTCACATGAACCTAACCGGCTAACCTTATATATGGTGGGTTCATGTGAAAATTATCAGCTTCTTCACAATTCATTTTCACTTTTTTTAAATTTCAAATTTTTAACACATTATTCCGAAACATACTATTATAATTAAAATGATTATGTAAATTATAAATTTTCAAAAAATATATATACTTTTATTAAGGGTTTATTATGAAAAAAACAATCATGTTTTCTAATTTTTAACGATTTAGTCCCTCCATGTTACTTTTTACCATAAACCCCCTCATGTTACTGATTCGTTGTTGGTTTTAGGAAATAATTGACTTATAACCAGTTATACCGGTAATAAATCCTGATATGTAGGTTGGCGGTGGTGGTTTGGTGGCGGTGCAACACCTGATACCGTTCTTGGTCGGCGGCGACGGCAGTTTTTTGGTGGGCGCAGCCGAGAGATCGAGCGAGCGAGTGAGCGTAAGAGAGTGGGTGAGGCCGAGTGGTGGTGGATGTCGTGAGGGCGGTGGCGGTGATAGGGTTATGGGGGCGGCGGCGGCGCTAGGGTTGAGCCGCTGTCGTCGTGACTGAGAGCGAGAGAGATGGAGAAAGAATGTATGGCGGCGCTAGGGTTTCCTCCTGCCGGCGCTAGGGTTTCCGCGGTGGCGGTGATGGGGTTATGGAGGCGCTAGGGTTTCCGCGGTGGTTTCGCCAAATCTGAACATTTCTTTCCTAGCCTCGAAACAACCATTGCAATCTGATCAAGATCCTCTATCCTTTCAGCACATGCAAGCTTCAAGAGATACCCTTCATCATTCGAAGTAAAATACACAATTCCTTTAGTTTTCAAAATTTTCTTTCCTGAGTTCCAAGATCTCTTGATCGGAGAGCGATTTGTAGAGGGAAAGAAGGCGGGATACGGTTTTGGCAGCTTGGAAAGCAAGGATTCCATTAGGGTTATTTGAGGGTTGATGGTGTGGACGTGGTGATGATATGATGAAAATAGGGGTAGATCATGGTTTGGAAGAAGGGTATGTTCATGAAAATGGTTGTGTAGAAGATGATCGGCGCGGAAGTCGCCGGCAGAGGAAACCGGTTATAATAGGTAACTTTCTTAAAACCAACAACGAATCAGTTACATGAGGGGTTTTATCAATGGTTAACCGGTTAAAACCGGTTATTAATCCTACGTGGAATAAATTTAATTGTTGAAACTGGTTGCCAAATATTACAAATCATTTAAACACCCGTTGATGATGTAATACCGTTTAAAAGTTACAATTAAAAATTATCAACGGGGGTTTAAATGATGTGTAATACTTAGCAACCGGTTTCAACAATTAAAATTTATTCCACGAAGGTTATTTACCGGTCCACGTAAGATTAATAACCGGTTTCAATGGGTTACTCATTGATAAAACCTTGATTTACTGATTTTTAGTTAATTCAGAATTTTTTATGCAACGAAAAATGGTTTGGGGTTTTAATCACAAAAAACTGACAAGTTGATGTTTTTGCCCAATTATCCCTTGAATTTATATCTAGTTATTTTTTTATAAAATGTAACGCATATTTTTTTTTGTAAACGTATATATATATATATATATATATATATATATATATATATATATATATATATATATATATATAGCATGAGCGATCTAATCGATCTATAAAAATATAAATATTGAATATTTATCGAAATTCAAACGATAAAATACAATATTATTCACATTATTTCGCCAATTCTATTCTATATGTAGTTCACATACTTTATTATAAACTTGTATATATAGTATTTCTTAATATTCATAGTTACTATTAAAAGAAGTTTTTAAATAAGATACACAATGTGCGAATAAGTATAACATATATTAAACGAGTTATTGACATCCGCACATTGTTGCGGGGTTTAAAATATTAATTACAAAAATAAATAAATAAAAATACTTTTCAAATAATTTAAACAAAAAATAAAATTGGAAAGCTGATATTTCAAAAAGCAAGACAAATGATACAGTTAGAGTTGGTTCTTATGATTGACTCTCTAGATTTTGCAATGCTAAAATTACAAACAATGTCTTATTCAATCGGACTAGAACCAGAATTAACTAATTAAATATTCATAATCATAATATGAAAATTTGACATTGGTTAGATTTAATCGTCAATTTAATTTGTTGGTTTTATGATCAAATCAAAAAAATTTATAACGGTAATGTCTCTAATACATCGATTAGGGTTTGTCAACGTTATAATAGTAATTTTCAATATTATACATGATCATATTTAATAAAAAAAATATAAATATTAAATAGTTACATTTTTATTATAAAACAATTGCATTAGAATTTGTATCGTGCATTTGAATATAACGTATTTTTTATACAATTAAACATATCATAGTATTTTCAAAAGACAACTCCAAAAATAAGTACAATTAAAATCATAATTTTAAGTGTGTAAGAAAATGTTGTAATAATAAATGTTAAAAGAGTACTAAATGAAAATTTATTAAAATAAAATGACTAAATAAAAGATAACACTAATATAGTGGTGTGTTATGAAAAATTTAAAATTAAAATTAACAAAAAAAAAAAAGAAAAAAAAACGTGGTTGGTTGATCCAACCGTTACAAATTTTTTTGATTTGGTTGGAAAACCAACAAATTAAATTGACGATTCAATGTCAAATTTTCATATTATGGTTATGAATATTTAATTAGTTATTTATGGTTCTGATCCGATTTAATAAGACATTGTTTGTAATTTTAGCATTGCAAAATCTAGAAAACCAATCATAAGACAAGATCATTTGTCTTGTTTTTTGAAATATCAGCTTTCCAATTTCAATCTTTGTTTGAATTGTTTGAACGTTCAATGTTATACATGATCATATTTACTAAAAAATTTTAAATGCTAAATAGTTCCATTTTAATTATAAAACAATTTGCATTAGAATTTTGTATCGTGCAATTGAATTAATAAAGTCTTTTTCATACAATTAAACATAACATAATAGTTTCAAATGAGAACTCCAAACATAAGTACAATTAAAATCATAAATTTAAGTGCGCAAAAGGATGTTGTAATAATAAATGTTAAAAGAGCATTAAACGAAAATTTATTAATAAAAGGGCTAAATAAAAGATAACACTAAGATAATGGTGTGTTACGAAAATTTTAAATATAAAAAAATGTGGTTGGTTGATCCTATTTGATAAATGTATATATACAAGTTGTTGAATACCCGCGCGTTACTGCGGAATCTAAAATACTAATTACAAAAATAAATATAAAAAATAATTGACTAAATATTTTTCAAACAATTCAAATAACGAAACCCAAATGAATCAGAATCGAAGAGTGAAACTGGAAACCTGATATAGTAACATATATATTCAATAAGCAAACCAAATGATACTATTAGTTAATTCCTGTAATTGGTTTGCTAGATTTTGCAATGCTAAACTTACAAAGCATGCTTTATTAAATCGGGTCGGAACCGGAATTGAATAATTAAATATTCATAATCATATTTCGAAATTCTGACATTGATTAAGTTTAATCGCCAATTTTATTTGTTGATTTTACGACCAAATCAATAAAGTTATAATGGTAATGTTTCCAATACATCGATTAGTACTTACCAACGTTATAATAGTAATGTTCAATGTTCAATATGATCATATTTAATACAAAATTTGAATGTCAGTTAGTTACATTTTAGTTATAAAGCAATTTCATTAGAATCATGTATTTTGCATTTGAATAATAAAGTCTATTTTATATAGTTAAACAAAACATAATAGTTTCAAAAGATAACTTCAAACATATGTATAAATAAAATCATAATTTTTAAATGTGTAAGAAAATTTTGTAATAATAAATGTTAAAAGATGACTAAACAAAAATTTATTAAAATAATGGAATTAAACAAAATATAACACAAAGAAAATGATGTATTATGAAAAGTTTAAAATTAAGAAAAAATAATAGTTTCAAAAGATAATTTTAAACATATGTGTAAAAAATCATAATGTGTAAGAAAATTTTGTAATGATAAATGTTAAGAGGATTAAACAAAAATTTATTAATAGAGTAAATTACATAAATGGTCCCTGTAGTTTATAGCAAATTACAGGTTTCGTCCCTAACTTTCAAAAATTACACTGGTGGTCCATATTTTGAAACTTTGTCACGTTTTCAGTCCCTATGAAACTCAATTTTTAAAAATTTCCAATCTTACCCTTATAATTGATTTCATATATAGTCCTTAATCAATTAAGTTAGTTTTTTTATATTTAATTAAATAAATGATATTTTACTTATTAGTATACTATTTAATTACAATTTATTTATGTATTTTACCTATATATTAATAAGTTTTATTATTATTATTATTATTATTATTATTATTATTATTATTATTATTATTATTATTATTATTATGCTGTTATTATTATTTACATTCGTTCGTTTTGACAAAAATATTTATTTTGTCATTAATTTTTGTTTTATAAATTTTTTTTCCATTTATCAATATATTTAATTAATTTACCCTTCTTATTTTCCTATATTAATTTTGAAATACTATTAATGTTGTTTTTGGAATTCTAAACATGAAAAATATGTACATTCATTTATAAATTTTAAAAATCATTCATTCTTATTTTATAGAGTTTTATAACTAGATTATTGTATATTCTACATATGAGTGTAACATTAGGCTGTAAAACGAACAAAACGTTAATGAACATATTATCGTTCGTGTTCATTCGGTTCGTTTACAACGCTAGTGTAACATATCATTTCGTTTAATAAATGAACAAACACAAATGAACTTTTGGCAACGGTTCGCCGAACGTTTGATCTGTTTCCATCCCTATGTTACACTCATAAAAATTTTAAAAAATGCTAAAAAAATTACCAGTTTCTTAAAGTTTATTGAAAATAATACAATTTACTAACACTATTTTATACGCAGAATATACAATAGTCTACTGATAAAAATCTATAAAGTAAGAATGTATGATTTTTTAAATTTGTAATTTAATGTACATATTTTTAATGTTAAGACTTTCAAAAACAACGTTAATAGCACTTACAAATTAATATATTAAGATAATAAGAGTCAATTAATTAAATATATAGATAGATGGAAAAATTATAAAACAAAAATTATTAAAAAAAAATGTTTTTTTCAAAACGAATGAATGTATATAATAATAATAATAATAATGAAACTCATTAATATATAGATAAAATACATGAATAAAATGTAATTAAATTCTTAGTATTTATTAATTAAATAATTATAAATATACAAATAATTAAATATAAAGAAAAATCAAATTAATTGATTAGGGATCAAATGTGAAATGAATTTATAAGGGCAAAATTGGAATTTTTAAAAAATTAAGTTGCTTAGGGACTGGAAACGTGACAAAGTTTCAAAATATGGACTACCAATGTAATTTTTCAAAGTTGAGGACGAAACCTGAAATTTGATATAAACCACATGGACCATTTATGTAATTTACTCTTATTAATATAAAGACATTAAATAAAAGATAACACAAAGATAACAGTGTATTATAAAATGTTTAAAATTAAAAGGAAAAAACAACCAATCATGGTCGGTTATGTTTCAACAAAATCTGAATATTAATTAGTTATATTTTAATTATAAAACGTTTTCATTAGAATTTTGTATTGTGCATTTTAATAATAAATTCTTTTTCATACAATTAAACATAACATAATAGTCTCAAAAGATAACTTCAAACATATGTATAATTAAAATCATAATTTTAAATTTGTAATAAAATATTGTAATAATAAATGTTAAAAGAGGAGTAAAAAAAAGTTTATTAAAATAAAGGCGTTAATTAAAAGATAACATAAAGATGATGGTGTATTATGAAAAGTTTAAAATTAAAAAAAAATTAAAATCTTAAAATTAAAAAAAAAACAAAAGAATAAAAAAAGAATAAAAAGAATATGAAAACTTTTTAAATTAAAAATAAAAACCAAAAAAAAAAAAAAAGAATTAGGAAAAGTTTAAATTTAAAAAAAACCACCAACCAATGATGGTTGCCCAAGTGAAAGGCTTCCATTGGTTTAGGAGATATGGAAAATGTATGTATATGTATATATAATGACCACCTATTATATTTGTACCTTGCACATATTAATTGATTTAATTTACATTACTTTTATTGGTGTGTGTCTAACTATCTATGTATACTGGGGTGTTCATTTCTGGATTATCTGATTTTCGTATATTTGAATTTCAGTTAATCTGAAAATCGGATAAATAAATTTTACTATCCGAATCCGATTTTCGGATTATCCCAAAATTTAATTTTTTAATTAAGCTTTAAATTATAAAATGAATTCAAATATATAAAATACAAATTTATTTACCTATTAACATATAACAAAATAGTTGTGTTACGAACGTAAATATATCATACTTTTTAAACTTAAAACAATTAAAAAAACATGTCAAAATATATTAAAATCCACATTGGTTTTGTGAAATTTGACTAGTAGAGTTCGGTTATAATTGATAACCGGGTTTTTAATACTGAAAAACCGGGTTTAAAAATTTCATTAAACCATAAAATAAAAATTAACTTGATGACTATTCTGGAAAAAAAATGAAGAAGCGAAAACGCAAAAACTGTGAAAACATGTTGGGTTTTAGACTTTTTTTCATAATAAACCCTTTATATTAATTAGATTAATGATAAATAATCATATAAAAACTCACAATATTAAATTGTACAATTTTATAAAAGTTATTAGAGTTTATATTCGTTATTTTTTATCATTCTAGTATAACATTATTAAAATAATTTAGTTATATTTTTAATATACAAGTGTATGTATCATTTTAAAAAAAGACAAATAACAAGAACATCTAATGTACTCTATATATTTTATCAATTAATATAAATATATTTTTTCCCTGTCAATTAATATAACATTTCACTTGTACATTGATTAAAGAATGTTTCTTAAGTTTTATATTAATAACATCCACATAAACCATTAAATAACTATTATTTACACCTCAAATTACATATAAATTGAATATTTTTAATTTTTACTTTTGTTAACTCATGCAAAATTGGTAAGAATTGTTAAAAACATGCAAAGAGAGATAATCAGAATTTCATTAAGATAAACACAATATTATTGAAAAAACAGTTTTTAAATTGAATATTCAGATTGAAATTTCAATTATTACATCCTTGTATGCGTGTTACTAATATTATATTATAGGTTATATATTATACTAATTAAAAGTATAATTATGTTACTTTTTTTTTATCATCCTTCCTTTAAAAAAATATGTACTTTTATGAAAATTTATTAGTTGGGCTCCTCGAACAGAGGAATCAACTGGGCCTGGTGGGTTTTGTAACTTTCATTCTGGGCTTCTAGCGAAAAGCAGGGATGAGAAAACCACAAGATTATCTAAACCGGACCGGGCCGTTTTATTTTCGGGTTGATTCTCAGTTCTTATAATTCGGTTTCCGTTCCATCTTGTTTGGTTTTTTACCTGTAACCGGACCAAAAATCAAAGAACTTTCTAATGCCTCCTAATCTCATGCTCACTTGTGTATCCATTGGTCTTCACCCATTAAAAGAAAGAATTAGTCATGCATCTGTAGTTTTCATGGTCATGGATTATCTACTTTATGTCATCGTTGATTATATAATAAAAAATCGGTTATGGATTTGAAGTTTCCATGGTCATGGATTATCTAAATTTTTTATCGTCACTCATTGGCGGACCTATACGGGAAGGGAGGGTAGCCCGTGCAACGGGTCCCTTTCCCACTAATCTCATTTCGCAGTGTAAATTTTTTAAAATTTTACGTATACAACCGATGAAAATTTAATTGTGCAGCTTATACGATTCAAAAAAATAATTAAGTGTGCAACTTGATCAAAAAATTTATACCTCAAATGAAACAAAAAAATTAAAAGTTGAATGCCTAAATAACTAAATAATTAATAAAGTTAAGCCAACAAATAAAACTCAATAATTTTAGCCCAAATTAAATGAAAACCCAATGATATTTTTATCCAATTTAAACCCAAAAACCAATGATATCTTTAGCCCAAATTAAAATCTAATATCTCCCAATAATTTGATCGGTGTCAAAAAAATTTAAAACCGAGAGAAAGACTAGAAAGTCTCGTATGTCTTTAGTTAATTAGTTTATTCTATAATTAAATTATTGAAATCTGAGACTTGAAAGTTTGTATTTAATTAATTAATTTACTCATTAATTTTTATTTGTAAATTGCAGGTTTTATAATATTTATTGATGGATTAAACGATTCCAACAAAATTATCGGAAAGTGATAGTAACGTAAGTCAATCTTCGAGAGTTAAAGTAAACAATTCTAACGAATCCGATAACATCACAAACCACATATACAACACAACATTCGAATCCTTTAATTTTTTCAACTCCAAATACTATTAACATGAATAATCTTCTTTGAGATTTTTTCGATAGATGTCGACAGTAACTTGTTAACTTATATTCCTTATAAATTACGTTTTTATTCGTTATCTATTAGTTTGTTTGTTATTTTAAGATTATATGTTCTATTTTAAATTGTAAATATACATTTATTGTCCCGACCCGACCAAGACAATCATTTGAATTTCCGAACTATAAACGCGATCATAATTTGTGCAACGGGTTCCTTCGGTGGCTAGGTCCGCCACTGTTGTCACTTGTATAAGAAAATTTTGTTATGGATTTGAAATTTCTATGGTCATGTAACACACTGTAAATCTGTATTAATCCATGACTAGTCTATGTATTTCAAATATCTATGACTATGGAACACACTAGCTGATATTTATGTTTGAAAATTGAAAAAAAAAATAATAATGTTAATGTTTGAGAAATGTTAACAAAAGTTATAATATTTTTATATTTTCGGGATATTTGGGTATAGAACTGAAAAACCAAAACCGGACTGAAACCAACTAGTTTATAACGGTCCGTTCTAACATCTTGACATTTTTGTTTTTCGGATTTGGTCCGGCTCGATTCAGTTTCGAAACCAATGGATATGGAAGAACAACCATCTTTTATCGACACACGCAAAGTTGGATTAAGGGGTCGGTGAATGTACTATTTGCAGTTAAACCCCCTCAAATTACCCTATGTATCGATTGCACCCCCATAAATAAATGATGTTACACTTTTTGCCTTAAAAACTTCAAATTTGTTGAAACAAGTACATGTATGATTTGGGTTTTAAGAGGCAAATTGAATTGCAAGCCGAAAGTGGTAGAAAATTAACTTTATAACTAATTTCGTATTAAATATTGTTACATATATTGTAATATTAAAAATAAGGGTTAAGTGTGGTTTTGACCATCCAACTTTTAGATTTTTTTTATTTAGTTATTAAATTATTTTGTGTCCCGATTTAGTCACTGAACTATTTTTTGTATATATATTTAGCCACTAAACTTTTTTTTTACCGATTTGACCGCTGAAAATTGTCCCGATTTAACCACTAAATTATCATATTTTGTACCGATTTAGCCATTAGTTTTATTCATTTTCTCCAAAATAGAACACTAAACTAAAGTTTAGTGGCTAAATCAAGACAAAAAATAGGTTAGTGGCTAAATGGAACAAATTTGAAAGTTAAATGGTTAAAATGATACATAACCCTAAAAATAATAATGGTTTAAGATGTAGTAATTTGAAAATACTTAACAACATATTTGATATTTTTTTCCATTTTTCTTTGTTTTATTCTACACTTCTAAAATATATTTGTTAGATCATGTGTGCAAAGATAATATCATTGTCATGTTATAGCTGACATCACAAGACATTAGATGGCAATACCGAAAATGCAAACTAAACCAGTACAATTAAACAACATTAATTATGATGTTGGATATTATTATTGAGAGACTTGTCAATTATTTGTTTATTAATTATGACAACCACAACTTAGAGGGATTGATATGTAGTATATGATGTTACATTGGATGAATTATCATACAATGATAATTTGATTATCCAAATTATTAATTACTATATAATAGTTGATATAAACATAATTGATTATTAGTTATTATAAGATAATGCTAATAATATCCATCATTATTTTAATTTAGAGTAAATTACACAAATGGTCTCTATAGTATAGGTAAAATTATGGTTTTCGTCCCTCAAGGAAACTAAGTACACAGATGGTCCATAAAATCAAATTTGTGTAACATTTAGTCCCTGAATCCAACTTCTGTTAACTTGACGTTAACTTCAAGGGGTAATTTCGTACTTTTGCTCTTAAAGGTACCATTTGTGAAAAAATTTTAGTAAACCTTTAAGTTTTAAATTTATATTGTTGATTATTTAGTAAAGTTTATTTATTTATATTTATATTACATTTATTTATTAAAATTTTGCTACCATAAATCAATGATTCCTCCTGCGATAACCCTTAACACAACCTTTAAAAACAAAACTCACATGGATTCCTCATGTGATGTCATCGCTGTTTGAGCGCCACCACCGAGAAGAAAAACACCGTTTATGGTTCACCAATGCTTGGGGGAGGTTCGTCGGTTCACCACATATGCCTGGCACAGGTCGAGAGAATATAAATGCCGACGATGACAAAGCGAAGATATTGTAGTTGAAATAGATGGTCTCTTAATTTTTGAAGGTTGAGTGTTGCTCTGATTTTATGGGTTAATTCGTATTCTAGTGTTAGTGTTTGAAAACACTTTGATTTTGTTAGGGATTGAAAATATGGTTTCAAATAACTTAAGGTTCTTGTCTCTGTCATCGTCCCCGACGACGACATCCCTTCTTGTCTCCCCTCCACCTCAGACTACTACACTAGGTTCTTAAAATAAGTTTATGAAATCAATCAATTACGACACAGCCTCCCCTTTCCCTTTGGTTGCCGCCCTCTGCACTTTCAACCATTACCCCTCCTCCCTTTCGTTTGATGCTTTTGTGTATCAGACTGGCTTCTTAATCTCTTTTATTACTTTGATTTAGTTATAAACTTGTGTTTTATTTCACTATGGTTTGTGAGATCGACTATGAATCTCAATCTGCTTGAATATATTAGATAAATGTTGTTGTAAAACATGCATGAATTATTCAGGTTAATGATGAACACATGTGAATCTTCAAGAACATCATGAACTAAGATGAATGATTCAAGAACATTACATTATGAATATTAGTAAACAACAATATAAAATAATAAATGTTAATAAATAAATAACAATTAAAATTTAAAAATTAAAAGTTTACTAAATTTTTTTTCACAAATGGTACCTATAAGAGCAAAAGCACGAAATTAACTATTGAAGTTAACGACAAGTTAATAGAAGTTAGATTGAGAGACTACAATGTTACACAAATTCGATTTTAAGGTCCATCTATGTAATTAGTTTGCTTGAGGGATGAAAACCATAATTTTATACCACAGCGACCATTGTGTAATTTACTCTTTAATTTATTATTAGATGATAATTAGAAATATGCATGGATGAGATTTTTAATAATTATCTAGTTAATTATTTGATAGTTAAAAGGGATGATATCTATCAATCATTAAATAGAGGTTAAGGTGTAGATTGGATCATATGAATTTGATATGACATGATTAAAAAAAATTAATGTTGGTTCATTAGAACCATATAAACCGATACCCAGAACTCCCATTAAGAGAAAAATGGAACCTGCCGCCGTGTACAAAATAAATTTTGTGACTGAGTAGAGACGTTTCTTCTGACAGAATTTTGATATGACAATATTTGAAAATGCTAGGATTAAAAAATGAAAGGATTATAAAAAAAATTTAGGTCCCGTTTGGTTTGAAGGATTTAAACAATTCATTTAGGATTAGGATTTATAAATACTCTAATGTCGTGTTTGGATAAAAAAAAATAAAAAGAAAAGATTTAACTTCATTTAGCATTTCATATTCCTTACTTATCCACTTTTCATAATCCACCTAGTTTTAAAGATTATATAATAATTGGGATAGAAGGAATATGACGAAGAGAGGAGGTTAGGAGGATGTCAAATGCTAAATGAAATTAGATACATTTCTCTTTTTTAACCAAACATTACATGTTAGTATTTTGAAATCTAATCCTAAATGAAGTCTACAAATCTTTCAAACCAAACACACCCTAAGAGGTTTGTAAAACCCTAATTCTTGGCTTGTAAAAATTTGTCCTAACACATCCCTTAGGCCAAATACTTTCTTAGTCTCTTATTCATAACACATCCGAAGTATATACAAACAGTCCACAAAATATAACTACCTCTACGGAAGGTAGCTAACTCCTCGATCACAGAAAATGTAAACCTACTTCGGTCCAGCAGACCTACTAGCAATCCGGTTACCTGAGATACACACGACAACACACACAGGTCAGCTAAAGCTGGTGAGAATGCAAGGGTTAGTGCACGATTATAAACTCAATAAATAAATAACTCGATAATAAAACGTTCAGCGTTCTCTACTGAACAAGTATATGAGATCCTACAAAGTAGCTCAATAGGCACTCAACTCATGTGGATAAATCCACGTACCCAAATCCCTAGACCGCACAAAGCAGTCGTCAGGACTCAAAAGGGAATCGGGAGCGACCCAACCCCTGCCCAGCCGTACGGTTTAGTATCTCAACAGCCCAAGTGTCTCAAATCTCATATTTAAAATAAAGTTCACAATAGCCCAGTATACATGCATGATAGTATCACAATAAAAGCTCGTAAGAAAACTCATGATATCTCATAAAAAGCTCAATAAAAGATCATGCAAGTATCAGTAAAATAATCGTACAAATATCTCAACAAAAACATGCAAACTCACCTGCCCAGCTAGCTAAACTAAGTCTCGGTTCCCTGCCCTTTCCCTACCCTGTCAACGCGAGACCCTGAAAACACAATATCACAATCTCAACCCAACAATTATATACACTATTCCCAATAACTCACGAGACCCCAAAGACCCGAACACACGACTCACAGAACCCGAAAACCCGACCCGGAACCCCAGCCGCATCGCGGACGCACTGATCATCGCGGTCGCGGCCGCACTCAGGCTAAACCGCATGCGATCGCTCAAGAACATCGCGGCCGCGCTCACGGACGAACAGCAGCAGCTCTGCTCTGTTTTTCACAGCCAGGGGATTCAATCCCCAAACTCACTTCTGCTCAATTTTAACCACGATTACAAGCTCGAATTTACTCAGAAACATATCTAAACTCAGTTCGACTACTTATCCATAATCAACAACAATTAATCCACGAATTTAAGCTCAAATTTACCTCAAATATGGTCCCAATTTCAAAGGAAGAAGTTGAGGTTGAATCCAACAGCTTGAAGCTCCAATTCAGTCTCTAAATCTCTGATTATGGTTGCTGAATTCGCATACACAAACTCACACTTTAGCTCTGTCTTTTGGAAATGAATTGAAGAACAAAGGAGCCAACAATATATACGTTTTGGGTTTAACTCGGTCCGATACCCAAAAATCCGATCCCGATGCCCCAAAATACAAATTTATACCCCCGGGTCCCAAATTAAATAATCATTCCAATGAAATAATTCCACGTACCTTTCCCAAAAAATGGTACGTTACATTTTAGTCCCTCCAATTTTATGTTTTATTGATTAATCATTCCATGATTAATTTAACCTACTATAATGATATTTTATATCATATTCTCTTGTTTGACTACACGTTGTTTGATGACGCTGACTGACAACCGCTCGTCGTAAAGCGTTCAAAAATAATTTATAAAAACACCAATCACCTTAACTTATAGCTAGGGTAAGTGGGATCGTCTCCTCAGGGAGCATGTGGTTATCAATAATATTCTACGATAGTTATTAATTAATAATAAAACTAATTGATGGAAGAAAGTGGTTGAGCGAAACTTTTGGAAAATTAATTATAGCTTTAGGAAAACTTAAAGAATGGAGTAAGAACACCAACGACTTCGGATTTAGGGTTTGGGTGGAATTATGGATTATCGACCTAGGGTTGCTAATAACTTAATTATTTATGATTCCGTTTAATTATCTTTGTAACCTAACCACATAGACATAGTTATGACAATCACATCTATCGCAATCCGTATTTTGGGCACGAATCGTGTCATGTTCACAGTCCGTCTTAACTCCTAATCTAATGAGCTCGGCACGGCATGTAACACGGCTACGACGCGTCTTACGATAAAGATATAAATAGAAGCGAACGGAACAATATATTTAAATAATAATCACACAGAAAACTAGATAAAACATATCGTTCGTTACAATGATTAAGCTAACGAAAACAACATAAATACTTAGCTAACAAACAAACCCTTGAACGATAATAGTGTGATCATCAACCACCGCGTACGAAACATTGAACTTGTCAGGAACATGCTTCGTAGTTGTCGGATTGATGGTTGAAGGATGGAGCGTAGAAGGAACCAAACCCCCAACCGTTCGTCGTTGGTTTCGCACAGACTACATCGCGATGGATGAATCTGGACTTTTCTTCCTCTTTTCTCTTCAATTTCTCCTCAAAATATATGTGTTTTTTCGTCTGGAAGGTTGTCATATATATAGGCAGCTCTGAAAAACCCTAAAAATCACAAAAATAATTTTTTATGGGTTGGGCGCAGCCGTGGGCGCAGGCCTGCGCCCCACCCTGCGCTTGGGTCTAAAATCGCGTATTTTGGCAGAAAAATTCATTCTGTTGAGCACTCGGTTGGGGAGCAGGGCTGCGCCCCCCTCTGCGCTTGGCTTTCTATAAATCTTCTCCGATTGCGCTCAAATCTGCCAGACTTTTACTTGAGAGGATTACCTACATGCGTAATGAGTTTTATCAATAGTAGAACATTCCAAGGCACAATTTACTCATTTTAACTCCTTTTAAGCTTTAACCCTTCAATTGATAAATTACAATTAAATGTAGCATTATACCAATACTTTATACATAAAATAATATCATTTAAACACATTAAAGTCGGTATAAAATGATCCGATCACTGACCATTTGGTGTCTTATAACGTCAGTTACCATTTGGTGTCTTATAACGAATTTTATCTATAATAGCAATATGTTATCTATAATAGCAACATCTTAAAATTTTACCAATAATAACCACATTTGATATGTAAACCAGTTGTAACATGTCACAAACAACTTTTTATTACTAAAGATAATAATATGTTTTCAAGTTTATCAATAACAACATATTTTTTAAACCCAAACCAAAAAAAGACAATCATATTAAATTCATATGAACATATCAAAGAGAGACTACTTAGAAGTCAAACAAACATGGGCCAAAACAAAAAATCAAAGAGAGATTCATACACATATTAGACCAGGAGCACTTGTTATATTACAAAAAATAACTAATCAAACAAAAAATTACATAATCGAACATGTTTGAAATATAGATGAAGAAATCAAACAAAAAACAAAAACATAAAATAAATGAGTTCCTAAACATAGATTAAAAGGTCGATTCGTATGTATCACAAATTTTTTTACGCAAATCAGAAACATTTACAGATCAAATTGTATGTAACATTTATTTCATCATAATTTGAAAAGAAATTAGGAATCATTTCAACCAGACCATTTCATGTACTTTTATATCACTGAAAACCACATTTCAATAAAAATTTGAACATCTCATTATTGATCCAATTTTTATGGAGATTTCCTCTCAATTATCTTCTTTCGATTTACTTTGATAGGTGTACTTGTCGAGATGGACAATTATTGCATTGATTTTTCACGGGTGAGTGACCAGGGCTTCAATATCTTGCACCTTCTCACTGCCGTTGATGATAAGGGCTTCATTTTTTCATCTTTTGACTACCAGGGTTATAAGATCTACTTCTATCTGTTGGTTGTTTTGTATGTTTTGGATGTTTGTGACATAAGACAATAGAAAGAGGTAGATTTAAGAGATGGAGGATGGGATAGAAGGGTATCATCGGTATAATCGATAGAACGCTGAAGCCAGTTGTAAAGGGATGAGGCGATAAAATAGATCAAGCGGGGGATGAAAATCCTCATTGACCCAGTTGAGAATCTAATATGTGTGTGTGTGTATAAAATAAGTGTGTTTATTAGTTAGGATGTTTGGTAAACAATATAAGGGTGTTTGGTTATAAATGAGGTTGTTTGGTTACACGTGACCTATTATATAGCATGTTTACAAGTCACCCGTTAATATTATTGGTGTAAAATAAAAGTTATTGCTAATTTTAATATATTTTAACATATGTTGTTATAAATGATAAACATATAAAAGCTTATTGCTATTTTTAGCAATTGATTCTATGAGGTGTTTGGATTTGTGCTTCAAAAGTGTTGTAGTATTTTGAAAAACTAATAATCAGATAATAGTTGTTATGAAATGTGATGCATAAAGTTTAATGTTTGGTTAAAATTTTTGTTGATTATTATCATAATTATCAAATAATCAATTTTTAAGGGTTTGACTTTGCATTATTGGTCATTTAGGGTATCGATTCCAGAAAATTGAATCGGGAAAACGTGAAGTGATTTCGATTTTCAATTTTTCATCCAGGATTTTGAAGCAACAAAGAAGATAAAGAGCTTACTCGGGAATTCATCAATCGCCTACTAGATACTCGGGAATCGATCAGTCGAATCAATCACTTAAGTTTTAAAGACAGAGGTTGTGGTTGTCTTTGTTTGTCTATAGTTTGCTCAGTGTTCACTTGAATCATTCTTGTCTCTGTTCAGTGCTCTCTTGCCTCAGCCCTCTGCTTGATGCTTGTCTGCTCGACTGCTCTGTGATCGTTTGCTCGACTTCTCTGTGCTCGTCTCCAACCATCAAAAGGGCAAAATGAGTGTATGTTATCAGGCCAATAGTGTGTTTCTTAAAATTTTATTTCTTTTTCTATTGTATGATTTAAATTACTGTTCATATTTTTTTATTTCTTTTTTTGATGCTCGTTTGCTCGACCTATTGCTGTAAACAAGTGCTGTTCAGATTTTGTTTAATTGTTGTTCAAATTTCTACTTCTTTTTCGACTTCTTTGTGTTCATATTTTAACATGTTGACTGTTGACGACGAGGCTAACAACCCACATGGGTATTACTATTTCAATGCAATTTCATAAAAGATTCAGTGAGTAATTAACTTAAAAACTTCACTAACCATTCATACCCACAACCTATTTGTTCTTTTGCTTCTTCATTGGATTTATTGATCGATTATAAAAGATATAGTTTTTCTATTTTTTTTAAGTCGACGAGTTTTACAAAAATAGGTTTGCGTATAGCTAGATTTGGTCGCCAAACGAAAAGGTCATGTGAGCTTTTTTTTTTTAAAGTCCGCATTAGTGGCAATCTTGGGTTTGTGTTTTCTGTTTGTTCGGTATATGTTTTCTCCTTAATCTTCTTTGTCACGTCTCAAAAAAGCACTTTCGGTGAAACTGCTGATCCCATTTTAGAAAAGAAAAATGTTAAATGGTCATTAGGATTGGATGTTGTTGATGGACACAAATATCTATTTGAAGTCTACTAACATAAATTTTGCTTTTGATATTTGAAGATTGTCAATTGAAATGTAGATTTACTAGAAAACTGGTGTGTGTTTTTGTTGGTTTTTATATGAAGTATTTTTTTATTGTTCCCCTAAGCATTAGAAATCTTAGAGTAAGCCTTGAGCAGAAGCTAAACCAAACACTAAATTTCTAAAAAAATTTGTTATAACTATTACATGATTATTAATTTCCAAAATGCTACAATACTTTTTCAAATGTAAATCCAAACACCCCATTATCGTTCAACAAAAGAGTGACAACAATTATTTATAATGTCAACAAGTGATTATTAATATAAGCAAACCAAACACTTGTTATAACATATTTGCGCTTAGAAAACACAATCATCTGATAATCGTGATTCAAACGCACAAAAAGCTTTGAGAAAGAGATCACCAAAATAGTTTTTTGAGAGGGGTTAAACAAAAAGTTACCAAAAAGAACAAGGTTCCAATGACAACGTTATATAAATTACAGGGGGCTAAAGTGAAGAAAACAAAAAAGCGATACTTTTATCTTTGGCGTGTAGAAATGGAACAGGAAGGACTGCTTTCCAAGAAAACACACAAAACACAGAGTGAGAGAGAGAGTCTCATAATCGGCGCAAAGTCGCTTCTTCCATAACGCTAGGGCAACCATTCCCTTCTTCTTCCTCAGTCAATTCATCAGAACTCTCACCAGTCTGTAATAATCGGAATAGAAGGAGTAATCATTCGGAAGAATTTACATGGAGATGGAACTTCTCCGTACGAATCTCTCAAGGGTCCGTATTCCGGAGCCTACCAATCGCATTTACAAGCAGGAATGCTGTATCAGTTTCGATACTCCGGTGAGTTTTCCGTTTTTCCTTTGCTTGCTTACTTTTTTTATAATGGGTTTGTCTATTAGAATTAAAGTGGAACGAGGTTTATGAAAATAGGGTTTTATGTAATTTATTTTAGGGGGAAGTTAGGGTTGTGTAATCTGGATGAACTACCATTTCTAGGGTTTTAGAATCAGTTCGTGTTTATGTGCGTGATTATTGATCTCCGACGGACATTCGATGATTCACTGTGAGAATGTTTTTTGTGTTAGTTGTGTGTTACTCGTTGATTTTGGTTTGGAGGTAATAAACTACGATTTTGGATGCTAAACGCAGTTATCTTTAAAAGAGAAAGTGTTATGGATGATGGACATGTTACTGAATAAAATGACATGTTTGTTTGGATACGCTGTTAAGTTTACTGACTTTATTTCTCCCAGTTGTTTGGTTGTATACACTCAAATAGGAATTTAAGCAAATTTAGTTTGATGGTCAAATTGACTAGGTTATAACTGTAGATGATATGCTTGTTTTACATATGTGCATAATTACTATTGTGTTTGAAATTTCATCATCCTTATTGTTCTTCCTTTGTAGCTCATTAAATAAATGGTATACAGGTCGGCTGTAGAAGCCACCTATTTGGTTCTTTTTCAAATGCAAAAGTTTAAGAATGCTTCAGTAGCTTTTTTTGAAGGTTAAATCATTGTGATAGTAAATTCAGCTGAACAGCTATAAACCACCCTCTAATCTGAAATCGGAATGTATATTTTTATTGCTTAATATATAAAGCTGAAGTGCAGTTCTATTTTATGAAGGGTGTACTTTTGTAATCTTCCGTTGAAATTCACATGATGTGAGACGGATCAGTGTTTGTGGCAAAATCAGAAGAAAAAATTTGGCATTTCTAATTTTGAGGACTTTTATGCATTGCGTTTGAAGTGTTCCGTTACTTTTAGTCAGTTATGTGAACATTTTTGTATGATGTTCTTGTTCCTGAATTATAATGTGTTATAACATGTGTTTCTGTTGCTTCAGAAATCTGAAGGTGGATTGTTTGTGGACATGAACACATTTCTTGCCTTTGGGAAAGATTATGTTGGTTGGAATTTTGAGAAAACCGGTAACCCTGTTTATTTGCATATAAAACAAACAAAGAAGCTGATTCCTGAAGACAGACCTTTGAAGAAACCTACGCTCTTGGCTATAGGTATTGATGGGTCATTTTTTTTTCTCTGTAGAGTGTATTTGCCTTTTCATCTTTATCAGGTCAGATGTCAAGTGTAGACGTTTAGGTCCTGAATTTTGACTTCATGATGACGCATTAGCGGTTGGGCCATAAATTCTTAGTTATGAATGAGCTTTTTGACAAAATCTATTCTATTAAGTTTAAGTACCCTTTCAACAAGTGAATGATTGATGCATACCTGACCTGGATACAATGCATTCACCATCAGTGGGTGGAATAAGTACTGGAAACTTTCAAATGGTATAAGGTCTCGAAGTTGGGGTGCTTGAAACTTGAAAGCCATATTCTTAGAAGTTCGCGTCGACATAGTTAAAGAAAAATTTTTGTGGTTATATATTTGGGATTATCATCATTGGTATAGCGAGTTTATATTTTCTGCTTTGTTGCATACATATTTTCTGTAAAATCAGTAGAACCTTTCAACGTCCTCTTTATCTTTGTAGGTGTGGATGGAGGATTTGATAACCAAGAAGCCGAATATGATGAAACTTACAACATAGTAATTTTGCCGGATTATGTAACCTTTTCTTTTCCATCAGTGGCATTGCCTGAAAAGGTTTTTCCTGCTCTTTTATATTCGTGGTTATTCATTTTTCTTTTCTTTCTTTCTTTCTCACTTGAGAGATCTTTTAATTTTTTAAATTGTGCAATTACACAAATGCTCTTACTTGATTCTGCACAGGTAAGGTTGGCAGTTGATGCTATTAGGATTGCAGAGGGTGCAGAGAGGAAGGAACAAGTTGCATCTTGGACAGCTGATAAGAAACAAACCAGTGAATATGCCTTGACTCTGAAACAGATAGATAATGGTGTCGTCATTCCCCCATCTGGATGGAAGTGTGCAAAGTGTGACAAGACTGATAATCTTTGGTTGAATTTAACTGATGGAATGATCCTCTGTGGTCGGAAACTTTGGGATGGAAGTGGTGGTAATAATCATGCCATTGATCATTATAATGAAACTCACTATCCTCTTGCTGTAAAGCTTGGGACAATAACTTCTGATCTCGAAGGAGCAGGTATTGCCAGCTTGTTTAATTAGATTGCCAACTTTAATGGTTGTTGCCAGTAGCTATGCATTTCTTAGTGTGCCATGATTAACTATTGGTTGGGTTGAAATATTTATTCAAATATAATTATGAGTTCCATACTTTGCCAGCTCAGATGTTTTTTCTTATCCGGAGGATGAAAGCGTGACCGATCCTCATCTAGCGGAGCATTTGGCATTTTTTGGTATCGATTTTTCCTCCTTGCAAAAGGTAAATATGTTCTTTTTTTGCTTTTGGTATTTGTCCAGATCATAGCTTATGAAGTAAATTATATAGAACATATAACCTTGTTGGATGAGTCTAATTGTTTACTTAATTTAAACTTTACTTTTCTCTTTCCTAGTTTCTACATGTTAAGAGATAAAATAGAATAAGATTGTAGCATTTGGAAAGTAGTCAAAATAGAGGGAAATGCTCTACTGGAAAGTTGTTATCGATATTGCAGCATGCCAAATGAGGAAGTATGATGACCTGTATTTGGATGAGTGAGTACTGTTTAGATTTGACACCCAATGTCATCACAGGTTGGGTTCTGAGCCAGTGCCAACATTTACCTAATACATTTGAAGTACATATACTGCATGCTTTTGCAATCTTTGTCATTGCCATGTCTATGAATTCTTTGAAATTTACAATTTAATGTAGGCCTTTGATTACATGTAACGAATTATATAAGCTTTTGTTTAGAAAATTGCAGCAAACACATTTAAGATATTTTGGTATACCAATATTTTCTACACGTGAAAATTACCTTAAAAAGGTGGCAGCATTTAGATGTTTAATACCTGCATAAAGCATTTTTCTTGCTAGATGGAGTTAACTTTTTCTATGGTAGAAATTGATTGCTCATGCTTCAGTGATTGCTGCCGATAAAGATTGTTTTGGATGATTTCAAGACTAACTTTTCGATACTTCAATAATAACATGCCTGTCAATATCTGACTCTGAAAAAAATTCAGACAGAAATGACAACAGCTGAAAAGGAACTGGACCAGAATACCAATTTTGACTGGAATCGGATTCAAGAAAGTGGACAGGATGTGGAGCCCCTTTTTGGACCTGGGTATACAGGACTTGTTAATCTTGGTAACAGGTAAATTTTTGTTTCTATAGATGATGTTTGTAGAAAGGTTCAGTCATTTTTGTTTATGTCTTGTGATTCCATTTTCTTTTCTGGCAGTTGCTATTTGGCTGCAACCATGCAAGTTATCTTCTCAACTCATTCATTCTGTTCACGGTCTGTATTCTACTGCTTTTTGATGAGCTTGCATAAGTTTATTAACTTCTACATGGGAAGGGAGAGCATTAGCAGATTGAATGTCTGTTTCATATAGTTCTTTATTGTTTCACACTTCCAGGTACTACATAAATCAAAATCTGAAAATGGCTTTTGATACTGCTCCTGCTGATCCTACTGTAGACCTGAATATGCAATTGTAAGCAATCACTTCTCTGGATGAAGCTGCATTCAAACTATTTTCTCAAGTTACACATGGACCATGTAAAGTGGCTCAATAAAAAATTATGTCTTTAGCACTGTTCTGATTTTAAACTTCAAAGCATATTCTGTTTTGATTGTGATTGTGATTTTGTTTTTTTTTCCTGGTGATTGTTACTGCACTATTGGATTGGTACTATTATTCAGCTATTGTTTCTTTATTACATTGCTAAAAAATTTCTATCATGTGAATGAATACTGAATTTGAAAGGAGTATGTCAATTTGTAGTAAATGAATCAGTTTCGAGATGTATAGACTCTGTTGACTTGTTATAAAGTTTATTCGATATCTGTCATCAGTATTGTTACTCTTTTTTTGGCAGAACGAAACTTGCTAATGGTTTGCTGTCTGGTAAATATTCTATCCCAGCTGTGCAGGTAGGCTTCTTTTTTTTTAAATTATAAAATTTGGAAGCCCCAGGGGCCAGGTGGGGGGGGGGGGTTCAAAATTTTAATGTGCCTTGACCAATAAGCTTTTGTTCTTCAGAATGATGATGTAGCAAATGCTGTGGACTCGTCTCCAAGTGCTGTAAGTTTCTGACTGGATATATGATCTCATTCTTTTTATTTCAGATTCACGCGTCTTCACTTCTATTGATGAAACCGGAGTTCATCATGAGTTGATAGGAATGATTGGCTTTTTTCCTTCAGTTTTATTATGTTGTAAGTGCTTTGCAATTGTACATCTATTAACACATTGTACTTTCTGTTACTTCTCCAGAAACAGGAAGGTATTCGTCCAAGGATGTTCAAGGCAGTAATTGCGGCCAGCCATCCTGAATTTTCAACCATGCGTCAGCAGGTACCTTTGATATTCTACAAATTATTGTAGACAGCAAGATTAGCTGGATTGACGATGATTTTTCACTAGTTTATGTAACATTTTACTGTATTACATCAATTTGTATTACTCATGTACACGACTGCACGTGACATTGATTACTCTAAGTACTACTCTGGAAAATTAAATGCCAAGATTTTTAATGTCCATCTTTTTCCTGGTTTTACAAGCATCTATGTGAGCCTCTAGATATTTCTTCTGAACTACAGTCAACATGGCAGCATCTGTCCACCCTTGCACTTGTCATTAATAAGTAGATTGCACCATGCTTCTCATATAATTTTTTTTCTGTTAGCAGAACTATGCATTGCATTTCAATTTTTTTGGTTCGCAATTATGTGGATGACTGAAATTGGATTACATGTAGGACGCACTAGAGTTTTTTCTACATTTGATTGACCAAGTTGAACGACTTAATGCTGGTAAACCTGAATTGGATCCTGCAAGGAGTTTCAAGTTTGGTATTGAAGAGCGCCTCCAATGTCCCTCTGGGAAGGTTGCTTACAATAAAAGGAATGATTACATTCTTTCCTTGAATATTCCACTTGAGAAGGCTACCAACAAGAGTCAGTTCTTCCCTTGATCGTTTGATTTTGTATATTGTACCTAACCAATTACAAGTCATCTTTAATTGTTTTTATTGGTTATTTGTATTTCAGAGGAGGTAGAAGAGTTCAACAAGTTGAAAGCACAGAAAGAGGCAGAGGGGAAGGAAATGTAAGTAAGATAATATGGATTTGGTGGCTTCTTCGTTGTCCTTTTTTGGAACGCTTTTCTTAAAAGCAGATGGTTCATGCCAAGACTTTTTAACTGCTAGCAGGTCTTCAGATGAAATTGTACGTCCAAGGGTTCCGTTAAGTGATTGCCTGGATAACTTTTCATTTCCAGAGGAGGTGCAAGGTTTCTATAGTACTGCGTTAAAAGCTAGGACAACTGCAATCAAGTAAGGTTCCCTTTTTCTGCTAACTTATGACTAGTCCTTTTGACTTGCATCTCATGGGATGTGTTTGTGCTTTGTTTTTCAATCTTCTTACTGCCATGGTATATGTCAAGGCATAGGCTATTATTTAAGACTCTTGTATTGGATAATGAATATATCACACAGACAACAGAACCTCATGCACATATTTTTAATTAAAATGAACAAAATAACCCAGCCACTAGAATAATCATGTATGAATATATTTCAGGTAACAGAACCTCCTGCATATATTTTTCGACAAATGAATATTGTTAATGAAATTATTCATAGCTAAACATTTTTTATAAGAAATAAATTGTCAATTATCATACTGAAAAACTTTTCTGGTCTCACTTGTGTAAACTATATTTAACCAACCAATATCTATCAGATTTGTGACTCTTCTAATTGAAAGCATTATTTAGATGATGAATTCCAAAGGTTGGAGACATGGTTCAGCAGTCTCTTTGATCTCATCCTGCTTAATCAGCTGAAGCACACATGCATTTCTTTCACAATGACTTAACAGCTCAAATGAGTCAAAATATGCAACGACACATGAGAGGGGCCATATTAACTGAAGTGCTAATTGTGGACCAGGAAACGCTTGAACCGGATTGTTGGCCTGGCTTCTTCACTAAATTTCATAGTAAATGACGTATGCAATATCATAATGAAAGAAAATTCTGAAATATAAAAGTGAGACAAAATACACAGAATGTCTTAAGTAAGAAATTTTACCAGAGTAAAACTCATACAAAAGTTACATGTTGAGATCCTTGTTTGTCAACTCTGTATATCTATAAAACAGAACTTAAAATGGTTAACCACTTAACCCTATAATTCAAGCGAAGTTGTATCTCAGCTGCTTCTGGTTCATATGAATCGCACTAGTATGCGTTGAATAGTAGTATCCTGG
Organism: Centrapalus pauciflorus; assembly: GCA_020465985.1. Taxonomy (NCBI): domain Eukaryota; kingdom Viridiplantae; phylum Streptophyta; class Magnoliopsida; order Asterales; family Asteraceae; genus Centrapalus; species Centrapalus pauciflorus. The sequence continues at coordinate 464,261 of JAANYP010002035.1, read as the reverse complement.
TAGTTTTTGTTGAATTAATAACAGGGTACGTGCCCAGTGTAGTGGATGTCAATTCACGGTGACATTAATAAAACTGATTTTGTTGACATATACAATCTTAGGAGACTCCTCACATTGTAAAAAAGTCGAAAGGATTTTTTTGCAATAAAATAATTATCACCTTTTCCCCCTTCATTTTCAAAGTGTATACTGTATAGCAATCAAATACCCTTCTTGGCCTTCTGTCACTCCTGACATCGCTCATCCTCGAGTCGTGTGTGGTACTAATGCTTTTTGCTGCTTAAACCCAACAATCTTTTTTGCCCCTTTTTATTGGTTGTACCTTGTTTGGATTTTGTGTTGCAGGCTGATTTTTCTATCTTATCTGTCATCTCTTGCATATTCTTGCTAACTATTATCCTTGATATGATGAGATTTCTTGGCCAATTTTTATGGAAGCCTTATCCTTGTACCTTTTAGACAGTAGTTTGTAACATTATGATGCAGGATCTTCTCTTTCTTATATGTATCATGTAAAACCTCTGTTGGCTGATATCTATGTGCGTCTTCTGAGGCTAGTTTTCAAGAGTGTTTATATTTCTTCATTTTATTTATTTATTTGTTACTTCTCCTGCCTCCCTCTAGAACCGCCGGTCTCACTTCATTCCCCGATTATTTGGTGCTGCACATGAGGAAATTTGTTATGGAAGCTGGTTGGGTGCCAAAGAAGCTTGGTATATATATTCTCTCTATAATCACTGTTATCTCTTACCTTGTATTGGGAGATCTAAACATTTTGTTTCAGTTTTGATGCTTCATGTTTCCAGTTTTGTTTGGTTGTAGACGTCTATGTAGATGTTGATGACGTGATAGACATTAGTCACATGCGAAGCAAAGGTCTTCAGCCAGGTGAAGAGTTGTTACCTGAAGATGGTATGTGATGCTAGTATCCTTTTGGTTCTACTACATATCCTTATATTCCTACTGTTTGTGGAAAAAGAAGTGCACCTGTATTCTTGATTGTGAAGGGAAAGTTCAACAAGAAGTTTGGGTGATTAAATTGAGGATGAGACTTGATCATCTCAGTGACAACTTGTTTGTGCCTATCTTCCATGCTAGTTTTATCCAGGGAAAAAATCATTCCATTTTCCATCAAAAGCCTAAAAACTTTCGTGAATCTTAAGCCTCCTAGTAATGCTATACACATGAACAACACGTGCCCCTCTTTACATCAAGTTTAGCGTTTTAAGTAATTGCTGATTCTGCTGGATGAAAGTATGATACTATGGTTTATGAAGATTGTAGGTCTATATGCTAAGTTGCTTACTGATCACTTTGTAATTTCTGCCTTTTGATTTTTCTTCCCAGACGTTTTAAGTATGCAACACATTATTGGACACCTCATACCTTTGTCTTACATTCTCACAATCACATTCTGTTCCTGCTCTACTCATTTGTTTTTAGATGTCCATAGCATGATCTTTCTGTCTATCTAAATAGCTTACATGAAACTTATCCACCAATTCGTGTGTTTACATGTCACCTGTGCCATATTAAAAGCCTTTGATATGTAGAAGGCTGAGCATATCATCAGTTAGATGTTTTAAAAACTTTGGAAGGACTTCTAGAAATGTATTAACCTGGTATGTTTTGTCCTACCGTGTAGCTTCTGGAGGTCAAGAAGAGTCGACCAAGGTTTTGCCGAATGAAGATATTGTTTCCCAACTTGCATCAATGGGATTTAATCATCTTCATTGTCAAAAGGCTGTAATCAACACCTCAAATGCTGGGGTTGAAGAGGCGATGAACTGGTTACTTTCTCACATGGATGATCCAGGTTTGATATCAATTGCATATGCTTTGTATCTATGCAATTTAAAAACTTACACTATTGTAAACGATGTTTTGATGAGACCTTTTCCCCTCCATCAACTCCTTAGACATTGATGATCCCATTCACAAAGAGGCAAAAAAGGAGGTTGATCCATCAAAAGTTGCTACACTGGTGTCATTTGGATTTGAAGAAGAAATAGCTCGGAAGGCATTGAAGGCATCGGTAGAGAAATTTGTTCCTTGCATGTCAATTTCTTCTATCTACTTTCCAGATCTTGAGTCATAATCTTGTTTGTGTAACTCTTTGTTTTTTAGGGTGGCGACATTGAGAAAGCAGCAGATTGGATTCTGAATCCCACTGCATCTGGAGCTTCAGATATGGATGCTACGTCAAGTAGTGGACCAACTGTGGATGCAACACTACCTGACGGGGATGGAAGTTAGTTTTTGACACTTTCATCTTTCATATTTATGTGTGTCTGCTTATGATTTATGCATATTAGCAGACTTCAAATCTAGGGTCTTGCTAATATTCTGCACCATACCATTTCACGGGGATTGGAGACTTGGAAAAAGAACACCAAAGCGTCCTGTGTCTTTGCTATACATGGCACCCGTCTGGTGCGATTAGCTAGGCAACGCCTTGACTAGTAATCAAAAGGGTTTAAGACCACGCGGTACCGTTTTGATGTCCCTGCTTGTGCTTTCTGTCTTCCTTCTTGACCCCTAAACTAGAGATAGGAGTTGCCTGTCTGCATATAGAAGTTCATATGTTTTGGAAAATCTTGGATCCTCGTTGGTGTCACATGTTTTGTACTCGTGTAGTTTTACTTTTTGTTCCAATTTGATACTTTTGCAACTAAAAAATATGTTGAATCCCATAAAAAAACTTGCATGACTTGTTTAGCAACAGCCTAGAAACCATCTATATTTGGAAAACTAGATTATATGACCTATTTATTCCAACTTATTCTTATAAACACTTATTTAATGTAAAATTAAAAAGAACGACAATCTAATTTACCTGATGAAATCATGAAACTAGTGTCCAGGTTACCACTAAACAGGACACGTAAGTTTTTGTGGGATTCAACTGGGTTTCGAGCTGCAAAACTACCAAAATTAGAACATCAATTAAAGTATGAGGACTAAATGGGTGCACAAAAAATATCTGACATAAATTAATACATTGACAAAACTATGTAGCTATCACATGCCATTAACTCAATAAAAAAAATGGGGAAAATCTAATCGACATAGGGCATGTGTCATATTTAGAAAGAACTTGTGGTACTGGCATTCTAGCAACCTTGAAGTGTTAACATTCATACACCTCTGGTGTCAATGGTGCATAAAACTAGAGGTTAAAGGCGCACTGTGCTGCCTAGACATGTCTATCTAATCTGGTTAAAGAAACTTGGATTTTGCTAGGAATCCGAATAAGGTCAAATAAAGGATGGAGATTTAATTGGCTTAGAGCATGCTAAGTTCGAAAATAGAAACTCATGGCTTTTGGGTTATGGGACAATTTGATGAAAGAATGGAAGATTTGATGTGTTGTCTCTTAATTTGGTTTTGCAGAATACAGACTCATAGGGCTCGTAAGCCACATTGGTACCTCCACCCAGTGCGGCCACTATGTTGCACACGTCTACAAGGAAGGAAGGTGGGTCATTTTCAACGATGATAAAGTGGGTGTTTCTAAAGACCCTCCAAAAGACATGGCATACCTCTATTTCTATGAGAGGATCCAAAGTTGAAAGAGGATAGAGTTTCGATAGCATCGTGCATGCATTTGGCTTGGCTCTGTCTGTTTCTGGGGAGTTGCGCTTCTGGGATTTCGGTTTCTTCTATTAGAAAGAGGTAAACGGGGTTGGTTGTTTTGGAGTATAGATGATATCGCCTTTACTGATGATCAAAATTTTGCTCTAAAAGCCCCTTTTGTGGGATCAGATACTTGTTCTGGGAAAAAAAAACAGGTTTACAGTTTCTAGAAAGATTAACCTACAGGTGTCTTGTGACGCTGGTGATTTCATCAGTGTCCAGAGATCTCATGTTTAATGGACTTCATAACCGATGTATCTCAGATTGTTCAATGACAATGTTCTTGGACTTTTGAATCTGTATTCGAAAAGAAAGAGTAACAGGGCATCAACCTAACTCATGCCTGACAAGGAGATGATCATGGTAACATCTTGTTAGTCATGTGAGTTAAGTTGATGGATTTTTATTCCAAAAGAAATCATGTTGCTGATGGGGGTGAGTATACGGCGGTTTGGATCGGTGTTTTGGAACCGAAGTCCAAATACACGTATATACATGAAACAATAAAAATGAAATTAATCAAGATATTTTAGTTTGACATCACTTCACTTAAACCCAAAAGTCAATTTTACATTTTTGATTGGAAAAAATGTTCGTTAAAATTGCTATGTTCATCGTGACAAACAGCTCTGTTGAAAGGTTGGCTTTGGGAAACACAGATTGTGTTTTGTAAGTTTGTGTAGAATAGAAACATCACAAGAAACGTTCCCTCTCTCTTGGAGGTCATTTTAAGCTCTTAATAACATACAAAACTTACATGGGGGAAAGATAAAGCTAGCACTTGAAGATTTTAGATTAAATTTTAAGTTAGAGATTAAGCTAGACCTCGATCGAAATAGTAGCAAGCTTGTGTTTAGATATAGGGTTCATTGTTGTGTAATGTTGCTTTCCATCCATTGCAGATAACTTGTAAATCATTGACATCAACAATATGCATTCTATACTGGGTTCGTGTAGTACGATAACTTCTACATGATCCGTGGGTGTTGCAACAAATGTTTGTTTCTCGGAATTTCAGAAACTAGTTTTGAAATCAACAGGGTATCATAAATTAGTTATAAATCGATAAAGACTATAAGACTACTATATCATAGCGATAAAATTACATTTACTCATAATTGGTTTATGAAAAAATCTCACAAATAGAGATGCACAAAAAGTCCGGATATCCGATTTCGATTCAAATCCGATCAAAAACCGGTTTCTATATAATCGGTTTTTTGATCCGGACTGGTTTTTAACCGGATTCGTTTTATTGGGTAGGCCATAATTATTACGGGATAATTAACAGGTTATAGGTCAGAAATTGATTTTTGACTAAACTAATTTTATAACTTTAAACTTTTTATGCATTTATACTCAAATATAATATAAAACATGTTTGCTTGTAGTAAAACTATATTTGTTTGGAGTTCTATTATCTTAATTATATTTATAAGTTTATAACTTAAGAATTATAACGTATAATTTATGAAGTAAATTAAAAAAGCCCAATTTAATTAAAAAAATTCAAATGAAAGATGTATCAAAAAGATGATCCAAACTGAAAATCTAAAATTTAAGAAAAGCAGTTTTTTTATAACCGGCTTATGAAAAATCTGTTTTGTCTTTGTAGATCCGAAACCGGTTACATAGGTTACATTATCGGGGCAAAATCGGTTATAATCCATACCGGTTATTAAAATAATTGGTTTTTTTGGAAAAACCGGATCGGATGTTAAAGGCATAAGGTATACCCACCACTATGGAAATAACAATTTTGTACACATCAAAACTTTTATCTCTCCACCATTTCCATTTTCAAACTCTTTCTATATTTTTTAATTTAATTATTAAAAAATAAAATCTATTTATAATTATTAATTAAAACTTAAATATTTAATTTAATAAAAACTAACTTAAAAAAGTTGCATAATAAAATTAAAATTTACGAAACTAAAAATTAAAAATTACAAGAAATTGAAAAATAAAAGTCACTAAACTAGAAAATAAAAATTACAAACTAGCCATCCAAATTAGGTATATGAGCAGTTGCAATATGTTCCAACACATCCGATCGAAGATTATTGTGTGATTCGATGATTATGACAAAGACGTGTACGGATCCATTTTGTAAAATATGGATTTAAAATATGATTTGATTTTAATGTGTTGAGAGATTTTGGAGAGAATTGAAAGATGGAAAATTTGTTTGGTATGAATTATTGTGAATATGGATGGTATATATATATATATATACATATATATATACATACATATATATATACATACATACATATATATATATATATATATATATATATATATATATATATATTAAAAGAAAAAAAAGGAAAGTCACCGATGGATGAAAAGTCGTTGGGGGCTGAGATTGACGGGACCGATGGTGGAAGGGAATGGTGTTACCACTGGGTGCGCTGAGGTGGCCAAGCCGCTAACCCAGCGGCCTTGGTATACCCTCCACCATTTACACCATGTAGGTTTCATAGCTTTTGTAGAGACTAAACTTACTTATCTAGATTACTTTTTTAATCTATGAAAGTGTTTGACAAGTTTTTTTTTTTTTTTTTTTTTTTTTTTTTTTTTTTTTTTTGTGAAAACTCAAGTTCTAGTGTCTTTCCATTTGATCCATCAAGGCTATTATGAATATAAACATGATATCTAGTATCATTTCTACTCATAATTTCAATTGCAACAACAATAGTTTGTTATAATTTATTTGATTTCAATTATACCTTTAATTACAAGGTTTATTAAATTAAGGTTTTATAAAGTGATTAATAAATTGCCATTTACTTTAAAATGAAGAGAGTAGTCTTTAATTTTTTATAAGCTTCATGAAACATCTCTTCAAATTATATATTTTTATTTTGGGTAAATATTGAAAAATTTCATCAACTATCTTCATTTTCGTGATTAAGTTCTTAAACTTTTTTTTATTGTTTAACTCCCAAAATTATTTTTGTCTTATTCAAAAAAATATTTTTGCATGAAATACTTTTTGTCGTAATGAACTTCAAATGACATGAATTGATTGGTCGTAATTCACTTTTGAACATTTGTGTATTACGCTTTTGCATGAATAGATCATTTCACTGTGATGAATATGTACAAGTAATATGCGATTTCAGGATTCTATTCTAGTATAAGACTCTAATGAATTTAAGTCTACACAAAACACATATATAGATTCAGGTTCAAGAGATTATCTTAAATAATCAAGAGTCGCCTCCTTGTAAAAGATCATCATATATATATTTTCTGACATAAACATGTATAAACGAATATTATAAAACTTTTTAGCAAAAGAATCATATCTTTATACATTAAAATTCCAAAAATAAATCACGTGAATGATTGAAAAAAATCATGTGAATTGATGACCATTCACATGAATATATGTGATCATTTACAAAATTTTGAAGGAAGTAAAATTGATGAATGTGTCTGAAATTTACATATCATGCATGTAACGTTAAATTAAACATAATTATTAAAAATATTTAGAATTTTTCTTTAAGACCGGTACATTCGGGTGCATTCGATTTTGAGTGGTACTTTATTGAATCTAAGTATACATATAGGATTATATGTCAAAAATAGCAACAACTTAGTGTAGTTTTACCGTTTATAGCCACATTATTTATTTTTTTATCATTAATATCAACAACATTTGTATTTTTTTACCGATTATAACAATTTTTGATTAGGAAACCTGTTATAGCAAGTTACGATCCATTAATAACAACTCTATATTTTTACCAATAATAACAACAACGTTTTATCTTTTTATCGATAACAGAATCAACTTTTTAACTTTTTATCAATAACGACATATTAAATTAAAACGCTATTTATTATTAAATTATTATTATTAGAAAATTTTAATTTATAAAAATCAAAACACTTTCAATTAAATTTATAATTCATACATGTGTCGAAATTTTGTTATAAAATAGAGGAAATGAAGACGGAAAAAAAAAAAAGAAAAAAAAGGTGATATCTTGAATATGTGGTTCCGAAATCAAAACCATCCTCAATCCACCATTCCTTTATCCATCCATCAATTATCACCTTTCATTTTTCACATATCTTCTTCTTCTCTCTTCATATTCCTTTCAGTTCTACTCCTCCTCCGTACAACCATGGCCGCTTTTACTCTCTCTCCTGCTACTTCTTCTCAGGTTTTTTGTCCATCCATTCGCTCATCTCCTTCAATATTTCCGATTGTTCTAATAATTTTTTTTGCTAATTATGTTATTATTATGATTCGATCGAGACTACAGTTGCGATCTGGTAACAATGGACTGTTCTCGCCAGCTCAAGGCCTGATGGCGAAATCAGCCAAGAGCCAACAATTGGCGGGAAGAGAAAGAGGAGGAACGAAGGTGACGTGTCAGGCGGCGAGCATTCCGGCCGATCGAGTACCGGATATGGAGAAGAGGAAACTCATGAATTTATTGCTTCTAGGAGCTATCGGTCTTCCCTCCGTCGGAATGTTGGGTCCGTACACATATTTCTTCGTTCCACCAGGGTTTGCTCTCTTCCTGTTCCTCATAACTGATTTTTTTAAATCATTTTCTTCTTGTATTTGCACTTTTTAGGGGTCTCTTGAAACTGATTGATTATAATTAGTAGTACTAATTAAAGTGATTAGAGGTTGGATGATTGGTTTAATACAACGATAACCATTATAGGAGTGGTATAAATCAAAATAATCAATAAAATTTTATTAACAAATTGTGAAAATAGTTCATTGTTATAATTTACTACAAGAGAAAAAAAAAAACAGTTCATTGTTATAGTTTACAACAACTTACAAGTAACTTTACTTGATAAATTTTGAGCTTTTAAATTAGGGTTAATATTGAAAAAACCTCCCATAAAGTTTCTTTATTTTCGTGATTAAGTCGTTAAACTTTTTTTCTTATTGTTTAAATTTCTAAACTATTTTTGTTTTATTCAAAATTGTATATTTGACCTGTTTGACCGGTTACCAAACAAGTAACAGTAGATTTTCACTTGAATAATGTTGGAGAAAACACACCATCTTTCTACATTTTAGCGATTAAGTCCCTAAACTTTTTGTTTAGTCAGTTGTATTTTACAGCAAATCGGGTAACCGGTAAAAAATATATACTTTTGAACATGACAAACATAGTTTAGGGACTTAAACAATTGGAAAAAGAGTTTAGAGACTTAATTGAAAAAATGAGAAAAGTTAATTGAGTTTTTTCAATATTAACCCTTTAAATTACAAGGTTACTTGATGAATTTAAGTTTGAAAGGATGAAAATTTAACTAAATTATGTTGGTAAAAAACAACTAAAATTTTCACTATCTTCATTAGTTTTGGATGTATTAATTTCAGATTTACGTAGAAATCAAAATTCGATAGAAATGCAATAAAACTCACTAGAAAGTACAAAATAGAGATCACCTAGTCCTATGTAGTTCTTTTCGGTCTTTCCACAACATACTCACTAGGAATCATAATATACTCACTGAAAACTCGTTACAATCAATAAAAATCGATATAGACAAGCTAGAAGAAGCTCCAACCAGTTATTTATTGCAAAAATGAAAACCAGACGTGAACCAATCAAAGCATGACACATGTTTACGTTGTTTGACATATGATTTGACATAAAAATATAAAATAGGCTTCAACCAATGGATTAACATCGCGATTGTAACACCTTATACAATATGTCATTTGCTAAAACTTATATATAGGTATACCTAAAAGTACATCCTTCTTTTCCGTCTTTCCATTTTCCACAACATACTCACGAGAAATCATAGTATACTCACTAGAAACTCGTTACAATTTCTAAAAATCGATATAGACAAGCTAGAAGAAGCTCCAACGACGTTGATTAGTGTAAAAATGAAAACCAAACGTGAACCAATCAAAACCTGAACACGTGTTTACGTTTTTGATATATGATTTGTCATAAAGTAGGCTCCAACCAATGACATCACGATGGCGCACCAAAAGTTTAGAAATGGGACACATGTAAGAAATATGGCTCATTTTCTAGAAGGGAGAATTGTTTAAAATAGCAAGCAACTTTTCTCTTTTTTCTTATTACAGCAATATCGTAAATTTTGTCCCATATAATGGAACCTATTTTGGTTTACTTTCGATTATAGCATTTAACCGGTAAACAACAAGTAGGTTGTTATTTCAAACAATATATTAAAATGATAAAAAAAATAAAATTCATTGCCACAATAAGAAAAATAAAAATAAAAAATAGGTTGTTATTTCAACAATCAACACTAAATATAATCTTTTTTACCGATTAACTTTTGTTGTTTACCGGTTTAATGCTATAACCAGGAATGAACAAAGAGTTGGTTCCTTTATTTGGTACAAAATTTACGAAATTACTATAATAAGAAAAAAAAGGCGTTTTACAGAATCAAATAAGCGATGCTAAACTTGGGCTTCAAGAAGGTATTTGCACGGGTTAAAACTTTGGCTTCTAGTTAAATGATAGAAGAACTTTGAACTTTTTTTTTTTTACGATTTGTGGAAAAATGCTATATTTTTGCAATCTTTCTGCTTACTTCTCCTACTTTTTTTTCACTTGACAAAATCAAAACCTTTTTTTTTTTTTTTTTTTTCTATTTCCACTTGCTAAACAAAATTTTGCTCATGTGAGTTTTAGAAAGTAGGAAAACAAGTTCAAAACATTTGTAAAAAAAGAACCACATTAGTTTTAATGGTTGAAGGACTTGGATTAAGTCATGCATGATATTAACACGAACGGTCACACGAAAGATACGTTTGAAGATTACGGTTATGATCCATGTTGCACAAAATCTCTCGTGCTGATTCATTTCATTGTATGTTGGCGTAAAACAGTACAGGAGGTTCAGGTGGTGGTACGGTCGCTAAGGATGCACTTGGAAATGATATCATTGCAGAAGAATGGGTAAAGACCCATGGACCTGGTGACCGAACCCTTTCTCAAGGTCTCAAGGTACCTACGTGCTTCCCCCGTATATAATATCATGTGCCTCGTACGGTTGACTTGTTAGAACAAGGGTTTCTCAATCACGGATTTCTCCAAGAATCATATGAGATACACTTTCCGAATTTGATATTTCGAACCTTAATGCCTGGGTTACACGAAATCCAAATTATGGGGATAATCCTTGAAGCACCCAATTCGTCTTAGGCATTCAACAAATTCATAAAAAACTATATGATGATAATATGTTTATCTTATCCTTATGTACGTCAAAAAAACCACCGAAAAGGTAAGATTTCGGTTAATTGGCGAATAATTTTAACAGAAATTAACCTAGGATCCCAAAGAATTGTAAATTTCCTCTTAACATCCCTCCATAAAATCTGTTTTGTTTCGGGGCGCTGTCCCTGGAACCCCGCAAGGGGGCGCAGGCCCCTTGACCCATCATCATTTTGGTTGCACCGAAATCAATTTAGATATGATCTCTTTGACATACTTTATTATTTCTATTATACAAAAATGATAATGAGACACTAAAATCACCAACGATACTTAACAGTTGGAGCTCAAATTCTCCAGAAAAGTTTTTATTCTTACGATTTCAATTCCTTGGTCATGTAAAAAAGATGGGGTTAAATACCTTTTTCATCCAACTTTTAGATTTGTCACATTTAGCCAATAAACCTATTTTTGTACTGATTCAGCCATTGAAATTTGTACACCATACCATTAAACCATCATATTTAGTACCGATTTAGCAATTACTTTTATTCATTTCTCCCAAAGTAGAGAGAACAATAAACTAAAGTTTAGTGGCTAAATCAGTATTAAAACTTGTTTAGTGGCTAACTTAGACAAATCTAAAAGTTATACTTAATCCAAAAAAGATATGATTCGTTTGTTTAAACACCAACAACGAGAAAACATAAAAGCATATATAAAGTGACGGTTTGTTCGCCTACTCGTAGGGAGACCCGACATACCTAGTGGTGGAGAATGACAGGACCCTTGCAACATACGGAATCAACGCAGTGTGCACCCATCTGGGTTGCGTCGTACCATGGAACAAAGCGGAGAACAAGTTCATGTGCCCATGCCATGGTTCTCAGTACAACAACCAAGGGAAGGTCGTTCGTGGTCCTGCTCCGCTGGTAAGAACTCCGAAACTTTCCTTTTCTTTCGATAACAGTTAAAGTACAAGTTTTAATGCATAAGGTATAATAATTCAATGATGGGATGATTTTTGAAATGTGAAAACAAACAGTCATTGGCATTGGCTCATGCGGATATTGATGATGGGAAAGTAGTGTTTGTTCCATGGACAGAAACAGATTTCAGAACTGGTGAGGCTCCATGGTGGTCTTAGATTCCGGAATTATTATAAAGTATGTATGTACACACAAACGTTACGTTTTATTGTTCTAGTACCCAACAAGTTTATATAAATCTGTAAAATGGCCACCAATATTTTATTTTATTTGCTTTCATAAAGTTGGTTTTATGATATATATATTCTCCCTATTTAACTTATACAAGAGCAATAATAGGCAAATTACCAAGAAAGATAATATAAAATTCCAAAATTGACGATAAAAGTAATGTAAAACTGTTTAGGCCAAGAAAGATGACGTAAAATTCAAATTTGATAAAAAAGATACTGAAGATCAATTAAGAAAGTACATTCTTAATTTTATGCTCCCTTTTTTGGTAAAAAAATAATATTCGATTATCTTTTTTGGGCTAAAATTTGAATTTCATGTCCTTTTTTGGCCAAAATAGAATTTTACATTACCTTTCTCGGTAATTTTTTTTTTTTACAATAGCTTTATTGTAAAATTTTGTATTTTATATTACATTTCTTGGTAATTTTCCCAATAATAAAAAGACATAATGCCTACATCCATTTTGTTGGGTACTAAGCACTCTATAATTCTCGTGGGAACATGTAAACTTACTATTCAACATCTTAATTCAGCATTTAAAAATTGAATTCGGTTTCATAATTCAAATATGATTCAATTTGAATTTCGGACCATCGAGTTCAATTCATATATCAAACAAAGTTGATATAAGGGTGTGGTTCACGGAATATTTTTTTAGAAAAAATGCAATCTGTCAAAGATGTAAAACTAAATTTCATTCATTCATGTTTGGTTGAAAAGAATGAAATAGAATGATTTAATCATTTCATAATAAAACAACTTTTTAATATACTAAATGTTTTGGTCCAACAAGTAATTGAAGTCTTAAATAATGTATAGATAATTTATGAATGATTTTAAAAATACGCACTTACTGAACAAATTTCAAGTTTTATGTAAGATATATTTTTAAACCTTAGGTCCCGTTTGGATTGCATGATTTTAAAATGATGGATTCTAAAATGATAAGAGATTTTAAAATTATTAGGGGGGTGGGTGCATTGTGAAATGAAGAGAAGTGTGGAATGTGAAATCCTAATGAAGCTAAATCCTTCCCTTTTAGTTTTTATCCAAACATGACATGAGAGGATTTCTAAATCCAAATCCTAAATGAGTTGTTAAAATCCTACAAACCAAACGCCCCGTTAGTTTATTTGCATGATATTAAGCTAACTAATTTAAGTTTTTTATGATATATAAACATATAATTAACAGAGTATTTGAAATGTTAGTTTGAGGTTGAATAAATGGATAATTGTGCAAAAAAAAATTCTCAAGTTGAACCATTTTTGTGATTAAAACCATTAACCATTTTCCATTGCACAAAGAACTTCCAACCGACAAAATCTCATGGAATTGGGATACTACCGGTTGTAACCGATTAAAAGTCGTAGGTCGCCGTCAAGTCATTAGTGACCATCAGATTTGATAAGGTATGGTTTGTAATTTTAGCATTGCAAAATCTAGAAACCAATGATAGGAACCAACTAACAATATTATTTGGTTTGCTTCTTGATATATATCAGGTTTTCAATTTCACTCTTCAGGCCTGATTCAGTTGTGTTTCGTTATTTGAATTGTTTGAAAAATACTTATTCATTTGTTTGTCATATTTATTTTTGTAATTAATATTTTAGACCCACAGCAACGCGCAGATCTTTAATAACTCGTTATATTATATTAGGTTAATAAGTTTATAATTTAAAATATAAGATAAGAATAAACCATAAAAATGTATCATAAATCACAGTATCACACCTAACTCGGTCTTTAGGTTTTTACCACAAATTTCAATTTCGATTTTATAGAAAAACCCACACCAAACCATGCTCACCCAAATATATCTAAGTTGGTAGCCCGATATATTTGGCTTCTCAATGAAAGTCAACAATTATATCAACAAATGGTATAGTCGATATTACCAAAAAAATAAAATAAAAACTGTTATAATATAAATGGTTAAGTACCATTTTGACCATCTAACTTTCAGATTTTTTTCAATTTAACCACTAAACTATTTTTTGTCATGATTTAGCCACTAAACTAATTTTTGTATACACATTTAGCCATTAAAAGTTTTTTTTACTGATTTAACCACTGAAAATTGTCCCGATTTGACCACTAAACTATCATATTTTGCACCGATTTAACCATTAGTTTTGTTCATTTTTCCTAAATTAGAACTAACACTAACGTTTAGTGGCTAAATCAGAACAAAAAATAATTTAATGGCTAAATGAGACAAATCTGAAAGTTGAATGGTCAAAATGATAGTTACATCTAATAGAATATATATATATATATATATATATATATATATATATATATATATATATATATATATATATATATATGATGTATGACTAGAAATAAAAGGAAGGGGAAAAAATGAGTCGAATATCAAAAATATCATCAAGGTCTTGTGAAAGCTAAAGAATCTTCTTGCAAAACATATTGAATAGCAAACGTAATCATAATACACATGCCATGACAAGTAATTAAATCAAAAGGGCAAATCTATAGTACAAACTAGAAGCAAATTGGATTAAGTGAGTACAAAAAAGTACACCAGAATGGTAATGGCAGTACAATTAGCAACAACCCGCAAAGTACTGTTTTTTTTTTTTTAAAAACTGGTGTAGCATAAATAAACATAATCCCAATGACATTAACACGACAAGACGAGAACACAAGAGTGTTTGGTTTCAGAGAACTTAAAACGTCATTGAGTGCAGCGTTGATGAATCCCGTTCGTGTGTATTGGAATTTGGGGTGGGGTTCGTCAACACTGCACTCAATTATGTTTTTGGTCCTTTTCTGATCACTTTTTAAAATGAGGTGGGGCTGGGGTAAGTCTTTTTATGGTACCATTACCATACATACAGACAGATATCGAGATCAGAGATGTATCAAATCAGAGAATTGATGAATTCATTACAGTATGGTATACAAATGTTTTGGTCATGAGAGCGCATGCGTATGGTGTTTTATTGTTTCTTCTAGTAGTACAACATCATTTTACTACTTTGATTAGTTTTGTCATTTCTTTTCTAGTGCTGAAGATTACATGGTAAATTTTATTAGAAAAGAATATCACATGAATTTTTATTTCAAAAATCTTCTGGGGAGAGAGAAGGAGAAGGAGAAGGAAGGGCACCTTTCTCATGGAGCCATGAGACCTTCGATTGTATAGAAGAGAGACTCCACCAAATCTGATTTAAAAAGAAGATTCTGCAATGTGTGCATCACATCATACTCTGGATCCAGCTTCCGCTGCCAACTCTGCATACAAAAGGTATCGAAAACTTTTAGAAATTTGGGAGTATTTATATTAAAAGCAACCGGTGCACCATGACACCATGTATTGCTGTAAGTTTTATGCAGTGTGAAAATTTCATTCGCTTTGATACACAATAAAACTCAAAGTAAAAGGACCGGCGGCCGTCTCCATATATTTGCCATTTATTCCTCGAAACATTAAAAAACACTGTTAAACAAGACGATAGCTAATTGCATAAAAAATGTAATGTGCCTATGGCTGATCTCTGTCTCCCATCTACAGACAGGACTTCTAATGGTTAATCATTACACATAACGGTAGTTATCTAATAATCAAGAACAGAATCAGAAATTTAACCAAAGAAAAAAACTCATGGTCAAGATTATTTTTCTTGCAGGAAAAGAAAACACCCACAAGAACATTGCCTTTTGTATTCTCTAACACATAAATTTGGTAATTCGTGGGGGTGGGCAAATCTATACAGAAGCAAGGTATGCACGAACGTATCTTGAAATAAAAAATTTGTGGTGTATGAATCCATTAATATGGTAGTGTCTTGTTACAAGAAGATGAGTTAAGTCGAAGTGGAATGGTGGTGGGAGGCAGTTGGTGGTAATGAAGGTGAAAATATAGGTGACCATTAATATGCAAAACCCGAACAAAATGAAAATGCTTTAACCCGGAGCCCTATTTCAATGTTGGCCACCTACGTGCACAAAACAGGCTAACAAACACAGCCTAAGAATGTGTCATCAAGTTAGGTGATAGATTATTCAACAAAAATAATTTAGTGATAGAGTGGAGCAAAGCCCAAATGATTGGTGATAACTACTGCAAATAAGCTAGGAAATAGACAAATTATAAGCTTTGTAAGAAAAGCTATTTCACAAAATGAGCAGGGGAGAGACAGACTCATGCAAAAACTTACCTCCAAAACCAAAGTAGTCACTATTACGGTGCACACATTGCCATCGATATTAACTCTATGACGCCTAACTTGCTCAAGCAACTGCTGCATGCATTCTGCAGCGTGTAAAGAGTCACCTTCAGTGGAACTCCATGACGTAAATGATTTCTCGACATCCTGTCACACCAGAGTTTATTTTAAGGACACTGGAAAAATAATATATCAGGGGAGTATTAACTTGGTAATTCACAGCAGCCCATGACAAAAAAAGTACAATTTGCACAATTCTAGAAACAATGAAACATCTTAATTATATTAAGATATTTGCTTACTTATTAATAACAAGCTTAAACCCTCAAAGGCCATTGAAACTATCATCACAATGTTCACACCAACAGGGATTACTCAAGTAATAGATGAACAGGATATTGGGGCATCACTCATTCACCATATTACATGTTATTGGTACAAATGTGTATGAATCTGAGAAAAATGACATACATAAAAGAATGATGAGTGCAAGAGTGTGACCTTAATGAATGCCATTGGGTTTGGGCAATTCTGTTGTTTTGAAAATTTTAGTGTGTGCTCTGCAGCAGCACGTCCGTCTTGAAGAGCTACAGCCTTAAAGAACTCAATCAGATTGACTCTATCCTTTTTGCAAAGTTCAGCAGTCATACCCACGTCCAGGAAAACTACATGTGGCTTAGATTTAAACAGCCCTGTATCTGAAGCTTTTCCTTGAGTCAGCCTTACAAGAATATTTCCAGGATGCATGTCTGCATGAACAAAATTGTCAACCTGGAAAATAGAATTGAAACAAGTTAGAAGCAGTCTGGGAATCAATCTACAAAAAAAAAAAAATGGCAGCACAATTAGGACTGCAAATGAGTCGAGCCAAACTCGAGGAGCTCTCAAGATGCAGGTTCGAGAAAGACTTGGCTTGAAAAGCTCAAATGCAGTATGATTGATACCCAAACTAATTTCTTGAAGCAACCTTTTCAGCATCTGGCTTGAGTTCAAAATCCATAAAAGCTGGATGCGATATAGCTAGAGCTCGAGTTACCAGATAAAGTTTGACTCGTTTGTATCCATAAATATATACATATATAAGGCTCGGATGGTTCAATGAGAACTCGAGTCAACAGAGCCATTAAGGCGCGAGCTCAGCTCGTTAATTATTTGAGCTCGTTTTGGAATTGGGCTCTGGCTAGATAAAACCCGGCTATATCAATGCGAAGCTTCAAATCGAGCTCAAAGTGCTCGATAAAAGCTCGGCTTGTTGGCAGGCGCCTAAGTACAATCCACCAAGCACATCGTCTCTGTAGTGTATGAACTGATTCATTACGTAATGCAACACCTATCATCCTATGATAGATGAGTATGCAAAGTGCACACGAGATTTGAACGCAAAGTGTCAAACTTTTTTACATCTTTTGAAGATGATAAAAGAGTCCTGTGTTGTTATGTAATAGGACATACCACTCATTGCTGCACTTATGGATCATATCTATTATATAACACAACCGTTAACCCTAAACTACTATAATAATTTAGGGAGAAATAAACCCCAATGAATTAGAAACTCACTATAGATGCACATTCTTTACTTTTATAAAAATTGAACACATAAAAAACAGCATTAACTCCTCAATCTAGGCCAAATTATTTTTCACATTAGCTAATACCCTAGTACACCTCCGCAGAATATTCAGGCTCCTAAATGCCAAAGTCATAAAAAGTTGCTGGCCCCATCCTCAACTCTCTCTTGCTTGGCTTGTTCGATAAAAAAAAGGTATCTAATTTCATATTCAGTTTAAAGACATCTAATCCAGTATCAAGGTCTTAGAAATATATGCAAGATCTATTTAATTTGCTCTGATTTCAGAGGCATTTGTCTGCATGGTAGATCAACATTAATGTGAAATGACAAATTAGATGAACCCCTTACCGAAATACAGAAATCCTTGAAATGAAGAGTTTTTAGACATACTTAGATACCTATCGAAGAGCATTGTATAAAAAAACTGAGGAGCTTCTGAAGTTCTGTATACAACTCTTACGAACATGCAAATTATTATAAAGATCTAAGATTTTATTTAGAGATAAATAACTTGATTGAAATCAGTAAATGCTATAGAATTAAAGATTAACATCACAACATGAGCATGCAAATATAAGTATGTATGATTAACACATATGGAAGAAGTGAAGCATTCAAGAGTAATTAAATTCTAAGAGCTTATAATTTGAATTCTGTCGCTATAAAGATGACCACCTGGAAATTTGGCCAACCCAGCCAATAAAACTTGAGTTCGTTGCAATCTACACCATAAGATTTTTCATTTTATTATGAAAACTTTAAAGTTTCTGTCTGATTTTTTTTAAGAAAAATATACATATAAGAAAATCTGTAGGCTTCTTAATTTCTCAATACAAATAAAGAAAATGAATTGGTAGATCAAGAATATACCAATACATAACAAATGTCAAGACTGAAATTTTACCAAAAGCATCTTCAGAAGTGCATGAGTCCCAATGTGAGCAAGGCCACTTTTGATGCCTACATGCCCTTCTAGCTCATCAACGTAGTGCAATATACTTTCTCCGTGCTCAAAAGTTTCCACTAAAATAGCAGGATGCACCAGTGGATATAGAGGTCTGGGGAATGACACATCCTTCCATCTTCGAAAATTGTAAATAAAACGACTCAAATGAGCTGCCTCCCTGGCAAGATCAACTTGGGACATCATGAAGACGGCAAACTGTTGTATGCTTTCATCAAGTCTCAACCATTTCATTGTAGGGACAAACATTGACATTTTAGCGAATAAATTCAGTAATATGAAATCTCTTCTAATTGCTTCACTAACTCCTGGATGTCTAACCTTTACTGCAACAAGAATAGGCTTAATACGTTGCCCAGGATGGCGAAACTTTAAAGTTGCTCGATGAACTTGTGCTATACTTCCAGATGCTACAGGCTCCTCCTCAAAATTTTCAAATATCTCAGGCAATCGGCGGCCAAATGCTTTTTCAATTGTATTTTTTGTGTGGGCATAGCTATGAGATGGTGCTTTGGTCTGAAGTTCTGCAAGTACTGTGCAGAGATCATTAGGAAAAAGATCTGGCCTTGAAGCTGCCCACTGACCCCATTTAATAAATGCTGGTCCTGCCTTTTCTAAGGTGCGATGGACACATTGTAGCCACACCTTCCGAAACTCAATGCCAAGGGAATCAGCAAAAGGAGCCATAGCTATGCAAGGTGCAAACAAATATGCTAGATATACTGCTCTAAGACACAATATGAAAAATTCTACAAGGTAGAACACAAATGAAGTCAAATAAATATGTCCATCTTGTGCATGCGTGTAAAGATCGTTCTTATAGGAAAACCCTTCTGCCTCTGCCCATGATCTTTGTGTACATGCCAGCTCCCCCACTATAAAAGCTAATATACTAGGAGCTACTAACTGTGATCTACTCAAAGCAAAGCTCACTGCACGAGCAATCCTATTCATCGGTTCAAGTGGCCCATTATAGGTACAAAATTGGGAAACCCTTCTCCATGCAATTTGAGCATGGCGTGAAACTTTAGTACTTGCTGATATGAAATAAAATCTTCGAAAACCTCTATAACTCCATAAGCTTTCCTTTGTTTCAAAGAATGTACAACAAGCGAGGCCTCTGCCATGAACCTTGTATTGTGAATATAGTCTATAGAATGGGTGGTGAAGGCCGGTCACCAATTGGGCTCCATCACTATATGCTTCAGGGAAACATCTCTTACGGCTTGAAAGAAGGGAATATGCTGCTCTTCTAACATTAACAACAGCCAACAACCTGCATGGGTTTAATTAATGCAACCTCTGTATCATGCCAACTATTTGTGATTGTGTGATCAAAATGCTGAGCAGCAAAGAACAACCAAAATAATAGAATCAAATCTTGAATCATGATGAAATGATTATCACCATCAATTTCAAGTAAAAAAACCACAAGAGTCGGTACTTCCTGTAACAACCTACCTTGTAATATGATACAGAGCTTCCAGGACAAACGCTTATTGATAAACATCTAAATTAAAACATAAGATAAATACATAACAAGCTGCTACAAAGTCATGCACTATATGCAATACACGAATAGATGCAAAATGTAGATTTAAGTACCAAAAAGGCAAAAAGGAAGTAGAGGTACTAATATCATTCATTAGTGATAGAGATGGAATAATGATTTCTAACTTAAGTTCAACATCTGAGTATATGTATTCTAAATCTTGACCATGGATCTTGAAGTGTCATAGGATCAACAATTTTAAAGTGAATCCTATGGTTCTTGATTACAAGAGAAAAAAGCCTCCACCGAAATCACCCAGCTAGCGGCGCAGTTCTTTAACAACCCTTACTCTTTCTTAGCACTTTGTTTAATATGTGGCTTAAGTGCTTAACCCAACAAAAAAAAAAAAAAAAAAGAATCAGCCAACCCGTTGGTGATGTGTGCCACCTGATGTTTGAATATTTCTAAATTCACTAAGAATAACAAAATGAAAGGAACGATCAGCCTTTGAATTTTGTAGCACCACACTGATTCAATAGTTGAAGTAGATAACACCTCGAATTGAGCCAGCAACATTCTATAAAATCCCTAATGTCTGATAAACATATACAGCGCTTAACACACGCAGGCTGTACACGCTTATAAGCAAACATTAACCAGTACACAAACATACAACGTGCTCAAATAATGAGCAATACACGAGAGAAGAAGCGATTACAATGCCAGATAATCCACTATCATCTTGCTGTTTATATTTGACTTCAGATTGACGCTAGACCCTAACTTAAAGCCACGGTTATTTAATTAATCATTAATCAAAAGAATAATTGATTACTAATTTGAGAATTTGCATTAAGCGTACATATATCATTTCAACAAAACTAAGGAAACAATTACGATGATAAACAATAAGCTGATAAGTCATATACCTTGAGAATGCCATGTAAATCAGATGAAAATATATTGCAAATCCGTACGTAAAAGAGGATACATGCCGGCATTTTCACCAGCTGAAGGATTAAATCATCTTCGGTGCTGTTGTGACCCTGGCGGTCACCGCCGGTAAAACATTGGCGGTTGCGATGATTTCGTGGGTGGAGGCGGCGATTGGAGAAGAGAGGTTGATTGTGTGGAGGCGAGAGCGACGCTGCGGGTTCGTATTTCGTCGGAATCGTATGAGAAATGAGTTACGGAAAGGTGCCGCTTGTCCTATTTTTACGAACCTAGGTTTTGAAAACTAATTTTCATCATATAAAAATTAAATTTGCCTTGTAAAAAAATAAAAAAAAAATTAATAATATTTGAAAAGGACTTGTTTAGACGTTTTTTCTCCGATCTCGATCTTTTTCAATGACCAACTTTCGTCAATGAGCAAGAAAATGCAACACAGCAAAGAAGGTCAGTGTGCAACACATGGGTCCTTGCTCATTGACGAAAGTTAGCCATCGAAGAAGATCGGGATTAAAAAAAAAAATGTCTAAACAATACTCAACTTAACATTTTTAATGAAATAATATTATAAACGAATTATGGTTAAATCATACTTATACTAGAATTTTCTATATGTGTGTTACTATTTATGAAGGTGCATCTAATTTGTTGTCTTAAATAGAAATTATTTTTTAACACATTATTTATTTATACGATTATCTATTTGTAAAAGTATATTGTATTTTGATAACATACTTTACAATTAATTATCTTTATCAACATTGAAATAAAAAGTTCATAAAATCAGTATTGGATTATGCTTTTTTTTTTTTTTTTAAATTTAACGTTTATCCTAAAGTTGATTTATGAAATTAAAAATATACAACTACTATACGGTTTGATGTTGATTTATAAAATTAAAAAATATATTACTACTATATTATAAATTAAATTTAGAATACTAACATTTCACACAACCCATACTCTTAGCTAGTGGTGATTACAGTTCGGTTCGGCCGGTTTGGCGACAAAAATCTCGACCAAACCAGTAACTTCGGTTTGAAAAATTCTTAAACCAAACCGGCCAAGACTAACGACTCGACTGGACCGGCCAAACCGCAAATAACTGTTTTGGTTCGTCCGGTTTCACGATTTGAATTAGAAACTTCGAGTTAATTTATAAATATTCTAACAAATTAAAAAGAAAACAAACAAATAAATTAGTATATTAATACACAACATAAAAAGAAAAAAATATGATCAATATCTTGTTGTATTTAGTAAAGAATTAAAGTTAAATAGATAAACTGTTACAAATTAAATGGATGTTGCATTTCATTGACATTTGTTTAACAATTATAAGTATGTTTAAGAAAAATGCATTTGTATCGCATCGTATTTGTCTATTTGATTTTATAATTATATTAATTTTAGTAGTCTTTAAAATATTAAAATAATTTATAAAGAATTACAGACATTTATTTTAATATTTTAAAGATTAATGAAAAAACACAACTTACGTTTAACGTTGCAAGCCATCTGGCGCCCAGTATACTCGGTTTGAAAACTTTTTCACCCGATCGGCCGAAAATCACTCTTCTAACCCGACCAAACCGTCCGAATGACTTCAGTTTGGCCGGTTTAGTCAGTTTCGGCCTAACTATGTTCACCCCTACTCTTAGCTAGCTTTAAATATCATTTCACAATTCAACCGATCAACGAATATATGTTATAAACTCCACAGGAATGACATAGTGACTGAGACTTGGATTTTTTCAAAGGTAGTAGTTTAACTCCCATACGCATCAACGTGTCTTTGAAAAAAACAAATATATTATATCTGCAATGCATTTAAACAATTCAACTCAGAATGCATCCATAATTTGATTCATCACTTAAATTTAACGAATATGAAGGAGTAAACAACTCTATAAAGATCAGTCATAATTTACTGAATTAACCTAATAAATATATAACATCATTCATTTCTTTTCTCTTCATATTTTTTACATCAACATCATAAATTTGGATGATATAATCAATCCCAAAAGTCAAAATCATCTCGATTCGGTTTTGGGGAAGTCAATAAGGCTGCATAGAGCCTTATCCGATCCTCCCCAAGTGAAGAGCACCTCGACAATGGTCTTCTCGGTCTAATGAACGACAACGAACTCAGTGAGAGCCGATGTCTGTACCTCCTCCAAGCTAACTGAATCGCCACTGCTGCCCAAGTCCTCCAGCCTGGCGAATAGTATCGTGCGCTTCTCTTCACCTTTTCATTCACAAAAGTATACCGAAAATGTTGTGTTACATACTTCACATCATCGGCTTCTAAACCAAAAGCCTCGGTTGTCTCGAGAGTCACTAGTGTTGATGACGATGGAGGCAGTCTCTCGATAAAAGGCCGTCGAAGGCACCATGATAAAAGCTCGTCGCCACTGAAGTTCCCAGGGCCTAACATGCAACAACTTTTGACTCCGTCTCGTAGTGCTTGGCTACTTTGGAGATGTCCTCGTACGATGAACAACATTCTTTGTACAGGGTCTCCTTCTCTTGCAATCTATTACGATAATCGCAATGAAGAAAAACATTCAATATTTTTTTATCAATGAAAGTTAAACACATAACGTATACAACTTTTTGCGTCTTCAAAATACGAAAAAACTAAAAATCACATTTAAAACACAAATCCAAACATTCCTAAAGCTAGTGATTATCAAGTTTATTAGAGTTAAGATGGACTTACGGTTTCTCCCTTGGTAAAGATTAGAGACTTGATGCGGTCACATATGTTTTCGAGGACCAAATTGTCCATATGTTGAAATAGAGGTACCTGACTTGAACATTTTATAAATTGTTACATTTCAATATGGAAATATTCTAAATATTTGACATTCAAATTTCAAACCAAATGACTAGCATTTTATGAACTTAAAAATTCAAAAATGTAAAAATCCTTCGAGTTAGAATAATTTTTGTGTTAAATCCCTGAATATTTTTTATTACACAAGAAACCCATAACTAACTAAAATTTATCAAAATGAGATTTTTTTTCAAAAAAAAAAAATGACTTGCAACCTGATGAATCGATTGTTATCTGCTAACCAGCCTTTCGACTCTGACGAACCCTCTCCAGCAAACTCACTTGTCTGTGTTTTATGATTCAAATCCACATTTTTTGTTGATTTTTTGTTCAAATTTGTGTTTTTTTGTTGAAAATTACTTTTTAAGCGAATTTCGATGGTCACTGGTGAATTGTCCACGTTGGCATGTGACTTTCAGCAAGTTACAACTGAGTAATATCTCATTTCCATGAGATTTTTACCGGTTGAAGGTTTTTTATGTAATAAAAAATGTTATAGGTTATAATCGTAAAAATGATCCAACCTGAATTTTTTTTCCACAAATATCCTTTGCTTTGAAAACAAAGCATATTGGTTTGTTTTTAACGGGCCATACGAGTATACAACTAAGACATAAGTTTTATCTAACCCCCTTCACTACTTCTATATTCCAATTATATCCCACTAGTTACGATTCTTGACACTTAAATAAAATTTCATATATATACTTGCCTGGCGAACCAAGTCCAAGCAAAGGTGATACTTGATGTCTCTCCTAAGACCCTCCGGGAGATTCCGTATCATCTCGCACTCATCAACGCCACGCATTGCCGCCCATCGTTGCCGCTCATAGTTACGCACTCTTTGCCGAAACCCCTGAGGGAGGTGCCTCCTCCTCATCCACCACTCTATGTTTCTCATTTTCAATTGCATAGCTTGTTTCTTCGACGTTGTAGCATGCAAAAACACCTACATATACACACACATCGGCAAAGCGTTTAAAATTTTAAGGACCATTTAGTATGGTAGAATCGTAGGCAATAAAATCGTTTATGTTTACAAGTTTTTTGAACAAATGACACATAAATAAGTATTGACATACGAAGATTTTCATAAGAAAAATAAAATCTATAATAAATTCAGTTTTCCATTAGTTTTCATTTCACATGATAAATCAGCTTGTAAATCCCATATGATTTCATTCAATCGATTCCACTATACCAAATGCATCCTTATAAGCGTATATACAGTAGTACGTACCTTGATGTTTCCAATCAACATGGTAACGAGAAGAAGCCCTGTCGTAATAACGATAATTATAAAAACAACTTCCGACCAATCCGTCGTGGTCTCCAAGTTCCCGAATGTACTATATCACACAAACACGTACATACCATCAAACTCGTTAATTCAACATCGAAATGAACGACCCCGATACATGGTCCCTAATCGTCTAGTCACTGCAAGAAAATACCCCTTTTGCGACGACAAAAGTCGTCGCGAAAAGCCTAAAAGTCGTCGGTTTACCTGAGTGTCATAAGTGCCCAAAAAAGGGGAAGGAGCATCTTTTCTAAGCGACTATCGTTGGTGACGAGTTGAAGAGTCCATTTATAGTTTCCGCTATCGTCGTTCTCAAGGCAAGCGGATCTCGCCTCTTTGTTTGACCCCCACCCGAGCCTCGACTCGTCTCTTACGATATCGTTTGTGCCATAGTAAATAGGGCTTTGACATGTTAAAAACCTTTTGACACAATGTCCATTTGTTTCCATACATTTTTCTTTCAAGCATTTTACAGCCCTTTGCATACCAAGCAAGTACCAACAACCTCCTATAGCCTGCAACCGTTATAAACATCAATTCGTAAACCGGAGAAAAGCTAAAATATCAAACTCAATTCGGTTTGGTTCAGTTTTAAAGTAAAACCACAGAAAGAATAGGGTCCTTTAACATATTTTCGGTGAAAATTTTCGTCAAAAACAAGGGTTTCTGAAAACGTGTTCAGATCCATTGGTTTTTTTATGGTTTTTTTTTTAATTTTTAGTTTTTAGTTTTTAAATCATTATTCTTTTTTTTGTTAGCTCCTTTTATATAATTTCTAAAATTTTATTTTATAAAGTTCTAACTTCACTATCTCAATCAACCATATGTATATAACAAGTTTAATTAATTCACAATATTTTTTCCATTTTTTTCTTTATCCAATAATAATATAATATCATGAGAAAAAATTAACAAGTATTAATAATTATATGCTAGTCACTCAAGATTGCATTTAATTAGTAAGTATATATAAGATTCAAAATTTCAAACTATGAGTTTCTTTGGTTATTATGAACACAAGTTAAACTCCTGCTTAAAGCAAACTTAATCAAATTACTAATTTATTTAAACTAAGAACAAATTTATTAGATGAAGTGAAGATCGTAAAAGAAAATCTTACATGAGAGGCAACGAAGTAAGCGACCAGGTTGAGAGCGATCCCCCACCAAACGGTACCAAAAATGTAGCCAGTTAGATTTTGCATGCGTCGTAAAAGGCATATCGAATGATAAATCTTCGGAATGTATTGGAACAAGAACATGATCAACGCGACTGTCATTATCTCGGTCGTCGAACCTTTCTTTAGAAATGCTGGAATCACTACCCATAGCATGATCTGTTGAAAATAATTTACCGTACATTTTTCACAAATTTTCAGCAACAATCGTTATATTAAATATATGTTAAAATCTAGGGTTGCAAAACTACAAAAACCCGATCCAAAGATATCTGAATTTCGAATTAGAGATACAGATTTTGCTTAATTACGTATTTTCAGATGATTCAATAGCTTAATGAGTATTTTTTTTAACATTTTTTTCTATTGATTCTTAACTTATATTGATTCATTCCTTAAGTTTTATGTATAAAATGTTTTTAAATTATTTATTACACATTTAAATGTATTTTAGTCGATCCTTTTTAGTTATTTTTTAATTGTTTTAAGTAAAACATTACGATATGTTTTTATTTGTAGCGCAATTACCTTTTTATATGTATTTATATATAAAATGTAGTATTTTAGATTTATTTTAAAATGGCTGGATCAACTAATCCGAATTTCTAAATATCTAGAACATGGATATGGATTTAGATAGTAATTTTCCTGTATCTAATTTTCAGATCATTCGAAATTTGGATATCCAAAATCAAGATTATCCGGAAATGAAATTTTATCAACATCCTACGAAAAGAAATTCTATTTCATATCACAACTACTTTTAGTATATACGAATTGTTTATGTCTTGATCAGCAAACGGATGGTGGTTCAAAATATAGTAACCAACTTTTTTTAGCAGACAAAATAGAAGTTATATATATATATATATATATATATATATATATATATATATATATATATATATATATATATATATATATATATATATATATAGTTTTAGGTTCAAGTGAGTAACACCCATAAATGAAAACTCTAAGTGCATGAAAACACCGGGTCACATAAATGTGTGTTCACATGTATGCAAATTTATGTAAGTGTGTGTTCACATCATTTTTTAGGATCTAGGAGATGTGAATGTATGTGAAATTTACATATGGTCTTCATAACGTTAATTAAAACATGTTTATGGTATTAAAATTTTCAAAAAAGTTTTTTTAAAAGTGGTACCTTCTGGTGCGCTGCATAATGGGTGGTACTCTCTCGAACCATATTTTATATATATATATGGTTCTCGGGTTTTCTATTGAACCCACCCTCATATATATATATATGGTTTGTGTGGATATTTAAAAATGACAAAGTATTGTGAGTACCTGTGAACACACGGGTTTCGGATGTGAACATGCTCCGAAAAAAAGTTTTTTTTTTCAATTTCTTTTTCATAATCATTTGAATACAAATAATATAAGGTTATTTGTAAACAATTACATACATTCACACTTTCTAGCATCTTAAAAGTTATGTGAACGTAAAAAAGTTGATGTGAACATGCTTAGTGTGAACACACGTTCACAACAGTACAGTTCATGTGAACATGCACGTCTCACATAGTTCTAATGTGTGTTTATGTGTGATGTTTTGCAAGTAGTCTTATATTATTAATTTAAACATGATTATGAATTTTTTTTTTTCAAAATATAGGTTTTAAACGAGGTACCTCTGTGTAACATCCCATTTTCTGAATGGATACGTGTAATTATTTTAGTGGATTATTAATTTAATATATTGCGTTGGTTCAATTATCTACCGATTAGGGATTTATACGTGTCGAGATTGCAAATTACGTGTCACCGAGTTGTTATTTTAGTGGATTAATTATGTTTATGAGTTCGCGGGATTAAATGGACTGAGATGATATTAATAGTGAAATTATGATATCGGGTTCGAATTAATGGGCATTAGGTTACCGAAAATGGAAATTATATATATATATATATATATATATATATATATATATATATATATATATATATATATATACATACATACTTTTTAAACTTGGTTTCTCTTCCTTGCCAAAAATAGCAATTGAGAAAGGTGTGTGTGTGTGGTGTATTCTGGAGCAGAAGGAAGCTTGCGAAAATCTGAATTTGTTGCTGGAATTCGTATTCTTCATCATCTTTGTGCTCTTAAGGTTCAAAGTGGTAAGAAAAGCTTGATTTAGGTAGAATTAATTCGTGTTATAATCTTTTAAATTCGTGGGTTTGGCTTATAAGCATATAGGGGATGTTATGGTATCGATTTCATGAGTTTTCCATGTATGGAATCGAGTTTGAAGGGTGTAAATACCCTGGGCAGCCATGGAAGACGAACAGACTAGAACTCGGCGCACCAGATCGCGGACGCGATGCATCTGGGGTGGTGGGGGGTAAGTGCGGTCAGCGATGGTGAGCGCGACCGCGATGGAGCCCGAGCGCGGGCCGCGATCAGGGGTTTCGGGATGGGTTCTGTTTTGGGTTCTTGGATCCGTTTGCGGTTGTTTTTTTGGGTCTGATTCAATTATGGGTTCAGTTGTGAGTCTGTTATATGTATCTGTTGGGTTGTATTAACAGTTTGAGATCCGTGTGGTTTTAGGGACGAGTCGACAGCAAACAGAGCCGAATCAGAGATAGAAGGATAAGTGGATTGAACAGGTGAGTACTCAAGTCCTTTTCTAACCGCAGGATCGTTTTAACGAGTCTTAGTTGTGTAGCTACTGTGTGTATTGTGTATGAGACAGGGATGCGAGCCTCAGGTATGATTCTGTTCCTACATATGTGTTATATGTGCATGGGATGAGATCCATTCCAGGGTGTTCGTGATGAGTTCCATACGAACGGTGATTCGCGATGGGTGATCACGCGGGCTGACTGTCTCTAACCAGTCCTCAGAGCGTGTATACACGGCAGGGCCTGTAGCCAGGTCGCTCATGAGCCACATGGTTTTAGCTAACCACTGCTGCGTGCGGTCGTTAGCTGGGAAAGGGTCCCCACAGTGATTGTGTGTGTAGAGCTTCAGATTTCATATTGCATGTTCATAGCTGAGATATATTGTTGATTGCCAGTGATAAGGATAGAGATTGTCATGCGTATATGTGCTATGTGTATGTGTGTTATGTGTTTATGCTGCAGAGTCTAACCCTCGCGTGCTCACGAGCTTTCCAGCTTACGTATTCGAGTCTAACATGTTCACGGAATCAAAAAGGGATCGGTAGCCGTAGCCGTCAAATCGGGACTTGCGATTACATGGAGACTCTCGTATCCGCTTTCGTGTAATAGGTAGATTAGCACGACATGTGATAGCATCTTTTGGGGTTTGTAAATCAGTACTTTGTGTATGTATGCAATGTGTATGTCAGCTAACTAGTAATCAGGGGTGTTAATTGTAACGAACTTGCGATTATGTTGTTAACCCGTTTGTATGAAAGTTTAAATTAACAGTGATTTGTAGCATCCTCTGACACGTGTTATATATATTATGTGCGTTACTGTCACTTATAATATTTGTGATGACATGACTTTTATGCGAAAAGTGAGGGTGTTACACTCCGGTACTCCGCAGTGTTACACTCCGATACTCATTTGAACCCATATATATATATATATATATATATATATATATATATATATATATATATATATATATATATATATATATATATATATATAAAAGGACACCAAGATCATATATAGAAACAAAACAACGTTCTAGAGCCAAAAAAAAAAAGAAAAACGAGCCAGGGGTATGAAACTTATGTGGCTGTTTGGTTCACAGAATAGATTTCGAATAAATAAGAATTTAAATTTTAGTTATTAATATGATTGATGTTGAAAGTAGAAGATAATTATTAGTATTGATTAGGGATGTAGATTGAAATTTAGTTCATGTATAGGTTGGAATTTAATTCATATAGAAGTTGGAAAGAATGTCAAATTCCTATAAAAAATGAAATTTGATAGAAAATACATAAAATTTAGCCATTTACATTGGTTATCAATAATTTTAAACAAGTTAGATTTAAATTTCAATCCTATCAAATTCTATTACACGAACCAAACACCACTTTAAAGGAATAGTAAGGGCGATGAAGCGATTCGCTTCATAGTTCTAGACAACCCATCGATTCTTCAATGAAGATAAATTTTGATAAAAGCGTCATCTTTTCAATCTTTAACTTTGTTCTCATGACTAGGGGTTACTTTTGGTTGTGCGAAAGCCTCGATCGCACAGGGTCCCCAATTTTGTAGGGCCTCACGGTTATAATTAAGATCTTAATTTAGACCACTAAAAATTTTCTGTATTTGACATGTATACGTTATGCATCGTTGCGTTAAAAGGGAATTCAAGTAAAATTCAATTTGATTCGTTTTATTTATTTTAATTTCTCACTAGTCAGTTTTTTATTAATTCACGAACTCGACTTTAGCTATTAAAATTGAGTCTCAAAATGACCAATTTACTATTTAAAATACTTAAGGGACTATGTTGTAATCGCATGCACATGACCTCTAAAATCCATGAGACTGCCTTGCTCGTGATTAGGAACGTGTAACAAAAAAACAAAAACAAAACTTAAACCAAAAAAAGCAAAATTGAAAACCAAACTAAACGTTTCGAGCCCATGTGGATTTGGATTTTAAAAAGTGAAAAATTTTGTTTGGTTGTATAAAAAAACAAAAAGAACCAATCCGAATTAAAATTTTATGTTAGTAAATTTAACTTCATTAATTTAAATACTCTCTTAATCTTATGGTTTTTTATTTTTTATATTCTTGGTTTATATTTCGGTTTATTTTCTCTAACCAACATAAAACTTAGTTTTTCTTCAATTTAAAAAATAAACAATTTGGTAATTGTCAAAACCTATAAACCTACAATAGATTTAATAGGAGAAAAATAAAAAATAATAATAAATTAATTAAAAAACCAAAAATCTAAATCGAAGCACCAAAATTAAAAAAAAATTAAAAACTCAAACGATTTGATTTCTAAAATTTAAAAACCAATAATCTTAGTTTGAACTCTTAAAAAAAAAAAAACAAACCGAACCACCTTTTACTAATCCCATGTCTTCACCGGCATGATAGATCCGATTAATTTGCCAACTCCAAATAGCCTAAAGTCTAAAAACTGATAAATAATATTTATAATAAATAACTCTTTAATTTTAAGTTTACATAAATAAAAATATAGGATTATTTTTTAAAATTTATTCACGTAACATTTGGCCGTTCATAAACATATATTCTTCTTGAAAATTTTTTTGTCCATCCAATTATTTAATTTGAAACTGTATAGTAGTAACCAACTTTTACCATACATGTTTATTTTGATTATTTTTTAATAGAATCATTAACACATAATAAACGATAATATACGTATTTTACCGAATATATAATATGAAAAAAACAATGTTTACATATTTTTTGCGATTTAGTCCATCCGTATTATTTTTTACTATTGTTTTCAATCCGTTTTTCAGAAAAGTCTTGTCATTTGTCATAATCAAACCATGTCTACTTCTACAAAAAACCAACATGTTATCACTATTTTTCTTCGAAAAATCCACAATCTTGAAAACTTTTTTGAACAATTCTAAAAATCACAAACAAACATGTTACTTAAGGATCACGGATGTACTAAACCGTAAAAACATGAAAAACTCGTTGGTTATTTTCATATTAAACCCTAATAATAATAATAATTAATAACATAAACCTGTGGAATGGGTAAGATAACGAAGAGATTATAGAGGAAAGCCCTCTCAGCTCGATTTGCCACGTTGCATGAACTTGTATCGTGATGTCTTAATCCGACGTGATGACGCGACCACCTGTTCACCTTAAACTGCACCCACATATTAGCCACGTGTAAGACGTCGGTCATACACCGGACCACCGTAACGGCGACGGCAAACCACCCGTCGACGAACACACACATCCATGAATCACTGACGGAGAGTGCGTAGAAGAAAAGCGGGTCGATGAACAGACCGGCGGTGCATACCAAAACATAAACATGATGCCACGCCTGTAACACACCTCGACTGAATGTACTGCCGCCATGAATGCTGCTGATCTTAAGCTTCAACTCCCGACCCTCCACGGTGGTTTCTTCGCCGGAGGTTTCAGAAAAAGAATCGGAAAACTCATCGCTGCTGTACTCCATTTTTGAGTCTGCAGATTGATTTAACGTTTGTTTGTATGTATATGTATGTATATATATGTGAGAGGTGTACGCGTGGAGAAGAGATAGTTACGAGTGTGAGGTTTTGATACGTAGTTGATCATGCATGAGATTGATGTGTGTGTATATGTGGTAAAACTGTAAAAAAGTAAAATTTAATTAACCAAAGGCTCACCGCTTGACTCTTGTTCTTTTTTTTACTCTGACTGAATGATGATTATCCATCAGAGATGAAGCCATTGTCATATCTGGCAATCTGAAAAAAAGAGTAAAAAGTAATCTGAAAAGTTTTGTTGGGATGTTGTCTGAAGGTTTTTAACGAAAACAACACCCAGCCAGTCACAGACAAAGTGCCATTCTGTGCAAAATTTTAAAACTATATAGTTAATCACTACTTATAATATAACGAGTTATTGAAGATTTGCACGTTGTTGTAGTGTCTAAAATATTAATTACAAAAATAAATATGAAAAACAAATGAATAAATACTTTTCAAACAATTCAAATAACGAAACACAACTGAACCATGATCGGATGGTGGAATTGGAAAGTTGATGTATATATCCAAGAAGCAAGTAAAATGATATTGTTATTTGGTTCCTATAATTGGATTCTAGATTTTGCAATGCTAAAATTACAAACCATGCCTTATTAAATCGGAATTGGAATTGAATAATTAAATATTCATAACCATAATTTGAAATTTTGACATTGATTAGGTTTAATCGTGAATTTAATTTGTTGGTTTTACGATCAAATCATATAAAGTTATAATGGTGATGTGTCTAATACATCGAGTAAAGCTTGTCAACGTTATAATAGTATTGTTCAATGTTCAACATAATCATATTTAATTATAAAAATCTAAATATTAATTAGTTACATTTTATTTATGAAGCAATTTAATTAGAACATTGTATTGTGCATTTGAATAATAAAGTGTCTTTCATACAATTAAACATATTAACATAACATGATGGTTTCTAAAGACAACTCCAAATATATGTATAATTAAAATCATAATTTTAAATATGTAAGAAAATATTGTAACAATAAATATTAAAAAATAACTAAACTAAAATTTATTAAAATAAAGAGGTTAAATAAAAGATAATACTAAGAAAGGGCGTGTTATGAAGAATTTAAATTTTTTTAAAAAAAAGAAAAAAACCAACCAATGATGGTTGGACATGCGTCAAATTTGCAATGGCTAGCCCATTTGCAAATTTATGTATATATAATAGGAAATTATGAAAAAAAGCTAAAAGTATAAAACCATTTATTGATTAACTCTTAAAACAAATTAAAACTTATATATAAAATTATTTCAAAGCTAACTTGCAACATGTTAAGTAAGTTATTATGTTAAACCTATTTCACAAAAACTATCAAAGAATAAAACTTTTTTAGTTAAGTCTCATTTATTATTTTTGTTATTATTATTGAGAATTTTAATTACATTAAAATTATTTATTTACAAATTTAAGTTTTTTGTAAGATTTAAAATTATTTTTTATATTTGCTTTGAATTATTTGTTTACGTTTACATTACGATTTTTTTATTAACGACTATATATAATATATTATATATATTGTGTTTGTTTACGACTATAATTATATGGACTTTTTTTGATTTTAAAATTTTTGATAAAATAAAATGAGATTTTTATTTTTCTAGATCGGTAAAAATAGAAAGCCCTTCCGACTTCATTTTTGAATCGTAAATATATAGTTATGGCTATTTTCGTCCGAGAAACGAAATGAATCGTTGTTTTATCTGATCGGAAAATTAAATTCATTGGTTAATTTGGATTTAAACAATTGTGAAAAAAAAACGACACTTAATTTAATTCGATTTTTAATTTGGCGAACGAAAACACTTCAATTAACTTTTAATTATTTCAACAGAGTAAACCCATGATTCATTCGGATTTTAAATTTCCGAGTTTATAAAAGTACAAGCCATTTTATTTTTCCAAACGAAGATAGCTATACTATTAATTTATGATCGGATAAAAATGACCCACTAACTAAAATAGCTACAACCATAACGATTTTTAATTTTATGATTGGAAAAAATGACAAAACCTTCAACTTTTAATTTCTGATTTGTATATAAATAATTGTAGTTATTTTCGTTTGAAAATCAGAATGAACTAGCGTAAAGTTTTTGGCTTCAAACTTTTCCGCATTAAAAACTACGATGAACCTCTGTAATTTCACTTTCTGATTGTAGTTTTATCCATTCAAAATGTTAAAATTAATTGATGTTTTTTATTATTTCAAAAAAGTAAAAAGCATCTAGATTGTTGTTTTTTCATTTGTTTAAAATGAAAATCAGAAAAATTAGAACCATTCTATTTAAGTTGAAAATCAAAACCAATCCATTTAAACGATGGGAAAAAATGTTGAGCCATGCGGATTTTTTTATCTTTCTGAGCAAAAGAATTTTGACTTGTTATTCAGTATTTCTAAACGAAAAAACTATGACCAATAGATTAACAATTTTTTAAACGGATAAATTTACAATCCATTTCGTTTTTCAAATGAAAATAGCTAAAACTATTTATTTGTGATTAAAAATAAAATCAGAAGGGATCGTCGTTTTTTCTGATCGAAAAAAATTAAAATCAGAAAAGGACAAAAGTTAAGGGTGCGTTTAGTTTATGAAAATTTTTAAAATTTTCATCTCACTTTTCAATGAAAATGAAAACTTGTTTACTTAACAACAATTTCATAAATTTTCATTTCAATTTTTAAAATACCACTTTTCATATTCTCTCTCTTACTTTTCCATTACCCTATATATTTTATAATACTCTATTTCTCTCTCTTACTTTTCTATCACCTAACCTATTTTTCTTATTTTATAATCACACATCTTATTTTTCTTAAAACAAAAACTTCATCATCTAAACAAGTTTTCACTTTTCATAGAAACCCTTGTTTTTTTTTTTCTAAAAACTATAACTTGAAAACTGAAATTAAAAACCAACTAGTTTTCGTGAACTAAACGCAACCTAAGAATCAATAGATTTCATATAATAGAATCGCAAGTTTTGCTTTTAATATAACAAGTTTTGAATACCTGAAACATAAAGTTTTAGATTCAGTCATGTTTGGTCCTTGCGGTACAGAAAATGCGAATAATAGCACGAATGTACGACCTTTCAAATAGTGTCAGATTTCCTCTAAAAACATATTTTTGTAGAAATATTTCACATCAAAATGCTATTTCTTATGTTGACTGGTCAATAGCTTTAAAGTAAGATTTTGATTTTTGATAGTCAAACTTGAGGGTTTATTTTCAAGATTATTGACATCCAAAATTTATATCTATATATATTTGTCACATGACATCATCACATTTCATCTGAAAAGATAAATACATATTATCATTTTTAAAATAATATATAATAAAAGAGACTTACAATTCATTGTTTTAAAGATAA
This sequence comes from Centrapalus pauciflorus, assembly GCA_020465985.1. Classification (NCBI taxonomy): domain Eukaryota; kingdom Viridiplantae; phylum Streptophyta; class Magnoliopsida; order Asterales; family Asteraceae; genus Centrapalus; species Centrapalus pauciflorus. The sequence goes on along the minus strand of JAANYP010002035.1, from coordinate 428,084 downwards.
ATACATTTTATTATTTTTAAAATAGAATACAATTTATTATTTCTAATATCTATAAATATTAATAAATAATTAACATATCCACTGTTTGACATAAAATATTAAAATAAATAGCATTACATTTGAAAAGAAAAAATAATATTAATGAAGAACATAAATCATAAAGATTATAATATAATATTAAAAAAAATAATATTTCATTATATATATATATATATATATATATATATATATATATATATATATATATATATATATATATATATATATATATAGATGTTATGTTTTACGCAGGGGCGGATTCAGGATTTTTTGTTATCGATGTCACTTTCTTAGAGTAAATTTAATAGTTAGATTTTTAAAATATTTTGTAAATGGACCGGGTCAACAAAACGGGTTGCCAACACAAAATTAACAAATAACAAGATTTTTATAATTACAAAAGTACATAGTACAATACTATCTCTCAACTGTCGCAATTGCGATCGACAAAAGCAATATTAACTTCAACAATTAAAATCATTTGGATACATATCCGCCAACCTTAATGACTTTGATGCATCAAAATCCCTAAAAGAATCACATGGTTAGGGGTTTGCAACATATTTAAGCACCATCCTAACCGTTGAGAAGCGATAATATCGATTAGAGGCTTTTCAACCAAATAGACCGGTGTCTCAACAAGATTTGAGCTAATTTTTTTTGGATTTTTTATAATTCTTTTTGGTTGGTTCTTGAATCTTATACTTTTTAATTCTATTGTTTTTCTTTTAAGTTTTTATGATTAAACTCAGTAATATTTTAATAAGTTTGGGTAACGAAATCAACAAATATAAATTAGATTCGTGTATAATACTTTTATAAAATTTCCTTAGGTGTGACCCAAAAAAAATATTAGGTGGCACTCGAGTTTTTGGTAAATACGTAACTCAGTATTTAAAAATTTTATCGGTGTCGAGTGACACCCATTGTAAAGCATTACATCCGCCCCTGCTTTTACGTAAAACTAAAATTTTAAATTATATTTAGTAATAAAAAACTTACAATAATGTTAAAAAATTATCTACTATTTACATATATAAAAAAAGTAGATAAATAATATCTATGACAATTAACTTTACTTTTCTTGTATTTTATTTATAGGAATTAATACTTATATTGTTTTAATTTTAAGTTTACATACATTTTATTATTTATTTAAAATTATCCACGTATAAACGTGGGTTCATAAACTAGTTAGACTATTAATGAAACGAAAATAAAGTATATTCTATAAATTGACGATTTTTATACTAATCTATAAAAATCTATTCAAAGACTAAAGTAGATCATGTTATTCATCTGCAAAAACTACTCGAGTTGTTATGAGAAGAACAACTTTACGTCACGTTCTCTGAATGTGAAATTTTAATTAAGACAAGTATAACCTCTAGTTATATATGATTTTTCATAATCCTAATAACAAATATTGTTTTACTCTAACCTTGAGCTCTATATCATGTAGATACAATTTATTGGTCACGTACTCACATATCTGGTGGCAGAATTGATGTAGATCCCTTATAGGCAATTTGAAATTGGGAGTCGTCTTGTAACGCTTCAGATGTTAAAAAAGTTTTTTCGGATTGACAGGCTACCATCACCGAGTAATCAATGTTAAACATTTCATTGGATTTTGACGATATTGAATATTTGTGACGTTGTACCTATGTTTTACATAGACGTTACGTAAAACTTCTAACAAGTTATTTTGTTTAACATAAATGTCGAGTAAGACTTCTAACAAGTTCTTTTTTTTTAAACATAGTTCCACATATGATTTTTACTTGGTTACAACCACTTAAATGTAAAAAAAAATCAAAACAAATACTATTTTAATAAGATTTAGTTGATTAAGAGACATAATCCAAACAAGAGACAAACTTCATAAATCCCTATTTAATAATTTAGGAAGCGTTTGATTCACGAATTTTCTGGGATTTACATATAAAATATTGTATTTGATTCACAGATTGCAGTTGGAATTAAAAGTTTCAGAATTTCTTAATTAAATCTCATAATTCTTTTTTATTTAAAAACTCAGTTTTTTCCTAAAAATTTAATTCATAAATATCTTGTATTCTTCAGATTAACAAATTACATCTGAAAGATAATACATATTTTTGATAAAATCCTGATAAATTAAAATGCCCTATAATACAAATCTTTTTGACAAAACATAAATAAAAAAAGGTTTGCTAACCAAACACCCAATTATTATTATTATTAATTTTTTTTTTGTCATTTATCATCTTTGAACTTTGAAGAAAACACAATAAAGAATCTATGACTCGCCTAACAAACCAACCTGAATAATGCCATAACTAAAACTCGAATAAATAAATGGGAGCAACTCACAAGGTTAACTCGGAAAGCGACTCTTCCGTTGTGAGTTGCAGTTTTCTTAGGTTAACCCGCTTACGGTTCCTTTTTCCTTCATTTTCCTCTTTGTCATTTCATCATACACATGGTGAGCGTCCTCCATTTATGACCCGTATAAATCTCCATCTCTCAGCTTCCATGCCTTGAAAACTTGCCGACATGAATGGTGAAGCTGCACGGAAAGCTTGGGTGGTCGTTGCCACCATCGGCGCCGTTGAGTCGTTGAAAGATCAAGGTGTGGCACGGTGGAATGGACCTCTTAGCGAACTTCATCATCATGCTAAAACTAGGTTTCTTACTTCTTATCTGAAAACAACCGTCGATCGTGGTACTCGATCGTTGTTTTCCAGTACGAAATCTTCCGTCTGTTCGTCGGAGGTGGTTAATGCCGGAATATACAGAGTGAAGAGGACAAAAGAGGAGTCGATGAAAAAAGTGATGCATATCAGCTGCTTTGGTCCCAATACTGTTAGATTTTAGGAGCGTGATCGATATTATTGCTATGGCTGCCGATCCAGTCATCCAGAAGATAAACAACACTGCTATTGTAATTTGTAAGTGTTCATAAGTCGTATCCATAATCCATGCATGATTTTTGAATCGAATCTTGCTAGTGATTTGGGATAACTGCGATCATTAATATGTTATTCGAATGTAAAAACAATTGAATTAGATATTGACTTCAAAATTGAATAAACGGAGTATTGGTTTTTGAATCATCGACCAATAAATTTAGATGGTAGTTTGAATCTAGATTAGCAAGATGAACAGATAACACTGTAAACGAAATTAATATTTTTTCAATTTCAGTTTTCAAGTTAACATGGTAATCTATAACCCTATGTTCTCGAAAGAGAAATCAAGAGAAAGTGGAAGAATATAAAAAAAACCTTGTGTTTTTTTATCATATCCAAAGAAGGAAAACAAAAGAAGAAGAAAGAAAGTATGAAATGTTTTTTCTCAAATGTTTTCTTCCAAATATGGAAAGAAAGTATGGGAAAAAGATTGTTTATCTAAATTACAAAGAAACAAAAGCTTTCATTTTCTTTCATTCTTTTCAAGAACATAAATTTCCTTTCATTTATCTTTTTTTCCTTTTGATTCAAGAACACAAACACAAATATTATTTTCTTTTCTCTTTCTTTATTTCATATTTTTTTTCTTCATTTTTCTTTCTCATTCTCTTCTTTTGTAATTCGAGAACAAAGTGTAAAAAAAATAAGACGAGTGATTATAAAATAAAAAAAAGATAGATGATAGAAAGCAAGAGAGAAATAGATTATTATAAAGAAATTTAAGGTAGGTAATAAAAAAATAAAAGAGAACATAAAATGTGTTATTTTAAAAGGTGAAAAAAATTTATGAAATTATTGTTAATTGAACAAGTTTTGAAATGAAAATTTTCATTCATTTCTGAAAATTTTCAGTAAAAACACACCCACTGCTCATTGAAAATTAATCAAAATTTAACAATTATAAATAAACAAATGAACACATTACATATATTATAATAACATCATTCCTTTCTTTTTCCCCTCAAATTTTTACATCAAGATCATAATTTTGGATGATATATCGATCTCAAAAATCAAAATCATCTTGATTCGGTTTCGGTGAAGTCAACAATGCCGCATATAGCCTTATCCGATCCTCTCCAAGCGAAGAGCACCTCGACAACGGTCTTCTCGGTCTAATGAACGATAACGAAGTCAACGTGAGCCGGTGTCGGTACCTCCTCCACGCTAACTGAATCGCCACTGCCGCCCAAGTCCTCCACCCTGGCGAATAATATCGTGCGCTTCTCTTCACCTTTTCATTCACAAAAGTATACCGAAAATGTTGTGTTACATACTTTACGTCATCGGCTTCTAACCCAAAAGCCTCGGTTGTCTCGAGAGTCACGAGTGTTGATGATGATGGAGGCAGTTTCTCGATAAAAGGACGCCGAAGGCACCATGATAAAAGCTCGTCGCCACTGAAGTTCCCCGGGCCTAACATGCAACAACTTTTGACACCGTCTCGTAGTACTTGGCTACTTTGAAGATGGCCTCGTACGATGAACAACATCCTTTGTACGGGGTCACCTTCTCTTGCGATCTATTACGATAATCACAATTAAGAAAAAATAAACATTATTTTCAACAAAGAAAATAATATTAAGCACATAACGTATACGGTTTTCTTGTGTTTTCAAAATACGAAAAGCTGAAAATCACTTTCGTAATGCAAATCCAGACATCCTCGATGCTCCGATAGCCGGTGATTATCGAGTTAGACTCAGTTAGAGTAAAAGATGGACTTACGGTTTCTCCCTTGGTAAAGATAAGAGACTTGACACGGTCACATATGTTTTCGAGGACCAAGTTGTCCATATGTTGAAATAGAGGTACCTGACTTGAACATTTTATAAATTGTTAGCTTTCAATATGGAAAAATTCAGATATAAGTTCTAATTTTTTTTTTATAATTCATTATGATAATGAAAATTACTTATTTATTAATTTTAACAAAATGACTTGGTTGGTCACCTTCTTGAAGTGTAATGGTATATCAATTCAAACAAAACGACAAAAGATACGATTTTTGGTTTTTATAAACCTCAAAGGTTGAGTAAGTAAGTCTGGTGGTATAGGAGTAGTTTAGGAGTAGAAGTACTATAGTTTGCCGTTCAAAAAAATTTTTGAACAAACGGGTTTAGTCCATTTGGTACGAGGGTGATAAATAAATGTGAGGGGTTCGACTCCTGTTGGAGGTAAGTTTGAATTTAGATGGTGAATGTACTCTAAAGTCCCCATTTGAGGCAAAAGAATAGTTTAGGAGTAGTAGCATGTTAGTTTGCCGTTTAAAAAAAAGTGAAGAAATTTTGGAAATTTAATTGTAAAATTAAAAAAAATTCGATTGTTGGTTTTCATATCCCTCAAGCATTTGAAGAAGTTTCAAAATTTTAATTGTAAAAAATAGATTTAGATGACTAGATTGCAAACAAAAATTGAAAAAACCTCACAATTGTGTTTTCAAGTTTACTTGCAATTTTAAAACAAAAAAAACTAAAAACATAAATAAAACAATAGATTTGAACACAATTTTCGTCGAAAATATGTTAACCAAACGATCCTAGTTTTCTTTTCTTATTTTTTTTTTTCTAATGGCCATACAAGTATACAACTAAGACATAAGTTCTATCTAACCCCCTTCACTACTTCTATATTCCAATTATATCCCACTAGTTACGATTCTTGACACTTAAATAAAATTTCATATATATACTTGCCTGGCGAACCAAGTCCAAGCAAAGGTGATACTTGATGTCTCTCCTAAGACCCTCCGGCAGATTTCGTATCATTTCGCACTCATCAACGCCGCGCATTGCCGCCCATCGTTGCCGCTCATAGTTACGTACTCTTTGCCGAAACCCCTGAGGGAGATGCCTCCTCCTCATCCACCACTCGATGTTTCTCATTTTCAATTGCATAGCTTGTTTCTTCGACGTTGTAGCATGCAAAAACACCTATATACATACATCGATGAATCGTTTGAAAGACTAATACTTTAACTTTTTAGGTCAAAATCATCGTGTGTTTTTTTTTTTTTTTTTTTTGCGTATATCTAATACCTTGATGTTTCCAATCAACATGGTAACGAGAAGAAGCCCTGTCGTGAGAACGATGATTATAAAAACAACTTCCAACCAATCTGTTGTGCTCTCCAAGTTCCCGAATGTACTGAATCATACATATTATATAGCATCGATCAAGAATATTGAAACGAATGGCATTTTTCGTTGATTTTCAGCTTAAAAATTGTTATTTTTTGTAGATAGCGATGTTTTTGACTAGGGATAATTGCGCAAAAAACCATCAACTTGTCAGTTTTTTGTGATTAAAACCCCAAACCATTTTTCGTTGCATAAAAAACTCCGAATTAACTAAAAATCAGTAAATCAAGGTTTTATCAATGGGTAACCGGTTGAAACCGATTATTAATCATACGTGGACCGGTAAATAACCTACGTTGAATAAATTTTATTGTTGAAACCGGTTGCCAAGTATTACATATCATTTACTCCCACGTGGATCATTTTTAATTGTACCTTTTAAGCGGGATTACATCATCAACGGAGGTTTAAATGATGCGTAATACTTGGCAACCGGTTTCAACAATTAAAATTTATTCCACGTAGGTCATTTACTGGTCCACGTATGATTAATAACCAGTTTCAACCGGTTACCCATGATAAAACCTTGACTTACTGATTTTTAGTTAGTTCGCGGTTAATAATGCAACAAAAAAATGGTTTGTGGTTTTAATCACAAAAAACTGACAAGTTGTGGTTTTTTTGCGCAATGATCCCTTTTGACTATATTTTAGTAGGAGACTTAAATCAAGCACTCGATCGATGATCAAATATTGTACTGATCGATTATGTGTATGAAATGAAATCGTCGGTTTGATTACCTGAGCGTCATAAGTCCCCAAAATATGGGAAAGAGTATCTTCTCCAAACGACTATCGTTGGTCACGAGTTGAAGAGTCCATTTATAAGCACCGTAGTTAGAATTGTCGCCGCTCTCAAGACAAGCCGATCTTGCCTCTTTGTTCGTTCCCCACACGAGCCTCGACTCATCTCTCACAATACCGTTTGTGCCATAAAAAATAGGATCTTGACAGGTTAAAAACCTTTGGAAACAATGTCCGCTCGCTTCCATGCATTTTCCTTTCAAGCATTTCGCAGCCCGTTGCGTACCAAGCAAGTACCAACAAGCTCCTACAGCCTGCACGAAACCGATAACATTCATATACGCAAGCGAACTATAAACACCAATTCGTAACCCCGAAACATCGGTGTTTCCTCTTTCATAGGGCAACTAACTATTTGCCCTGGTTTTAAAACCAGCTTTTACAATCCGAGGCGGAGCAAGAAAAACATTCGAGTGGAATGCAAACTATATTTTTAACTTGTAGGGTTGGGTTCATAATCGAAAATTTTTGAACCCAACCCTAAAACCAAATTAGACTGAATTCAAGTGGAATGCAAACTATAAATTTAACTTATAGGGTTGGGTTTATGATCGAAAATTTTAGAACCCAACCCTAGAACGAAAGCAAACTGAGTTCGAGTAAAATGCAAATTATAATTTTAACTTATAGGGTTGGGTTAATGATCGAAAATTTTTGAACCCAACCGTAAAACCGAAGTAAGTTGAATTCTTATCATGATCAAAACAAACAAAAAAAAAATCTATATCAATTTGGTTTGATTCAATTTTAAAATAAAATCCGATTTTGATTTCACTAACTAAATTTATCATATTTTCAACCAAATAAAACAAATTTTAACCAAATTTACATTATTTGAATCAAACTCTTTTCATAGTCTTTAGAGAAGAGAGTTTTAAAAACTCATGATGCCAAGTGCAATAAAAAACACATTTGCACAAAAAGATTGGTTTTGGTTTTGGTTTTGGTTTTGTTATAACAAATCTTTCCATTTATATTTCATGTATAACTATTATAATTATATTCAATACACAACTATATATTTAACATGTAATTTATAAATCCTAAAATCATAATCTTAATCAAAGAAACAATAATTATTTTCACATGTAATTTATATTTTTTGTTTGATTAAGATTATTATTTTGTGTTTGGTTCGTGAATTTCCTGGGATTCACTGGGATTTGTATTTAAAATCCTGTGTTTGGTTCACAAACTTCAGTTTGGATTTAAAATCCCAGGATTTTGTGAATCTCACCATTCTTTGTTATTTAAAAACACAGTAATCCCCCTAGAATTTTAAATCTCGGTTGCATTGCATTTTTCAGATTAGCAAATTTTCCCTAAAAGATAACACAAATTATTTGACAAAATCCTGATAAATGAAAATACTGCACAATGCAATTTTTTTTTAACAAAATGCAAATATATAGGAAAAACTCTGCGAACTAAACGCCCCTAAGATCATGAACTTAGGATTCATAGATTACATGTTATATATATAGTTGTAATAACTATATTTAATTCATGTAGGTTCTTATGAATAGGTTAAAAGCCAATCAAATTAGTTACTAATTAATTTATTTGATCAAGATCGTAAAAGAAATTCTTACATGAGAGGCAACGAAGTAAGCGATCATGTTGAGAGCGATTCCCCACCAAACGGTACCAAAAATGTAGCCAGATAGATTTTGCATGCGTCGCAAAAGGCATATCGAATGATAAATCTTCGGTAGGTATTGGAACAAGAACATGATTAGAGCGACTGTCATTATCTCCGTCGTCGAACCTTTCTTTAACAGTGCCGGAATCACTACCCATAACACGACCTGTTGAAAATAAACCGTAAGGTTTTCACAAATTTTCAGCTACGATTAATCGTTTAATTAAATATATGCTATATAGAACAGATAAACATTTAACATATTTCATAAACATCCAATATATGAAAGAAAATTTATTTTATTACTAAATTAATTTCAATATATATGAACTATTTTTATGTTTTAATCTACAAACAAATGTCGACCAACTTTTATTATATGTATTGTTTTGATTACTTATTAATAAAATTATTATCACGAGCATAACTTATGTTGTGGAATATATGTGTTATAATATAAACCTATGGGATGGGTAGGATTAGAGGTGCATAAAAAATCCGGATATTCGATTTCGATTCGAAACCTTTTTGGGTATAACCGGATTTTTTTAAATTTGGAGACCAGTTTTTTTATCCGAACCGGTTAATTGACCGGATTATAGTTTATTTGGCCAACTTGATTTTTTACCGGATTTCTGATTTTTTGCAATGCAAAAGTATGTATTTATAATATTATCGGATGAATTTTAGTAAGTTTAAACCTTTTATGTATTAGAAATTGAAAAGAAATATGTATTTATAATATTATGTTAACTTATAATTATAATAGTTACAAGAAGATGATGTTTATTAGACAGATGGAATATTGCTTAATATTGTTAAATGTTAAGCCCAAAAAAAACTTAAATCCAAAAGGGAGAAAAAAAAAAAAAAAACTCAAGCCCAACAAACTACCGAACCCAAATAAATAATTTGAATTTTTTTAATGAAAATTGAATTTTTTTTTTTCAAAACCGGTATATTTATATCCTAAACCGGTTGCATAGAGATTTTCTTTGGTCCAAAACCGATTAGGATCTGAACTGGTTTTTAAATTAGCAGTATTTTTAATGAAAAAACTGGATCGTAAAAAAATTGATCCGTATTAGATTAAATCCGGTAATTTTGCACCACTAGGTAGGATGACAAAGAGGAAGACCCATGTCAGCCTGATGCATGTGTTTGCTTAATTAATAATTTAGGCCCATTAATAAAATGGGCTGGGGTGAGCCTAAATTATTAAGTAAGCTAACTGCATGAACTTCTGTCGTGGATGTGGTGATATGACTGCTTGTTCAACGTGAACTGCACCCCACATATTGGCCATGTGTAAGACCCCGGTCGTGCACCGAACCAACCGGCGCTAGGGGTGAGCATGGGGCGGTTCGGTTCGGTTTTTGGCCGAACCCAAACCCAAACCGAAAATTCCGTTTTTTGAAATGGAGAAACCGTTTGGTTTCGGTTTTTTCCGGTTTCCATTTACCGGTTTGAATTATCGGTTTTTCGGTTTGCACCCGTGGTCTTTTGGTTTTTCGAAAAAGGTTTGGGTTATGGGTTTAAACCCGAAAACTTTTAGACTTTTTTTTTTTATTACTAAAATTGAGTTTTTCTTTACTAAAGTTATGATTTTATTAACTAGTATTAAACACCATTTGATACATCATTAAAAAATAATTTCTTACGGTTGGATTTTTAATCGACTTATATGTTAGTTTGATAGTTTGATTTACTAAAATTGGATATTAAATATTTATTTAGGTAGTTTGATACTTTAATTTATTAAACTTACTAACTTATGCTTTGAAATTGAATTAATTTAAGTAAGTTCATCAAGTAGATTTATAATAAGAATATTTGTATCAATTAATTAGCATTCTCTACATCATATATAATTAAAAAAAACATATTAACAATATCAATTAATTAGCATTTTAACATCATAAATATCAATTATACATATATAATTGAAAAATGCTTCAATGTGAATATAAATAAAAGAAACTTTGTAATATAGAAGTAGAACATAACATCAAATATAAGTGAAAGTAGAAATAACTCAATAAATATATAAAATATTTATAAAAATTAAATTAATTTTAAGAAACCGGTTCGGTTCGATTTTTTCGGTTCGGTTTTGACATGGAATCCGAAACCAAACTGTCTACTCCGGTTTTTTCGTTTTTTCGGTTTCCCGGTTTTTCAGTTTTTTCGGTTTTTTGGGTTTTTGGTTTGGTTTTTGCTCACCCCCTACCCGGCGCCGTAACGGTGATAGCAAACCGTAAACATGATGCCACACCGGAGGCTGGTAACACACCTCGATATGATTGAGTGTGCCATGAATGCTGATGTTCTGCGTGCTTGCACTCTGTAAACTCCTCGATCTTTGCCTTTCCGGTAGTTTCTTCGCCGGAGTAGTCTTCGGTGGTGTCGGAAAGGGGAATACATGACGTGAATGTACCAAATTGCCCCATTTGATTATTGTAATATTATAACTAGCTAGATTAGTTTACTTTTGAATTATATACCAAAAAATTTCATGAAAACTTTGATAGTTATATCGTAAAGTCAGTTTAGTTTCTTAATATTATTTATTATGTTATTTTTTAATCATTTTAATTAATCATCACGTTATTCTTTTATTAAATTGTCAGATGTAACATGTCTGGTTGATATATAGATCGAGAGAGATAGAGAGAGAGAAAAGATGTTGGTGTGCAAGTACCCACCGCACACCACCATTGCTTATCACCACAGTTGCAACCGTTGCCGATCACCACCGCTACCGTTTGATCATCAGATGAAAGCAACCATTGCCATAGTCTTTTTTCTTTGATCAAATATGTATGTTCTTGAAATTGCTTTAGTTTGTCTTGGTCATTTTAGATTTGGTGAAACACAGTCAAAATGGATTTTTATATCTATTTTTGATATTCAAACATGGAAAATCATCGCTTCAAAAACCCTAATCGATTTATCCTAACCTGATTTCTATTTGGTGCTTAAAAACGGTTTATGTTTATCAGTTTATGGACTTAATGGTCTCGATTGCATAGTGCTTAGATCTACTTTCAATGTAGCGTTGTAGCGATCATCCTATCGAAATTTTCTAATCGCAACTATAAAATTCTCCAATTAGGGTTTCGTTAGATCTTCTCTACAGTCTACACCTTAAATCATGTTTTGAGACTCCAAACATGATTTCCCTTTCTATTCATTTGTTTGTTCTAATTTTTTGTTAAAAGCTTTTGAATCAAAATTCAAAATTTATACTTTAGTTTATTAATTAAATTTTATCTTTTTAGCTAGGTTTAATTTCTTTTAGTTTTCTAGCTAGACAAATTAACAATATTCTTTCATTAAAATATATATGCAATTAATAACCATAATTTTTATGTGAAATTCATCACACTAATTATAACCCTAACAACCTAAAATATTCATTTGGTAATTATTTTTAACGTAATAACACACGAACTCCGATAATACTATGTTAGTTTGCCGTTAAAAAAACTTATATGCGTTATTTATATCTACATTGATAATGGGATTAAATGATAGGATCCCGTTCTATTCTTAAAATAATTAATTAGATTTTTATGAATATATAAGGTGACTTTTTTTTTTTTGTTAATGAAATTAATTAAGGTAATTTAATTTTTTAAAGATAAATATAAATTGTGTAAGCCAAACGTTATTTTAATTATTGATCATATTTTATCATCAATATATGCATACAATGGCTAATAAAACATATATGGTTAAGCGATCCATCGATCGATATACCACTAGCCATTGATTAATTAGGTTATGTGATCTGGCTCGAGGCCGTAAAGCCATATTCGATCGACCATGTTCAGAAGCCTTATTAGCATTAACGTAAATATCGTATGTGCTAGCTATTTGATTGACCGGATTATAATGTGATGAACAATTTTTGTTCAATATTAATTAATCATGACTTGATATGATAATATCAAAATCAAAACTTTAATTATTGCTGTTATCGTTATTTACATTTATTTTAGATGTAAATAATAATAACAACAATAATTAAACTAATTAATGTCTAATTAATAATATAGTTGAAATAAAACTATTTCAAGTGATAATTAAAAAATGAAACCTGAGGTATTGGAAGAATAACAAAGAGATCCAAAAAGAAGCTTTTCTTTGCCTTGGTTATGATCCGAGCCGCGGTGTTACGCGCAACACCATCATCATGGCTCAACCCACGGTGGTGGTTCGGGGATCGCCACCACCTACTCATCTTAAACTGCAGCCACATGTTCCATACGTGCAAGGCGTCGGTTACGCACCGAAGAACCGTGACCGTGACCGCGAACCACCCGTCGACAAAGACACACATGCATGAATCACTTATGGAGAGTGTGTAGAAAAAGAGCGGGTCAATGAACAGACCAGTGGCACACACCAGAAGGAACACACGGTTCCATTCTTGAACCCATTCGGATCTTGGGTCCAGGAACACCCTCCCACGTGGAGAGCACGTGATAGGGATGGTGTTTTTGCAATCTTTAGATTCTTCTTGATCTTGTACTTGCTCTTCTTCTTCTTCTTCATCACTTGTGTCTGTGTAATTATCATCTGCAAAGTCTTGCCTGCTAGCCATGAATTGAATGCTAGAGTTTGAATATTATACGTATAGCTTAGTGTATGTATATGTGTGTGTGTTTTCACCGTCACTGTGTGTGAGAGAGAAGAGAGAGAAAGAGAGAGAAGGAGAAAGAGACTGGTCTGGGGAAGGTAGTAAGTGATGGGGTTGAGTCAGGAAGAGAGCTGAGGGAATATTTGTAGAGATTTTTTTGGAGGGTAGGAGTGATGTGTTGAAGAACAGACACATAAATTCAGAGGAAAACAAATGATATTAAAAAATTAAATTTAAAAAAAAAAAAAAAGACGTAACTTTCATTAATTCTGGTAATTTGGAATTCGGGTTTGCATGTTCAAGATTCATCTTAGTGTTGATTTACTATTGACCCGTTTATAATCATGTTGAGTTTAGTTTCTTATCATTATTTACTTGAATGGTTTCATGTCGATCCATTTTGACTATGAATGTTTTCCAAGTCGATTTCTATTTTTATTTGGATCAAACAATGAATCGGGTCTTTCGATTTTCTAGTTTGAATTGAATGTTTTAAATTCATTAACTTTTGAATTTTTTTTTTCCAATCTCACATAAACAATCACATATTTAAATAATAGAAGTTTTGAATATTAAAGACTTACAAGGAGATTCATGTTACGGTATATAACATTAAATTTGGCTAAACCGTTCATGCGGTATTAACCAAATTACGGATTTAGTTCCTCAAACTTTTTAATGACTTATACTGTTCTTAATTTTAAAATGTTACATGCCTATGGTCCCTGGATCAAACCATAGTCATGTGTTTAACGTTAAGTTTGAAAACAGAGGACGAGTTTGTCATATCCAAACCCTCTACATCGGATTAGTATAGATCATAATTACATTTTTTAGAATGGTTATATACCAATCTACAATGTGTTTAAGTTACATGATAGTGACTTTTGTACTGTGAGCATTAAGTAATAAGGACGATGTTCAAATGATGAGCAAGTATATTGTTGAATATAAGTTAGAGTTGTCTGGGGAGCTTAGGATATCAAATCAATGTTATTTTAGTCACACAAAGTCTAAGATTCTGATCGAGAAGATAGATGATGAAACTGGTTAATCAAAGGGTAACAGAAAATTTGCCAAACACAACAAAAGCAAGTAAAAGTTCAACTTGTAAAAGACTAATGTAGGAATGGAAATAGTCTAAAATAGGAAACTCTAGTCACAGTCAACTCATATAGATAAGCAAGAACCAACTTTAGTTGAGACGATGCTTGTGCATGAAGCACATGTTGGACCTATTAGAATTGAAGAACGCCAATTTGAGATAACACATGTACATGGTGCTATTAAATTCAATATAACAAACTTTGACTTCAACTTATTGTTAGGTTCCCTTTCATTCATGTTTATTAGAAGATGATAAATATAATTCAGCTACTAAGAAGCGTCTCAATGACTTGAGAGTTAAAGGGTTTATTAAATCTTCGAGATAGAAGTTTAGCAAGTCTAACTAGTCACGAAGAACTCCCCTTTGAATTTGACTTAATCTATAAAGACAACAATTGCTGAAGACAAAGTCTGAAGACGAGAACAGAAGTACTCACTAAGTGGAAGATCAACGAGTCATTATCAGAATCAAGACCTAAGTTGAATAGTGAGTCCTTGAGAGATGGAAACACTGACTCCAAAGTATATTGAAATAAAATTCTGTCCAAATATATGCTTAATCCATGTTCAGAAGTTTAGCAAGTAATCAGAAGTTTGGATCTGTGATCCGACGATCTATGATCTGAAGTTTAGCAAGTAATCTGAAGTTTGGATCCTGATTCCAAGACTCAGAATTCGAAGCTAATATAAAATACATATAAATGAAATTCATAATTTATACTGAGCCTTATGCATGAATAATTTGCAATAAATGCAAAGCCAAACACATTTGAAATCAAATCAAACATAATTAAGCTAGTAGCAGCTTAAGCAGTAAGAGTCCACACGTATAAAGCCTAATACACTACATATTTGCACAACATCACATCATAAACAACCATAACCAAGCATTGTGAGTAGTAGATTTTACTTTCACTACATTTTATGTAGTTTGAGACTTCTATTACAACATTAGCTTTCATTGGAATTCTTTTAAATATAGACAACCTATAAAAGTTGTCTTGCATGATTTCCTGATCAGGTTAAAGCCTTGCATTCTAGCCATGCTTATTTATGTAGTTTTTTTTTTTGAATGTCTAGCTATTATCTTTCAAAAGCTTAGTACCAACACCCTTGTTTAGTGTTATGTGACAGGCTAAGCTATATTGTGCTTATTTACTTAATGACTTACACATTAGCAGCATTCCACTCCAATGATATCCACCTTGTTTACTGGTAGCTAGTCTAATATGTGGCTATCTATAACACAAAAATGTTTTCAAAAGAAGTGACTAGCAAATGTGTTTGATAGAGATTATCAGGGTTTGATCAGATGTGAACTTCATATTCGGTAATAGATTTTAATGATAAGTGCGTTTGAAAAGCCATAGGTGATAATAGGTAAAAATATGTAATTATATCTTATTATGATAATGTTTAAAACACAATCTCATTACACCTTAAAAGCAGCAAACCCCCCTCTCCCCGGCAGCCCCCTAACAGCGGCCGCCATCCCCCGACGCCGGCCACACCGACCACCTTCACTCCGATGACAAAATCAGAAATTTTATAACAGAAACATACTCATTGAATTCTCTTATCAAGTCTCAATATCTTATCAGGACCACCTTTAATTAATCAATCACAGTGAAATCAAACATCAAACAATTACCTACAATCAACGAACACCTAAATTTCGTTAATAAATCATCATAGGGTAATCGACTAGAGAAGTAACCAGTCAAAATTCTAATGAAGTGATATCCCCTTTTATTTATAAATTTGTATATCAAATTCAAATTCATATATGTCATGTTGATATAGCATAGACTCTAAATGTGACCATACTTTTTTGAAGTGTTTTACTTATTTTAAGCGTTTGTTTTACTTTTTCTTTTTAGTACAATAATTGGAGTCAATTTTCTAATATATTGTGATACGATTTTGTACTGTTTCCCATTTTGATTACACATTTTTGTGATAGAGTGATTACCTTCGTTTCAAGTTTACTATTGTTAAAAGTGGGACATCAGAATTTTCTACAGAAGTACAAAATATAATTATTAAAAGTTTGGTATTTATGATTTAAATTTTTTAAAGTACCACTTTATTGAATTAGCCATATATATCAAAATTTTTGAATAAAAAGTTAACTAACAAATGTGTCATTTTTTTAATTTCGTACCAAAACTAGTTTATTAACCCGTGTATTACACATATAATTTTAATAAACATTTTTTTAAAAAAAAATATATAAACTTAAATTTAGGAAATCTAAATATTAACTTAGATATATTCAAACTTTTATTACTAATGACATTTAATATCTTTTACTATAATTAATTATAAGTATAAGTTATTAAAACGATAAAGATTATCGTTAATAACTTCAATTTACTATTATTATTAAAATTTTGTTTGTTGAGATTTTAGTGGATATAATAAAATATTATCTTTAAAGGAAATTGGTTTAAAGTTAAATAAATCAATAAATACTAATTAACACATGTTAACAGTAGAGAATGTCACTTGGCATTACAGGAGGATCACAAATGACAAATTAGTTACTCGTTTTATAGTAATTATAGATTAGTTATGTATGATAATTAATAGCGTGTAATCCTTTCTTATCAACAAATTACCAAAATTAGTAACTAGAATACAAAATGTTGTTTATTAGCAAGCAAATCAATGAATTAAATCTTATCTATCTATATAGATTATTACCAATGGGGTTTATCCCATTTGGTATGAGGGTGGAGATGTAAGTGAAAGGTCACGGGTTCGACTCCCGTCGGAGGCAAGTTGAAATTTAGGTGGATTATAAAGTAAGTCTCAGGGTAAAAGGAGTAGTTTAGGAGTAGGAGTAGGATAGTTTGCCGTTCAAAAAAAATCTATCTAGACTATTAAAAGAGTTTCTAAATGACACATGACATGCTCTCATTTTAATTTGCCACATGTCGCTCTCTCCTTTTGTCACGTCATTGACTGATTTAATTTTTAAATTTTAAAGCAAATCAAATCTATGTAAATCTAATATGGATTTAATTTAGTAACCAACTAGCTAAAATTAAACAAACTTTATCTATTCTATCTATACTATTAAAAGAGTAACTAAATGCCAAATGACATGCTCTCATTTAATTTGCCACATGTCGCTCTCTCCTTGTGCCACGTCATTTACTGATTTTATTTTTAAATTTTAAAACAAATCAAATCTTTGTAAATCTAATATGGATTAATTTTATAACTAACTAACTAAAATTAAGCAAATTTTATTATTCATATAATTATTATATTATACATATATATAAATATTAATTTCTAAAATTACCCATGTAATACATGGGTAATAACCTAGTTATTCTAATAAAAGAGTAAATAGATTTCACTTGTCACCGAACTAAAATGCCAATTGGCATAGCCTGGAAGCGACACGTGTAATAATCTACAATTTCTATTTTAAATTATAATTAAATTAATTTAAAAAAAAAAACTTCCACCTATTATCTCGGAATTTTGTTTTAATTTTGTGTCCACAACTTATGTCTTTAATTAGCTTCTTATCCAAACTTTTTAAAAATATTAAAATACATAAATAAAGTGATTTGGAAAAAAATGACTATTTACCAAATTTCTATAATTTTTTTTCTTTGTTATTATTTAATTCTTAGTTATGTATTTTACCTTTAGTTACCTGATTTATATATTTTTCAATAATCTTTTTAACAAGCATAATATTACTATTTTATTCGTTGCTTCTAAAATAATTTTTAAATTTATACAATTTAATAAAATAATTATTTAAGTATCCCGTGTAGTACGCGGATAATAAACTAGTTAATTAATAAAAGAGAATAAATTTGTGTCACGTGACACTTTTTTCTTAAAACTAGGAAGTATTTTTTTTCCTCCAATGCAAAAAATATGTAGCTCAACCAATTACATTATGCATTAGACCTTTTATATTTTTTATATTAAATAAAAAGCAATCATTTATAAAACTTACAATTAGATATAGAATTGATAACTAAAAAGAAATAAAAATTTACTAGAAATACGCAATAAAATTTTCCCCTCCAATAAAAGATATGTAGATCAACCAATTACATTTTATTATATTAAACCTTTTATATATCTTTATTAAATAGAAAATAATTATTTATAAAACTTACATTAAATATAGAATTGATAACTAAAAAAAATAAAAGCATTGTCTTCAAATTAAAACGTATACCACTAAATCTTCTAATATTACAATTAAAAGAATAAAAATGTTATCTTCACATTAAAAAAGTGCATATTAAATTAATTTATAAATTTATTAAACAATTTAGTTATGTTTCAAACATGTTTTTTATCATAAAATTTTTCATATCATAATCTTTTTTATTACATTTTTAATATGAATACTTTATTAATTTTTATTATATTTATAATGATCTTTTAAATTGTATATATTCTTAAAAATTGATTATTTATTAACTTACGCATGTAAGCATGAGGTACATTAATAATAAATATTGATAAAAAGCCAAACAATAAATTTACCATTATTCCAAACTTTTTCATCTTCTTCGAAAGAATTTGACTTGGAATTGTCTTCTTTAGCAGCAAGAGGGCGTTTTGCATATGAGAGATATTGACATAACGAGTTATTAAAATGAATAAATCTATAGAATGAACCAAAAATTTGTCGTTAGTCTGTCACACGATTATTATTTTTTATAAGTTCTTAAATATTATTTATGGGTGATAAAATAATAAGTAATGCTTTTCATGTATAAAAATCTGGGTTAAGTACCCACTACAAGAAAAGTGTCATTTAGTGACACATGTTTTTAGTGACACAAAAATAAGTGTCACTATATCTTACTTTTAGTGACACTTATAAAAAGAGTAGGTAAAGAACAATCTTTTACCCACACTTTTTCTTTTTTAGTGACACAAAAATTTTGTCACAAAATACTTGAGGTCTATGCCCACATACTTTTTTAGTCACTAAAAATCTACACCCACTCCAATTTTACCCACTCTTTTTTCATCAAAAAAGTGTCACTATAGGTATCAAATCTTTTACCTACACAATGAAAAGAGTGGGTAAAAGTGGAGTGAGTATAGATTTTTAGTGACTAAAAAAGTATGTGGGTATAGACCTCAAGTATTTTGTGACAAAATTTTTGTGTCACTAAAAAAGAAAAAATGTGGGTAAAAGAAAGCTCTATACCTACTCTTTTTAAAACTGTCACTAAAAGTAAGATATAGTGACACTTATTTTTGTGTCACTACAAGCATGTGTCACTAAATGACACTTTGCTTGTAGTGACCATTTTGATCATCTAACTTTTAGATTTGTCACATTTAGCTATTAAACTATTTTCTGTCCTGCTTTAACAACTAAACTTATGTTTAATGTTCTATTTTGGAAAAAATAAATAGAACTAATGGCTAAATAGATACAAAATATGATAGTTTAGTGGCAAAATTGAGACAATTTTCAGTGGTTAAATCAGGAAAAAAAAGTTTAGTGGCTAATATGTATACAAAAAATAGTTTAGTAGCTAAATTGAGACAACAAATAGTTTAGTGTCTAAATTAAAAAAAATTTAAAGTTGAATGGTCAAAACGACAATTAACCCTTTAAAAAGATACACAATATTATTCGATTTTGCAAATATGAACATTGTTTTGCTTGAACAATATATTCTAATTCGTGATTATTGTATGAATGAAAAATAACCATATATCCAAGATTTTGAAAATTGGACTGAACTATCGATGCAGTTTCTATAAACAAAAATAGGTTGGGTTAAAGCCAGTGATCAAGAACCAGTTTGAACCGACAAACCAGATTGAATTATATTTTCACAAATTTTGTTTCTAGCTTTTTTTTTTTTGTTTGTTTGTTTGTTTGTTTGTTTGCACTTCATGTATACATACATAACTTTTGGACTTTCCATTTTCAAATTTTTTATTTCTACCGTGTTTGGTGTCGAAGGAATTGAACTTTCACATGTTTAATAATATTATCTAGGTTAAGTCGCACAATACCGATGTATTTTTTTTAAATCGATATGTTACATAATGATACACTTGAATTTTTATAATATATATAAAAATAAGTTAGCTACACACATTGTGAATTCTAGTTTCTACCAATTCAATCAACAATATGTAAAGAATAAGAACAATGAATTTAATCAAGACTAACCAAATGATTCGATTGATGATTTGTTGATTACAAATACAGTCAGAGAATGTTCTTCAACCTTTCTGCTTTTACAATCTTGAATGCGTACAAAAATAATTCTCTGACAGATCTACTAAATTGGAAAGACAAACAAGCTATTTATACATATTTACAAACTATAAGGAAATTACACAAACAGTCCCTAGACTTTGATATTTCATCAATCAAAAACATATTCTAACAATCTCCCCCTTTGATGAAAGTAGCAAAGTCTTCAAATTGACAAGCCCAGCTTCTGTTCAAATCTTCTAATACTTTTTCGATCCGACAGCCTCCATTCAATTTTAGAAATAAATTCGACCATGAGTCTTCGATCGTTAACAGACAAGGCTCCTTTCTTTGTCTTCCTCTTTTGATCTGCAGCCAGCTTGCCTTTCAAACCATTCAACACCTTAATCAATGTCCCATCAGAAAACTTGTTCAGCTCAACACTTCTCATAGCTCTCAACCTTTTATTCCTATCTTTATACATGACAGCTGGATGCTTCACCATTATAACTTGATACTCTTTAAGCTCACCAGCAAATTTAATATCTCTGTGAGGTGCAGTCATGTTTATCTTCCTCATGCCTCTCTCAACTCCAATCTGTAAATCTTGCACTGACATTAATACTAGTTTGGTATGCATAAAGTGAAACAATGTCTTCAGCGCAAATCTACAATGTTCATTCCTTTTATTTCTGCACAGTTCGTCAAAAAGATCTTCAATATCGACCAAGTGCATGTTGAACATGTCAGCTTCAGTGAATACATACGTATTTCCATCAGACCTAGTTACAGTAAACTTCGGATAAAAAACCTTAACAAATCTTTCCTTTTCAATCTGCACCAGATCCACTATCCTGAAATCGCTCTTCACCTTCTCAACCTCTTGTGTCTTATTTCTTAAGAAACTGGCATAGTTGACCAGATTGGGCATATTCGGCTCTAAAACTCGGAATAACTTGTGAAATGAGCATGGAGCTTGCTTTTTACAAAAGATCCGTTTCTCTAAAATGTCTTCAATGTATGGCATCTTGTTTCTTCTCCTTATGAACTCAGCAGACCTGTTCTCTGGTAGTTCAAGCTTTTTCACCTTTTTCTTACTTATCTCATCCTTATTTAACAAAGTCAACATATCTTGAATCTCCCTCTGCACCACTTGTTGTGCTTGAAATCTTAATCTGTGTTGCTTCTTTGATTCATCAGCCAGAACAAATTCATTAAAAAATCTATCCATCACCTCCACTTCATTCAAAACAACTGTTTCTTGAGCCATACTGCTCTCAACAGGAAACTCTTCAAACTCTTCTTTAACTTGTACAACTACCTCAGGCTTTTCAACCGTTGGTGTTGATTCAACATCTTTCATTATTTCTTCAACTAACACCTCCTCCTCTTCTATCCTTTCTGCCCTAAAGTCTACATCTGTCAACGCAATTATGTCATCATCTTCAGACAATTCAATGTACTCCTCTCTTCCTTCTCCTATCTCTTGAATACTCGGCTCTTTCTCTTTCTCTGGTACATCTTCCTCAGAATCAATATATTCAATAAACTGATAGATATCGGGCTGAGTGTTCAAAGGAACTGGAACATCTTCATAAAGAATCAATCCCAGTTCTCTCTGTTCACCAGCTGAATGTTTAGATCCTCCGGCTTCTGTCTCCTGAGTTTCCGGCTCTTTCTCTGGATATGTCAGCATTATAATCCCAGGCGTTGATTGATCAAGCTTTCTCCTCTTCTCCCCCTCATGAGGAGCATCATCGGAGTCTTCGTCGTGCTCATCATGTTTCCTCTTTGACGAGGAAGCTTGAGCTTTGCAGGTCTCTTCCACTGCCGCCACTCGTTCAGAAAGATTACCTAACGCCGTTACTACTGTATTCTCCAAACTTATCATACGTTCACGCATTTCGTCAAACTGCTCAAACACAAAATCTTTCAATTCCTCCTTCAACTCTTCAATTGCTTGTTTTGACTCATTTTTCTTAACGGACTCCTCCGCAACATCCTTTCCCTTCAAGAACTTCTGAATATTGGTCATTTGAGCCATTACCTCAGCCAGTTGATTCGAAACATGCGTGTTTACTCCAGAAACAACTTCATTCAATGCTGTTGTCAAGGTTGATTCAGTCACAAACGGGGATAAACTCACTACTGGGTCACGGAGACTTCCAGTTGACACAACAGTTGAACTTGTAAAAAGAACTTCTGTGTGGCCAGTGCTCAGAGTTGATATTGGCATTTCTCTGACTGGACTTCCACCCTCTTCAAGTGACGGAGCAACAAATGCTTCCGTTACTAAGGATGTTCCAGTGGGAACACTCAGTTCAACCACACTAACTTCAACAGATGAAGTTGACGCAAGTGTCCTAAAGTGTATGTCAGCTAGACTCAGTGATTCAAACGAAGTCGTACACACGGGCAATTGTGTACTAGTTTCAATATCCATCAAGTCCAAGTGACTTTCGGATAGATCATATGGCTCATCCCTGTGTGCAATTGAAACAGTCTCCTGTTGAGAGGAGACTGAGTGGGATACTGACTTGTTCAATGCTAACTCCCATAGGAGAGCTAACAGTGGATGTAGGTAATTCCCGGCTTTCTGGGCTTAGGGTCTCCCTCACACTCTCTATAGCCATTTGCACAACATCTATCATCATTCCCCCTCCTTCATGATGATCACCACCACCATCATCATCATCATCATCATCACCACCTACCTCTTCTTCTTGAATATCAGATAATGTTCTCTCAGAATCAGATTTTTCTTGTTCTTCCTCACCGCCCCTCACACTTCCTTCTCCCTCACTCTCAGAACGGGCAACCTGAACTTCAGCCCCTTGCTGAGGTTCCGCTATCCTTAAAGCTCCTGGGCTAAGAGATCCCGGTTCTTGGGTCTCTATCGGAGCATGATCTATTCTATACAATTTCACATGTTCACTTTCTTGATCAACATGTTTGAGTAATGACTCTGGAATTGGCATTATGTTGGCATTCGGGGAGTCCGGCACTTCATGCAAACTCATCATGACATAGTCTGGGCATCTCTGAGAATTGGCTCTCTTTGGAATATTTTCATTAGCCCTTAATATCCCTCGGATAAGAATCTGGATAAATCTTTGAAGTGGAACGAACTTCCTTGCTCTGTTCGTAGTTTTAGCAAGCACAATCTCCTTTAAATCTTCCCATATACACTGAGCAAAGTCATAATGCTTGTTGAATGCGATCCCATGAAATATCCTCAGGCAATGAATGCTGCATCGGTCAATTCCAGTGTGCTTTGAAGTCATGCAACGATTTTTGATACCAAACAGTGTGTACCATTCACCATTTAAACCATTTCTGTGAAATTTGGAGCTCTTTGGAAGTGGCTTTGAGTAGCCTAGAAAAATCAAATCATGGACAAGCTCTTCGTCTGAAACAAAATCTTCAAAATCTGCTAACTCTGGAAAGTTCACAGTGTCTATTCGTCGTGGAAGAAATAAATTGTGACGTAGCCTTGCAAGAGTGATCTTCGTCTTGAATTGATCAATCGTCACTTTAAAATGGTGATTACCGTCCGCAGGAACAAATTTGACAGTGTGCCAAAATTGTTGTAAGTATACATGTGGAATAGACGGTTTATACTGAAGTAGATAACCAAGTGGATGGCCTTTTAGAATGTCCACAATTATAGGATGGCTTACTTTAATGACTTTGGAATCTAAACGATGGTTATTGTCCCGGAAAGGAAGGCAATGTTTTGGTTTGACGAGTTGATTGTCTGGGATAATATGTGTTTGTGAGGAACGGGCCACTGAGGTTGATCTGACTGGGGTAGATAGAAGGGTATGATTTGACGATGAATGGGAATCAGAGGAATTTGAATTTTGGGATTGAACTGGGGATGCCATTTGAACACCTGTAAAAATAAAATTATGTTAGTCTTATCAAGTACACAAATGACAACCTTCAAAATGTAGAAAAACTTGTAACATTTTATCAGAAATTGCAAAAACTTGTGATTTTCTTTTTAAAGCATCGGGATTCCTGACAATAATTGAAAATTATTGAAAGGACTCCAGAGTCAATCGTTTAGAGACCAATGTTAGAAATACACAAATTTATAACAATTTCTTAAAAAAAATGTAACATTTTTCTTAAAACATTAAAATTCCACACTTAGCAAAATTTTCTGCTAAAACTCGAATGACACTGTAATTGTCTCGAATGACATATGAGACAACTCGAATAAGTCTAGATATAACTCGAATGATTAGTCTATAAAACTCGAATAAGTCTCTGTAAAACTCGAATGATGAGTCTATGAAACTCGAATATATCTATATACAACTCGAATGAAGCACTTATAAAACTCGTATAACCAATGAGACAACTCGAATAATGCTCGACTCAATTCGAATAAGTCTTGAAGATTCTCGAATGAAGACATGTAAAACTCGAATGATATATGTATGAATCTCGGGTAAGTCCCCACAAAACTCGAATAACATGTGTCCTAAACACGAATAAGCTTTAAGTTGATATGTTCTAAAAATCTTCTAAGTGTCACACATACTTGTCAACTCGCATAAAGCACAACTCTTTCTCGAATGTAATGGGTATTAAACTCGATCAACTCTGAGTTTAATACACATCAACTCGAATGAGTCATGATTCAACTCGAATTACTCTCAGATGAAACTCGAATGACACATATAGGCAACTCGAATGACTCATATAGGCAACACGAATGACATACATATCAACTCGAATGACTTACATATGCAACTCGAATGACCCTTTATTCGAGAAATGTCTGTTTATATTCCTACAAGTCTAAAACACACTGAATTTTATGAATTTAAGTTCAGGGTTGTTTTTCAATGTTTTAAAACTTGTACCCCCCTCGAAAATGCATTTTAAACATATTTGTTTTACTGAACCTTGAACAAAAACAACTTTAAAGTTGTTAAAAGTTCAAATTTCAGAAAAAACTTAAACTCGAAACTGTTTCATTGAAAAATCAATGTATCTGTTTGTGTGATTTGAAAATGACATATGAAACTTCAGATTCATAGTCATATTACCATTTTGAACAATATCACACAATTAATTTCAGTTTTATCGACCAAAATTAGAAACTTCCATTGTCGGTCAAGAACACATACACGAAGATATGAACACAGACTCACATACGAACAGATACACTTAAAATATGTACATACAAACTAAAAAAATAAAGAAAAAACAAACTTTTACTCACAATTTTTATGAAATAAAACCGTCGGTTGTGATTGTGGGTTTGAGCTTTCTTTGAAATGAAGAAATCTTGTGGAAGAAGATGAGTGTGTGTATATTCCGGAAAAAGTGAATTTGAATTTGAAAATTCAAACTTATAGTCAAGTTTTACCCGGCCCACTTTATTTTTCAACATTTCAAACACTCGGCCCATGTTTTAAACCAAATTAGCCCATAAACTACCTTTTCAATTAAAAATTGTGAATAAAAAAAAATTTTAATTTCAAAAAAAAATTTAACTGCACACAAAACAAAAACAAAAAACAAAAAAATTCACATAAACATCACACACAAAAAAAATAAAACACACACTAAAAAAAAATAAACCACACAAAAAAAATAAAATACACACAAAAAAATTAAAAAAATAAAACAAAAAAAATTAAAGGCATTAACAAAATGTATTTGCTCCCCCTTGAATTTCTGAAAGTTGCTCCCCCTCAACTTATTATTCCATTTTTCAGCTCTGCTCCCCCTACAAAATAACAGATAATTTTTATCAGATTTATGCAAAATCAGATAAATTTCTTTTCTGCTCCCCCTGCACATGACAATCCAAATCTTGTTAAATTCCCAAGAATATAAACTTTTGTATTTCATGAATTCAACATCAGATAAAAATCACTTAAAAATGAAATTTTAAAATTATAATTTTGAAACTACTGAATTTTTAAATCTTAACGATTCAACATACCTAATTTGTATACCAAAAAATTAAACCGTTTTTCATCTAATGCTTTGGTAAACAAATCAGCTAGTTGATATTCAGTAGGAACAAAATATAATTCTATATTTCCATTTTCTACATGATCTTTTATAAAATGATACCGAATGTCGATGTGTTTCGTTTTTGAATGTTGCACCGGATTTGATGCAATGGCTATTGCGCTCTGAGAATCACAGTATATTGGAATTTTCTTTGGTGTAAGCCCGTAATCACGCAGTTGGCTCTTCATCCATAACACTTGAGAGCAGCAGGAAGATACAGCAACGTACTCTGCCTCAGCTGTAGACAATGAAACACAATGTTGTTTCTTGGATGACCAACATACGGGTTTGTCACCTAAGAATTGTACTGCTCCTGACGTACTTTTTCTGTCCATCTTATCACCTGCGTGATCAGCGTCAGAAAAAGCAGTCAGATGAAATGAAGACTCCCTAGGATACCACAAACCAAGATTTGGAGTACCTTTGAGATATCTTAAAATTCGTTTTGCAGCTTTAAAGTGTGATTCTTTTGGATTTGCCTGATATCTAGCACAGACACATGTAGCAAACATAATATCTGGTCTACTGGCTGTTAAGTACATTAATGACCCAATTATACCTCGATAATGGGTTACATCTACAGGTTTCCCTGAGATGTCCGCATCGAGTTTTGACTTTGAATCCGGAGCCATGGGAGTTTTCATAGGAGTACTATTGACCATGTTAAATTTCTTTAACATGTCTTGTATGTATTTTGACTGATTGATAAAAATACCATCAGTTAATTGTTTTACTTGTAATCCTAAGAAAAAATTTATTTCACCCATCATGCTCATTTCGAATTTCTGGGACATTAAAAATGCGAATTTCTTACAAAATTCTGGATTTGTAGACCCAAATATTATATCATCTACATATATCTGTATAACTATGATATCTGACCCCTGACGTTTTATAAACAGCGTTGTGTCAACTGCACCTTTTGTAAATCCACATTTCAACAGGTATGTTGAAAGTGCATCATACCAAGCACGAGGTGCTTGTTTAAGGCCATACAGTGACTTATCCAAAATATATACATGATCAGGTTTCGAAGGATCAGTAAACCCTTCGGGCTGATATGTATATACTTCATCTGTTAACTCCCCGTTTAAAAACGCAGTTTTGACATCCATTTGATATACTGTAAAATTTTTATGAGCAGCAAAAGCTAAAAACATCCTTATAGCTTCAATTCGTGCAACTGGTGCAAATGTTTCGTCATAATCAATCCCTTCTTGTTGGCTGTATCCTTTGGCCACGAGACGAGCTTTATTCCTAATAATGACACCATGTTCATCTTTCTTGTTCTTGAAGATCCATTTCGTGCCAATTATGGATTTGTCTTTTGGGCGCTCAACAAGTCTCCAGACCTTTAACCGTTCGAACTGGTTAAGTTCTTCTTGCATCGCTACAATCCAATCAGCATCCAGAAGGGCTTCTTTTACATTTTTAGGCTCAATTTTACTCAAAAAATTTGAAAATAAACATTCATTTATTGTAGCCCTTCTGGTTTGGACTGACGCAGATGGATCACCAATGATGTTCTCTATTGGGTGATTTCTTGTCCACTTAACTGTATGTGGAAACGGTTCTATTGGGTCTTGGTTGGGATTGAGATCTAAATATGGTTCGGGAGTTACTGCAGATGTTGTAGGTGGAACATCTGAGGTAGGAGCTTCTGACTGTTCAGAAGTATTGGGGGTTTCAGAAGAATGTGGAGGTTCAATTGGTTGTACAATCTCAGTAGTTGACTGCACATTTGCTGTTGAAGCTTCTCCAGTTTCTTCTGAACTTCGTTGTTGAGAAAGATCTGAAACTACGACTGGATCTTCAGTGATCCTGTCAGGTACCAAATTTTGAACATTAGATTTTGGCGTTTCAAAATAGTCGTCATAAAAGTTCTCAAACAACTTATTTAATTTATTATGTTCAGCATTTTGTCTATTTGACTCCAATGAAGTCTGCATGTTAGGTTCGGGTCCTGAACTGATGTGTTCAGAAGCCATTACCACTCCTTCGTCGAATTTAACATTTACGCTCTCGTTGACTGTCTTGGTTCTCTTGTTGTACACTCGGAAAGCAACCGACTCCTTTGAATACCCGATGAAGATTCCTTCATCCGTCTTTTGATTAAACTTTCCCAGATTGTCTTTATCATTCAATATAAAGCATCTGCAACCAAAGACATGGAAAAATTTAATATTAGGTATTCGTTTATTAATCAGTTCATACGGAGTCTTTCCGAATCTTTTATTTATTATTGAACGGTTTTGTGTGAAACAAGCTGTTGCAACCGCTTCTGCCCACAAGAACAATGGTAAATTGGAGTAGGCCAACATCGTCCTAGCTGATTCCACTAGTGTCCGATTTCTTCTTTCAACGACACCGTTTTGTTGTGGAGTTCGAGCAGCTGAGAACTGATGTGTAATTCCTATTGAATTTAAGAACGAGTCTAATGATTTGTTCTTGAACTCTGTTCCATTGTCTGAGCGGATTGTCTGAATAGTGAGTTGCAACTTTACTTGTATTTTTCGGATGAAGTCTATGATGGTTTCGGTTGCATCTGATTTGGATCTCAGGAAAAACACCCATGTGAATCGTGAATAGTCATCAACTATCACCAATACATATCGTTTCTTATTTATACTTTGTACTCTCATTGGTCCACACAAATCCATATGCAGTAACTCTAGTGCTCTTGTGGATGAGTGTTCTGTTTTGGATTTGTGTGTGGCTTTTGTCATCTTTCCTTTTTCACATGCCGCGCATAGTTGCTCTTTTTGAAATTTTAGCGCCGGCAGCCCTTTAACTAACCCTCCTTTTTGTGACACCCTTGCCACAACAACCACCATTTACAAAACACCCAGGATTAATCATCACACATAAATACAATAATGATCTGATAACCTAATTTAAGTGCGGAAGCATTAAAAACATAATTAAAGTAGTGCAACAAGTGTTAAATACCCTACGGTGCTATAAGGTACCAAGTCTAAGTCTACACACCCATACAATTATTACAATTATCCAGAATATTACAACATTGTCTCATAACATAAATTACCGATGAAATAGTGATGAGTCTCTCAAATCTTCCAAACGACCTAACTAGAAGGTCCGGCCGTAGACTTTCCCTTTCCTGTAAAAATAAAGTCAACTGAGGGGTAAGCGAATGCTTAGTGAATACACAGATTTACGCATTTTATAAATCCTTATGATGCCTACAAGAATAGCACCGACGACGCACGTCGTGCACTCTCCACGTACACAAAGTACGACCACACAAGAGCCGTCGCTCTACGAGCCCGCAACTCGTCTTTTAAAATACACTACTGAGACCAACATAACATCGGGGATGACATACTGCCTACGGACCTGGAGGGATCAGCTCCAGCGTCTTATAGAGCAGTAACATCAGAGTAACAGATGCGACCCGCAGGTCCATCATAGATGCACAACAAACGAACGGACATGCATCAAATAAGAATGTGCATCCAAATTTACGCAAGTTAGTAGAATTCCAAACGAATAATGAAGCAACATGTCTCAGTAAGCAAAAGCAATCATAAAGCAGATATAAACATGCGAAATCATATGTACTCACAGTGGGTGCGTAATTAAACTTTTATCCAATTATTATTTCTCTTCGGGCTTCCAACCGGATCCACCAAGTACCCCACTGTGGGTTAAACAACACCACAAGGGACCTGTTATATTAATTACAACAATACTTCCTATCAATAACCGTTTAAATCATAAAACCAAGTTTCGTAAGTTTTGCAATATTTTTCCCATTTCGGGTACATGTCCAAATTCATACCATAACTAAGTTTGAACCCATTTCAAGTTTACATCTTGTCCTAAGTATAACTTATGACATTTTATGTGTTGTTTATGAGTTTCATTCATAATACTCGAGTTTAGAGAGTAGATTTCTTAATTTTAGGCATTAAACTCGAATTTAATGGGTTAGATTCGAACCCACCATCAAAATTGATAATAGATTCGAATTATATAGGTAGATTCGAACCTAGTTTCGAATCTGGGGATAGATTCGAGATACCCCCCTTCGAATCTAGTGTTAGATTCGAAAATACACTCGAATCTAGCACCAAAATCGAGTTTGTTCTTGCATTTCGACTCTGTTCTTGGCATATTCAAGTCTGTTCATCATTTCAGCTTAAATCCATCATTCTAAGGCCTAAAAATCACTGATATATCATGTGTGATACCTAGATTCGGTTCTACTATGCATATACTATCACATTCCAGCAATATTTTAAGCAAAACAAGCTCCAATTTTCATAAAATGACAGATTCGAATTCTAGTTTACTTCAAAACCGAAACTATAAACTTAAAAGGGTCGATTCTTACCTCAATTCGTACGAAATCAGAATTCCGTTTGTAGATTGTTGTTGTACTCCTCGATATCTTTCCGATGACGTATAATTCTCGAAAATCTGACGGTCGGCTTGTGAGATAACTTAGAGAGATGTAGAGAGGAAATTTCTAGAGAGAGAGTGTAGTGAGAGAGTGAAACCATGAAAATGAAGTCTTTTGCCTTATTTATTCCATTTTCATCATTTTTGCACATTTCACCCCTTGACCTAACTGGTTCCTTAAAATATTGATTTATTCATAAATTTATCATTAATAACTTTTAAATTCCTTAATATTCCATAACAATGATTCTGAGTTCAATTTTCTTAAAAATAGCAACAAACTTGCTAAATATCCAAAATACATAATAATCGCGTAAATTCCAACTTAAATATATAATTTTTCCACTTAATTAACGAAATTACAATAAAATAAATCCGAGGATGTTACAGCATGGGCTCCACCACGCTCAACTTCGTCCTCGAAGTTACTCGGACTCAAACAGTTGCGGATACTTTCTTAACATTTCTGACTTTACTTCCCACGTATGATTTGCTCCCTTATGATGCTTCCAACGTATAAGCACCATTTCTATCTCTTTGCTCCTCAACTTCTTTATCTTAGTATCCAATACACATTCCGGCTCCTCCACATATCGAAGCCTTTCATCTACTTGCAGCTCTGTGTGATCTGCCCAATCCTCATTTCCAGTGTTAAACGATTTTCGGAGATTCCCAACGTGAAATACTGGATGTATGCCCGACATCCCTTCAGGCAATTCTAACCGATAAGACTGATTTCCAACTTTTTCAACAATCTTAAAGGGTCCAACGAATCTCGGAGCCAACTTGCCCCTTTTAACAAAACGAGTAACACCCCTCATGGGTGATACTTTCAAGTAGACCCAGTCATTCACTTCAAAATTGATCGGTTTGTGCCTCCGATCATAATAACTTTTCTGACGATCCTGGGCCGCCTTCATGTTCTGCCTGATCAAATGTATTTTCTCATTTGTTTCTTGAAGTAACGCCTTTCGCCCGTTTCTCTCCAACATGTAGGAGTCCTACATTTCCTTCCATACAGCGCCTCGAACGGTGCCTTCTTTATTGTCGCATGATAGCTATTATTGTACGAAAACTCTATCAGTGGCAAATGATCATCCCAATTGCCACCGAGATCCAGTATACATGATCTCATCATATCTTCCAACGTGAGAATTGTTCGTTCACTTTGGCCATCGGTTTGCGGACGATAGGTCGTACTCATTGCTATTCTCGTCCCTAACCCTTCTTGTAGTGCCGACCAAAAGTTTGAAGTAAATCGGCTATCTCTATCCGACACTATGGACTTAGGCACTCCATGCCTAGCAACGATCTCGTCCATATCGATCTGAGCTAACTTCTCCAATGAATAACTTTCACGAATCGGAATAAAGTGAGCCGACTTAGTTAACCGATCCACAATTACCCAAATTGCATCATGCTGTCGCTTAGTCTTCGGCAGCTTTGTAACAAAATCCATAGTAATATGCTCCCACTTCCATTCCGGAATAGGAAGCGGTTGCATACTGCCGTACGGTTGCTGATGCTCGTCCTTTACCAACCGACAAGTTCGGCATCTTTCTACATATTGCCCTATGTCCTTCTTCAGTCCCGGCCACCAAAAGTCTGCCTTTAAGTCGTTGTACATCTTTGTGCTCCCGGGATGTACAGAAAATTGAGATTGATGCGCTTCTTCAATGATAACATTTCTCATACCACCATACTTCGGCACCCAAATCCTTCCGTATACACCTTTTAATCCAGACTCGCTAGTTTCCATATTCTTAATCTGTACTCTAATATCCTCAGCACCGACATTTTCTTCTTTCAAAGCTTCTAATTGGGCAGCTTTGACATCGCTAATAATCGTGGAACTTAGTATAGTGGATGTCATCATATAGCAGCAATCCTTAGCATAAGCTTTCCGGCTCAAGGCATCGGCTACTACATTAGCCTTTCCGGGGTGATAAAGGATTTCACACTCATAATCCTTTATTAGCTCCATTGATCGTCTCTGCCTCATATTAAGTTCCTTCTGACTAAAGATATACTTTAAACTTTTATGGTCCGTGTAAAGTTGACACTTAGTTCCGTAAAGGTAATGCCTCCATAATTTCAATGCAAACGTTACCGCGGTCAACTCCAGATCATGAGTCGAATAATTCTTCTCATGCTGCTTCAACTGTCTTGAAGCATAAGCAATTACTTTCCCGCGCTGCATCAGTACAGCGCCTAACCCTAACCTCGATGCATCAGTATAAACTACAAAGTCATCATTGCCTTCAGGTAAGGCAAGTATCGGAGCCTCACTTAATGCTTTCTTCAGAACCTCAAAGGCCTCCTGTTGCACAGTTTCCCATATAAACGATGCATTCTTCTTGTTTAATGCAGTTAAAGGAACTGCAATCTTCGAAGCCTCACTTCTAACTTCAGTAGCCGATTGAGGCGGCTCCCAGTTCTTTATCGCTCCTACCTTAGCTGGATCTACCGAAATCCCAGCTCCAGATATCACATGTCCTAGAAACTGTATCTGTTGTAGCCAAAACTCGCACTTTGAGAATTTGGCGTACAACCTTTCTTTTCTCAACAACTCCAACAGTTCTCTCAGATGTTCAGCATGTTCGGCTTCAGACTTAGAGTATACTAAAATATCATCGATAAACACAATTACCGATTTGTCCAACATCGGTCTACAAACCCTATTCATCAAGTCCATAAAGACAGCTGGGGCATTAGTTAATCCGAAAGGCATGACCAAAAACTCGTAATGCCCATACCGAGTTCTGAAAGCTGTCTTCGGTACATCTTCTTCTCTTACTTTCAGCTGATGGTACCCCGACCTTAAGTCGATCTTAGAGAATACACTAGCCCCGTGTAACTGATCAAACAAGTCGTCTATCCTTGGCAGAGGATACTTGTTCTTAATAGTCAACTTATTCAGCTCCCGGTAATCGATGCACATCCTCATGGTGCCATCTTTCTTGTTAACAAATAACACCGGAGCTCCCCACGGCGATGAACTCGGCCGAATGAAGCCCTTGTCCAACAACTCCTGGAGTTGTGTCATCATTTCTTTCATCTCAGTTGGGGCGAGGCGATAAGGAGAACGAGCTACCGGCGCAGCTCCAGGGATCAAGTCAATCTTAAATTCTACTTGTCTCTCAGGCGGTACTCCAGACAAGTCTTCCGGAAACACATCCGGAAACTGTGAAACAACAGGCACGTCGGCCAACGTTCTCTTCTCAGCCTTGGCATCAATAGCATATGCCAGGTAGGCGTCACACCCCTTTGCAACAAGCTTTCGAGCTTTTGCAATGGTCAGTAAGCACAGATCCCCACTTCTCCTATCCCCGTAGATGCAAATCTCACGCCCCTCCGGAGTAGTTATCTTAATCATTCGGTTCTTACACACTATCTGGGCTTCATTCTCTATCAACCAATCCATCCCGATTATCACATCGAATTCACTGAATTCTATAGGAATCAAGTCCAAATTGAAGACTACATCTTCAATTACTAACGTGCAGTTACGGTAGACATGACCTACTTTTACTAAAGTGTTACTAGCAGTTTCTATATCAAGAACAGCAGATAATCTAGATAGTGGCATGGCAAGTCTTTGTGCAAACATAGTAGAAACAAACGATCTATTGGCACCCGAATCAAATAAAACTCGTGCTGGCATAGAATTAACTATGAACGTACCCGTGACGACCTCCGGATTTTCCCTTGCCTCCTCTGCAGTTATCTGGAAAGCACGAGCAGGTGCCCTTTGAGACTGACCCCGGCCTCGGTTAACTGATCCACCGCTTGAACCTCCCGAAGACCGTGTTGTAGATGGAGCAGCAGCAGCTGGATCGTACTTTCTGCAATTCCTACTGTAGTGTCCCAGTACACCACACTTATGGCAAGCATCTCCCTTCCTGGGGCAATCACTCTGATAATGGCCCAACTCACCACAACAAAAACAAGCACGTCCATTGGTGCATTTGCCGAAGTGTTCCAAGTGACACCTATTACAATATCGCGGCTCGGTGTTGATGGAGTAGGCACGAGCACGACCACGATCGGAAAAACCAGATGGTCGACGATACGACTGCTGAGGTGAGTACTGTGAAGACCGGGAAGAACTAGAATATCCTCCCTCGCGCTGGCGCTTTGGCGGTGACGGCTGTGTTGGGTTGGTGGAAACAGCAGTAGACCCAGTAGAATAGCCCGACATGATCAGAATCTGCTCTACATTTCTGGCAGCCTCAAGTAAGCCAGCAAATGTAGGGTAGCGGACATTGCTCATAACCCGCCTTATTTCAATATCGAGACCAGCCTCGAACCTGGTCACCTTCCTTTCCTCAGTATCGACTTGATGAGGCGCAAACAGACTCAGCCTCGTGAATTCTACAGCATATTGGGACACAGTCTTAGTCCCCTGTACCAGTGCCATAAACTTTGCTTCCAACCTCCGGCGCTCATCAACCGGACTGTACTGCTGAGTGAATAGGTCCTTGAACTCAGCCCAAGTCATATCAGAAACCTTCTCTAACGTCAACACATTCACCATTGCGTTCCACCACATGATGGCATCATTCGTGAACATAGCAGTTGCATAACGAACCATATCCTTCTCAGCACAATCGCTGATTCGGAATGTTCTTTCAGTAGCTGTTATCCATTCCAGTGCGGCAACAGCATCCCCTAAACCATTAAACTCTACAGCTCCGTTTCCTTTTAAATCCTTAAAACGACAACCTCGAGGTTTGTTAGATGACCCAGTGTTGTCATCTTGTTCCTCATTATTTCCTCCTTCCTTCTCCTTGTTCTTTCTTTTATCCTCTCTTCTCTTAGCATCGGCCTCATCTCGAGCCCGAAACTGGTCTTGTATCATCTTATTCTGCTCAGCCATCATGGCTAGCATCATCTCTCTTGCTTCTTCAGGTGTCATTCCTCCAGACATGTTCTGAAAATATAAACATATAACTTGTTTAATAACATGTCAATAGTTTAAAGACACCACTTATTTGTCCCGTATGATAGTCAATCTCTTATAATTACTAGATCATAACCTATCTTAGTTCAGATCATTACTTTGACCACTACATATCATTACCTAATGTTTGAGATCAAGACCTCACGGACACTTGAATCTCAAACAACTGCTCTGATACCATCTCGTGTGACACCCTTGCCACAACAACCACCATTTACAAAACACCCAGGATTAATCATCACACATAAATACAATAATGATCTCATAACCTAATAGCATTAAAAACATAATTAAAGTAGTGCAACAAGTGTTAAACACCCTACGGTGCTATAAGGTACCAAGTCTAAGTCTACACACCCATACAATTATTACAATTATCCAGAATATTACAACATTGTCTCATAACATAAATTACCGATGAAATAGTGATGAGTCTCCCAAATCTTCCAAACGACCTAACTAGAAGGTCCGGCCGTAGACTTTCCCTTTCCTGTATAAATAAAGTCAACTGAGGGGTAAGCGAATGCTTAGTGAATACACAGATTTACGCATTTTATAAATCCTTATGATGCCTACAAGAGTAGCACCGACGACGCACGTCGTGCACTCTCCACGTACACAAAGTACGACCACACAAGAGCCGTCGCTCTACGAGCCCGCAACTCGTCTTTTAAAATACACTACTGAGACCAACATAACATCGGGGATGACATACTGCCTACGGACCTGGAGGGATCAGCTCCAGCGTCATATAGAGCAGTAACATCAGAGTAACAGATGCGACCCGCAGGTCCATCATAGATGCACAACAAACGAACGGACATGCATCAAATAAGAATGTGCATCCAAATTTACGCAAGTTAGTAGAATTCCAAACGAATAATGAAGCAACATGTCTCAGTAAGCAAAAGCAATCATAAAGCAGATATAAACATGCGAAATCATATGTACTCACAGTGGGTGCGTAATTAAACTTTTATCCAATTATTATTTCTCTTCGGGCTTTCAACCGGATCCACCAAGTACCCCACTGTGGGTTAAACAACACCACAAGGGACCTGTTATATTAATTACAACAATACTTCCTATCAATAACCGTTTAAATCATAAAACCAAGTTTCGTAAGTTTTGCAATATTTTTCCCATTTCGGGTACATGTCCAAATTCATACCATAACTAAGTTTGAACCCATTTCAAGTTTATATCTTGTCCTAAGTATAACTTATGACATTTTATGTGTTGTTTATGAGTTTCATTCATAATACTCGAGTTTAGAGAGTAGATTTCTTAATTTTAGGCATTAAACTCGAATTTAATGGGTTAGATTCGAACCCACCATCAAAATTGATAATAGATTCGAATTATATAGGTAGATTCGAACCTAGTTTCGAATCTGGGGATAGATTCGAGATACCCCCCCTTCGAATCTAGTGTTAGATTCGGAAATACACTCGAATCTAGCACCAAAATCGAGTTTGTTCTTCCATTTCGACTCTGTTCTTGGCATATTCGAGTCTGTTCATCATTTCAGCTTAAATCCATCATTCTAAGGCCTAAAAATCACTGATATATCATGTGTGATACCTAGATTCGGTTCTACTATGCATATACTATCACATTCCAGCAATATTTTAAGCAAAACAAGCTCCAATTTTCATAAAATGACAGATTCGAATTCTAGTTTACTTCAAAACCGAAACTATAAACTTAAAAGGGTCGATTCTTACCTCAATTCGTACGAAATCAGAATTCCGTTTGTAGATTGTTGTTGTACTCCTCGATATCTTTCCGATGACGTATAATTCTCGAAAATCTGACGGTCGGTTTGTGAGATAACTTAGAGAGATGTAGAGAGGAAATTTCTAGAGTGAGAGTGTAGTGAGAGAGTGAAACCATGAAAATGAAGTCTTTTGCCTTATTTATTCCATTTTCATCATTTTTGCACATTTCACCCCTTGACCTAACTGGTTCCTTAAAATACTGATTTATTCATAAATTTATCATTAATAACTTTTAAATTCCTTAATATTCCATAACAATGATTCTGAGTTCAATTTTCTTAAAAATAGCAACAAACTTGCTAAATATCCAAAATACATAATAATCGCGTAAATTCCAACTTAAATATATAATTTTTCCACTTAATTAACGAAATTACAATAAAATAAATCCGAGGATGTTACACTTTTGCTAGGTTGGTCAGCTCATTGAAATTCAGATGTGAAAGGCGATGATGCCACAGCCATGCTGTTTTAGATGTTGCTTTTGACAATAAGCAGACATCTTTCTTCAGATTGATCGAGGCTAAATCAATGGAGTATAGATTTGTTTTCCTGTTTCATGCTAGAATTTCTTTTCCTTCTGCTGATCTGATGCTGCACCGATTGGCTTTGAAGTTGACTTCTAACCCCTTATCACACAGTTGTCCAATACTGAATAGATTATGACCAAGACCGTCAACATAAAAGACCTTTTGGATGGTGATTTTGTCATACTTCAGACTTCCGTATCCCTTGATCGGACAAAACTGATCGTTTCCAAATCTTACCGTCCCACAGAACTTTTCTACAAAGTCCGTGAGTGTGTCTCGTTGTCCGGTCATATGTTTGGAGCATCCGGAGTCAAGGTACCAGACATGGTTTACCTATAAAACGTAATAGCACATGAGGTACCCACTTGTAGTTGGGTACTTTTGTTTTAGGTAAATCATGCATAGTTTCTTTTGTTTTTCTAACTGATATGGCTTTTAGCTTATCGTTTGAATTTATTTTAGGTACCCATTTTTGAACTGTTCTTTTGGGTATCCACTTTTGTACAATTCGCGGTGGAATTGTTTTTGAAATATTTTTCTGTGGAACCTTTTTCTGTTCATAAAATGGGTCCTTTTTCATTGGTTGCCATACGAGCTTATTATATTTCACAGATTCAGGCTTACAAACATAAGAATTCAAAGCAATTAATTTCGTTCTTGAAAATTTAATACAAGAATTATTAACAAGTTTATCATTATTACAGACAGAATGTTCAATTTTGCTAATTCTATCTGAAACAATTTTTTCTTTCACGCGCCATTCTTGTTTTATAATCTTGTTTTTCTCTTCTCTTTTCTTCTTTCGCCATACTTGTTTTCTCGATCCTTTCACAATGATATCTGGCATAAAAGAAGTATGAGAATTAGTGGATTTAGAAACTTGTTTCTTCTGTAAGTTTTTCATACCTGTTGAAGATTTGACTTTACGTGCAATAGAGTCCGTTGATGAAGATGATTCACCCTTTTCAAAACTAGGAGACTGAACAAAAAATTTTGTTTTCTCCTTCTTTTGTTGTATTGATGGTGAATTTACAGATGGTTTTAAAGACTCTGTAGCCATTCTTTGTAGAATTTTAACAGGTGCTTTATTACCATTTGATTGTTTATTAGTCAAAGGTTTGATAAATTCACCAATTTTACCAAACATTTGATCTAATGATTTATTATCAGAGTGCATGTACAGATCAAATTCTTTCTCTGAATTAATGGAGTCTAGAGAAGTAGTTGATTGTGGATCAGACACATTTATGTGTTTAGGTTTATTTTGCAACATTTGTTCCATTTTATTTAATTCTTCCTTGAGAGTTCCATTCTCTGTCTCAAAATTCTTAATTTTCAATTCTAAATCAGAATTTATCTGTTCTAAAATTGAATTTGGTAAATATAATTTTTGAGACTGAGATGGTAATTCAGACAAATTCTTTTCAGAATAAGTTTGAATTAACTCTTCTTTAGTATCAATAATGTTGTTTGTTTCATTTATCTTTGTATAATCAACATAATTTTGCATTTTGTCTGATCTTAATCTTTTTATTTCTTCGCTAGATTCTACTTCTTCAGATGCTTTCATGAATGTCATTTTTAATCCTAAATTCATGTATCTGACATCGTATAGTGTTGGTGAATTTGATATAGCTTTTGTCAGATACTTAGGATTTTCCCAACCAATACCAGATTTAGAGTTGTAAAACTCTGTATCTTTTGGTTGATTTAAATATATTGTTTGATCTGTTTGCCCTCTTTTAATAAATTCATCCTCCATCTGTTTTATTTTCTCATAAAGTTTAGTTCTCTCTTCAAATATGGCATGATATTTTACAGAAAAGTTTGAGGCTTCTAACTCAGCTATTCGCAGACTTTCTTGTATATCAGATATTTTGTGATTCAGATTAAGTATATTGCTTTGAAGTTCTTTTTCCTTATCTTGTAAGTCTGAGACAGCTCGTAAAGCTAAGGCTTTATCTTTGGAAAAATCTAGAACTAAATTGTGTTCATTTATAAGTTTGTTTTCCAAAGAATGAACCTTTTTCTTTTCTGCTTTTAAGGATTTTTCAAACTTTTTAAGCATGAAAACCATATTAGTTAGTTTTTCTTCTAAGATGCATGAGTCGTCAATATCAGAATCTGAATTAGAATTTACCTCCGGTCCTTCTGAATCCTCTGAGTTTTCAGACTCTGAATCTTCCTCATTTTCAGCTTCATTTTGGCCAGATGCCATTATTGCAACTTCTTCTGTTGTTTCTTCTTCATCAGACTCAGATTCTCTCCTATCTGCATCCTCTTCATCTGTCAGTCCAACCCACACCTCATCTTCAGCTATCATAGCTGATTCACTTAGTTCAGATTCATTGAATATTTCTGACTTTAGACAAATATGGGCATCTTCATCCAAGATGTCATCGTCTTCTGATAACTGTAACCAATGATCGTCCTCTGCCATCAGAGCTTTGCCTGACTCTTTCTCTTTGGCCAAGAGTGCCTTTCTTGTATAGTAGTATGAATTTTTGACTACAGGAGATCTGCATTCCCGGGCATAGTGACCTGGTTTTCCACAGTTATAGCATTTCTGCTCCGACTCCTTCTTGGCTGATTTATCTGACTTCTCATATTTGTCAGACTTTCTTGTACTACTTTCTCCAGCTTTCTCATATTTATCCTTTTTCTCCACTTTTCTTGATCCTGTTTTGTAGCGCATTTTGTTGTTTGTTGGCTTCCTGTAAAATTTCTTCTGAAATGCCTTCGTAAGCAGTGCCATCTGCTTTTTCATCTCTTCTATTTCTGGATCTGCAGATGAATCTGATGATTCTGATTCAGAAGATGTGCTGCTGATTACTGCTCTCTTTTCCTTTTTCAGCTTGTATTTATACTTTTTCTCCGCCAGTAGAGCTAGTGGATCAGCAGTTTCTTTTTCCGCTTTCTTCTTTCCAGATATTTTCCTCAAAACAACTTCTTGGTAGTTGTTGAGGTTTTCAAATAGCATATGAAAATCCATCTCCTCTATATCTTTCGTTTGTTGGATGATCATAGCATATTTTTCCCATTCTGGATTTAGCACATTTAAAAATTTGACATTGATGTCCAAGTTGGACTTTGTCACTCCGTTTCTTTTTACTTCACTTACCAGATTCACAAATCTGAGGTAAGTGTTTTCCAAAAGCTCACCTTCACGAGCTCTGAAGTTCTCAAACGTCATTAGACTATTCCTAGCCCTATTAGTAGCAGCTCTGTCTGATCCCCTCATGATTTTGCATACTTCATCCCAGATGGACTTAGCAGTCTTTGTATTTGTCAGACAAGTGTATATATCATTGGGGATTGAAATCAACAATAGTTTTCTGGCAGTCTTGTCCCCTAACTTTCTCTTTTTCTAGGCCTCTGTTAGGTTTGTGACCTCAACAGTTCTCGGTGGTATTGGGGGATTGCCAGTTGGTACTCCTGGGATCATTTCCATAAAAATTGCTGGTCCGTCATTTAATGATTTCAGCA
The DNA here is from genome assembly GCA_020465985.1 of Centrapalus pauciflorus. Classification (NCBI taxonomy): domain Eukaryota; kingdom Viridiplantae; phylum Streptophyta; class Magnoliopsida; order Asterales; family Asteraceae; genus Centrapalus; species Centrapalus pauciflorus. Next base: position 386,310 of record JAANYP010002035.1, on the reverse strand, counting down.
TTTCCTCAGACAAATCATGGAAACTTATAAATTCAAGAAACTGCTCCCGCCATTGGACATATTCTCCCCTGTATAAGATTGGGGGTTTGGTTTCTGATCCCATAGCAAGTGCATCTTTAGACATGTTGATTGATCGTTGGGAAACTTTGACCAAGATCAAATGAACTCCGAATGAGATTGAAAAGTTTGATCACACCTTGAAACACAGATTAGTACTGAAATCTACAACACAATGACTTGTTAGTAGCAATAAGCAGTTTAACTCAGACAGTGAATTGTGTTTGGATTAATGTGTGAGACAGACTTGAATGATTCTTGTGTTATGAGTGAAACTTGAATGAATGTAGTGTAAAACTCGATTGAGTTTATGGTAAAACTCGATTGATTCTTTCACTGAAACTCGATTGAGTGTTTGATCAAACTCGAATGAGTGTGTGATCAAACTCGAATGAGTGTTTGATCAAACTCGAATGAGTATATGACAAAACTCGAGTGAGTATATGAAAACTTGAATTTTATACCAAACTCGAATGTGTCTTGTACAAAACACGAATCAGTCTTATATAAAACTCGAATCAGTCTTTTATAAAACTCGAATGAGTCTTATAGAAAACTTGAATGTCTTATACAAAACTCGAATGATTCTTGCACAACTCGAATGTCTTATAAGAAACTCGAATGTCTTATAAGAAACTCGAATGAGTCTTATAAGAAACACGAATGAGTCTTATAAGAAACACGAATGAGTCTTATAAGAAACTTGAATGAGTCTTTGTCAACTTGAATATTAGTTATACACAACTCGAATTCCTAAGATAAGCAACTCGATTAACTAATGTACTCAACTCGAATTACTAAGGTACTCAACTCGAATTACTAAGATACTCAACTCGAATTACACACAGGATGTGTATATTTCGAGTTTCTTAGTATTTTCAGGTTTTACAAGTCTGAATTTCAGATTAAAACCAAATTTTACCCAATTTCACTTAAATTGTAATCGAAGGTAAGGTTTTTGAATACAAACACTTTGTGTAAAGCACTTTTATGCAAAAATGGATCTAAATCAGACTTTTTCAATGAAACAGTACCGGTTTTTGACCTTTTCAAAATTTCAGAAAATTGCTTAGATCTTTTTCTGTGTTTTGAAAATCAAAACAAGTTTATATTCAATTGATTCGTCTTTGAAACCTTAACAAAGTATGTGGGTATAGACCTCAAGTATTTTGTGACAAAATTTGTGTGTCACTAAAAAAGAAAAAGTGTGGGTAAAAGAAAGCTCTATACCTACTCTTTTTATAACTATCACTAAAAGTAAGATATAGTGACACTTATTTTTGTGTCACTACAAGCATGTGTCACTAAATGACACTTTGCTTGTAGTGACCATTTTGATCATCTAACTTTTAGATTTGTCACATTTAGCTATTAAACTATTTTCTGTCCTGCTTTAACAACTAAACTTATGTTTAATGTTCTATTTTGGGAAAAATAAATAAAACTAATGGCTAAATAGATACAAAATATGATAGTTTAGTGGCAAAATTGAGACAATTTTCAGTGGTTAAATCAGGAAAAAAAAGTTTAGTGGCTAATATGTATACAAAAAATAGTTTAGTAGCTAAATTGAGACAACAAATAGTTTAGTGTCTAAATTAAAAAAAAATTTAAAGTTGAATGGTCAAAACGACAATTAACCCTTTAAAAAGATACACAATATTATTCGATTTTGCAAATATGAACATTGTTTTGCTTGAACAATATATTCTAATTCGTGATTATTGTATGAATGAAAAATAACCATATATCCAAGATTTTGAAAATTGGACTGAACTATCGATGCAGTTTCTATAAACAAAAATAGGTTGGGTTAAAGCCAGTGATCAAGAACCAGTTTGAACCGACAAACCAGATTGAATTATATTTTCACAAATTTTGTTTCTAGCTTTTTTTTTTTTGTTTGTTTGTTTGTTTGTTTGTTTGCACTTCATGTATACATACATAACTTTTGGACTTTCCATTTTCAAATTTTTTATTTCTACCGTGTTTGGTGTCGAAGGAATTGAACTTTCACATGTTTAATAATATTATCTAGGTTAAGTCGCACAATACCGATGTATTTTTTTTAAATCGATATGTTACATAATGATACACTTGAATTTTTATAATATATATAAAAATAAGTTAGCTACACACATTGTGAATTCTAGTTTCTACCAATTCAATCAACAATATGTAAAGAATAAGAACAATGAATTTAATCAAGACTAACCAAATGATTCGATTGATGATTTGTTGATTACAAATACAGTCAGAGAATGTTCTTCAACCTTTCTGCTTTTACAATCTTGAATGCGTACAAAAATAATTCTCTGACAGATCTACTAAATTGGAAAGACAAACAGGCTATTTATACATATTTACAAACTATAAGGAAATTACACAAACAGTCCCTAGACTTTGATATTTCATCAATCAAAAACATATTCTAACACACATCTCTGTTTAATGAAAATAGTTTCGACGGTAATTTATTTTATATAAATATGTAGCTAAAAATTATGATCATAATGATTCACTCGAACTTTTATAAAATATAATATATCAAAAGTTATTATAGAGAAACAAAAATGTTATATAGATGGTGTTTGGTTTTGAATTTGAAAAAGTGCTGCAGCCTTTTGCAAACTAATAATCAGATTATTGTTGTAATAAAAAGTGCTGCTGAGAGTTTAGTGTTTGGATTAGCTTATGCTATTGGCTCTCACAATCTTTATATATTAATAAATGAGAACATCTAATGTCACATGTCACCAGATCAACTAACCAAATTCTCATTTTCCTCCTAATTTTTCTAAAATAACTATTTCAATTTACTCATTTAATTAATTTTAAAAATAAAATTAAATACTATGTAATTTAAGTTCAATTAATGAAAGTCAATTCAATTTAATTAATTTTGAATTTAACACCTGTTTGGCAAACTTTAACAAAATTAATATATTGTAAATTAATTTGTATAATTTTTTAGTATATACTTTAACATATTGTTTTTTTAACTATTTATTTATAGCAACCAGAATATAACAAAATCATTTTCATATTTTTATAATTTTCATAATTTCTTTATTTCAATTTAATTTCGCTGCTCTGTTCTTGTTTTTTATAATAATATTTTCATATATTATTAAAGATAAGTATTTATTAAATACAATACAGATATAACACATTTATCGATTTTAATAAATGAGTAATGTATATCACATGTTGCTTTATTATAATGTTATTTGGCACATTCATATATTGACGCACAAAACTTAACATTCAACTTTTTTATTTTAATTTTACGTTTTATATATTTTTTATTTACTCAAAATAAATACACAGTTCCTTTCTTTGTTAAAAGTTCCAATTTAGAAGCAATATACACATTCAGTTCTAATTTTTATATTTATCTTTTATTACTTACAATAAAAGCCTTGAACTATTATTATCCAGTGCTGTTTGTTTTTCTAAAAGAGTACGTTTTCACTCATGGTCATTTGTATGTTACTCTATCAAGAGTTAAAAGTAGATAATGTTTGAAAGTTTTAATTTTAGATAAGGATGATAGTTAGCAACAATACAATAAATGTTGTGTACAAAGAGATATTTTTTGATTTATGATTTATCTTGAATACATATGTTATATTTTTTTATTTATATCTAATCTATAATCTATTCTATAAATTTTAATAAATAAGTAATTAGATGTCACTTGTCTTTTTTTCTAATGATGTTATTTGTCATCATATATTAATAACACATGTATTTAATTAAAAAAATTATTATATTTATTACCATAAATAAATATAATATATCAAATTTGGTATTAAAAATAAAAGATGATTTAATGTTTTTTTCAAATTCCATAATGTTCTAAATTTTGAATTTATGAAAATTTAAATTTAAAATTAAATTTATATTAATATTAGTTGTTATGATTTACTACATATTTATTATTATTATTATTACTATAATTTATCTTCGTATAAATATTAAAAAATAAATAATTAATTGCCATATGTTAGGACCTTTATTTACCATTTGTCAATTTATTATTTTAAAATTTTTAAATACATTTATATTTTCTTACTAAAAATAAATTAAAAATTGAATCTAAAACAATTCAAATGCAAGATTAATCTAAAGTTTATAATCAATCAAAGGTATATCAATTCTAAATTTTATCTTACTGTTAATTTTTATTAATTTTAGATTTACCATTTTAAGAAAATAAGTATTTATTAAAGTTATCCGTGTAATACACGTGTTATAAACTAGTTATTAAATAATTAGTTTTTAAGTGTTCGGATTTACGTTTTAAACTTGTAAAATTACCAAAAGAACATTTGTATATGATTATGAATTTCCTTAATTTAATATGTAATTTAGCTCATAATATAATGTTTTTATTTATAATTTATTTATCAATAAACATTTTAATAAGTTTTTCATAAAAGTAAATAAGTTTTTAAGTATAATAATTTATAACTTGAATTCTAAGCTAATAAAAGTATAATTTTAAAAACAAAAAATTATAAAAAAAAAATCATATTTTAACTAAAAAAAAATAGAGATTTTTGTCAGTATCCGTACGGGTTCAATTCAACTGTCAAACAAATACACATGCAAAAAATTCAGGGATGATTTAAAGTGTAAAGGCATAGACGCAACGTGGATTTTTTATAAAACAAAAAAAAAGCCCCAATACCCAATTTCTAGGTGTTAAAATAATGACGAGTTGTGAACGAAAAAACACAATAAATAATTATTATGTTTATGTAAAAAATAATGATAATATTGTCAATTTACAATTAAAGTTAATTGTTGTATATTTGCAGCAACAAAATTCTGTTGTAGTAAAATCATGGTATCTTTACCATCTACCGCAAATAAGCACTTATTAGAAATTGTTATTCAAACACTTCAAACAACTTATTCATGATATTGTAACGTAATAATCAAATTAGCAGGCTTAGTAAGCAAAATCAAACACCCTCGTATTATAAATTAATAAAATAAATTAACTATTTAACTGCTTGAGCTTATATGTCAAAATATAAACACTCCAAAATTATATATAATATTTAAAGATTTTTTTTAACTTTAGTATTTAGTATGTTGAAATCATAAATCTTATTTTTAATATTTAATTATAATGAGCCAATGAAATATGCATTGTCAAAAATATAATTAATGACCTCATATTTTTTTGAATGACAAACTATCATGTTACTACTCCTAAACTACTCATTTGTCCCAAGACTTATACGGGAGTCGAACCATTGACCTCTCACTTACATTTCACTCTCTTACCAAATGGGCTAAACCCCATTGGTAATTATAACACATTTGAAGTATATCTCATAAAATATATAAATTATTTATAAAAAACAATTCATACAAATTAATACCACACACACATGTGCGTGTTTACTATATAAAGACTATGTTTGCTAGAGAGCTTTTAGGAGTTTTTGTATATTACATAAATGGTCCCTGTGGTTTATATAAAATTATGGTTTTAGTTCCTGAAAGAATTTTATTACACCAGCAGTCCCTGAAATCGAAAACTTGTAACATTTTGGTCCTTGAAACTAACGGCCGTTAACTTGAGCCGTTAGTTTCAAGGGCATTTTTGTCTTTTTGACTTTCAAGGACCATTTATGTAATTTTCAAACTTTCAGGGACCATTTTATGAAATTTACATACTTTTCATATATATATTTATCATTTCTTTCTTTTTTATAATTTAATTATCAAAATATAACATTTTATTTTTTATTTCTTTTGTTTTAATCATTAATTTTTATTTGTATGTTTATTGTTATTATTAATGTTATTTTTTTATATATTACTATAATTATTTATTTAAGATGATATATGATAAACCTGGTTCATTTTTTTTTCAATTACTTTTTTCATTTAAGAAAATTAAAAATAAAAACTAATTGTAGTTTTTTTCGTTCGGAAAATTTAAAATCGAAATGATTTATTTCTTTTCTCCATTCAAAAAAATTCAAAATAACAAAACGTGTTGAAGCTTTTTTCCGTTTGGAAAAAGAATATAATCAAAATGTTTCGTAGTTTCTTCATTGCAAATACTTAATAAAAAATTTTAATTCTAAATGGTTTGAAAAAAGTAAGAATTGGAAAGGTTCGTTGCTTTTTAGTCATTAAATTCCAAATGATTTGTTGTTTCTATTGAAAAAATTGAAATTGTATTGATTTTTTATCTACGTTTAATTAAAAATCAGAATGGTTCTTTTGTTTGAAAAAAAAAATCAAAAATCATAATGGTTTACCGTTTATTAATCAAAAAAATTAAAATCAAAATGGTTCGTCTTTTTTTTTTTGATAAAATTTTTTTAATACAACATGGTTATCGTTGTTTAAAAAATCAAAAATTATAACGGTTCATCATTTTTTGATCAAAAAATTATCGAAATGGTTCATCGTTTATTTGATCCAAAAAGCAATATTGGAGTGGTTCATAAATTTTTTTATCGTTGTTTAATCAAAAAAACTATGAACCATTATAATGAACCATTTCGATTTTAATTTTTTTTTATTAAAAAACGATGAACCATTTTGATTTTTGATTTTTTTAAACAAGGATAACCATCTTGATTTTAATGACGAACCATTTTGGTTTTAATTGTTTTGATCAAAAAACGGTAAACCGTTATGATCTTTGATTTTCTCCAAAAGAATAATTCAGATTTTTAATTAAACGTATATAAAAAAATCACTACAATTATAAATTTTTTCAATAAAAACAACAAACCATTTGGAATATAATTTATTTGACTAAAAAGCGATGAATCATTCCAATTCTTGATTTTTTCAAACTATTTAGAATTAAAATTTTTTATTAAGTATTTGCAATGAAGAAACTACGAATCATTTTGATTATATTCTTTTTCCAAACGAAAAAAGCTTCAACACGTTATTTTGAATGGATAAAAGAAATTAATCATTTCGATTTTAGATTTTCCAAACGAAAAAACTACAACTAGTTTTTATTTTTACTTTTCTTATATGAAAAAAAACAATACAGAAATATTTGGATTCTCAATAAATAATTGAAAAAAAATGAACCAGGTATATTATATTATAATCTTAAATAAATAATTATAGTAATGTATAAAACAAAAATAACTTTAATAATAACAATAAACATACAAATGAAAATTAATGATTAAAACAAAAGGAATAAAAAAAATAAAATGTAATATTTGGATAATTAAATTATAAAAAAGAAAAAATGATAAATATATACATGAAAAGTATGAAAATTTCATAAATGATCCCTGAAAGTTTGAAAATTACATAAATGGTCCTTGAAAGTCAAAAAGACAAAAATGTCCCTGAAACTAATGGCTCAAGTTAACGGCCGTTAGTTTCAGTGACCAAAATGTTACAACTTTTTGATTTTAGGGACTGCTGGTGTAATAAAATTCTTTCAGGGACTAAAATCGTAATTTCATATAAACCACAAGGATCATTTATGAGATTTAGTCTTTTAATAAGCTTTACCAAAAATTAAAAGTTTTGTTTGGAAGGAAACATATTTCATTTTCTCAAAAATAAACTCTTTTATAAAACGATAGTAGAAGTAGTGTTTGAAAAGCTCTGGAGCTTTTAGTCAAACATGTTTATTTTTTTTACCCTTCTATTAATCATAAACTACCACATCTAATTAATATTAATGTCATTTTACATAATTAAATACTAAAAACTAAAGCTACAGCTAGTTTTACCAAACACATTGATAAAACCAAAAGCTTCAGCTCTTTTAAAAAATATCAGCTCTCAAAAGCTTCAGCTACTAAAAGTTCTACCTCTTTTAAAAACACAAAGCTACAACTAGTTTTGCCAAACATATCCAAAGTCTATCTTTTTACACGTAGTTTTCAATGATAAACCTAACTTTCTCCAACTCATTATTGGTTATTGTTCAAGTCATTGAATTGTTAATTAGACTAAACTAGCTAGCATGTACGTTATCTATATATGATATTATCAAGTCTAAGTAAATATATACGTACGTTAAATAGTAGACTCGATGGTGTGTGTATATATATACAGATCGAGCTATCGAATGAGACACGTACGATTGATGGATTAAGATCGGAAAAAAGGGGCCACGAAAAACGGGTTACGGACGAAACATACAACATAAGGATTGAGAATGAAAGAGCAAAGGAAGTTTCCTTGTATTCAAATAAGTTTGAAGAAACGCAGGTTCTTCGTAGCTTCGTTTGTTTTGGACTTTTGTCCTTTTAGCATACAATCATACATGTCCTTGTTTTGTTTCTTCATGTCTCGTTTAATCAATCATCATATCCAACTTATTTTTCTAATCTATAAGACTATAAGGGTGCATTTGGTACAGAGATTTAAGGCTAGGAAAATGGAAATAAGAGGAATTCCCATGTTAACAAACATGTGAATTCCTCTTATTTCCATTTCCCTAGCTTTATTTCGATGTACCAAACATAGTGTAAATGCTGATGAAAGAGTAAATATACTTAATTCTCGCGAAACCACGTGTCATCACCATTAATTGACACGTGTTATTTATATTTTTTAATAAATAACAAATAATATTTAAATTAAATCTATCCAAATTCCAAATGTTATGGAATCTAATTTAAATTCAAATGAAAATCCATTAAAATCTAATAATCTAATAACTTATTAATTATAATATAATAAAAGCTTAATATTTATATATTTTTTAAAAATATAAAAACTTTATAAGTCATAATAAATAATAATATAATTCTTATATACTTTTGTTATAAAAATAATATTTTTATCTTTATATTTTAATTTATTATATTTCAATTAAACAATAATATATTAAAAATATCCGCGTAATACGCATGTAATAAACTAGTATCATATATACTATACGTATTATCTTATATATCGTTCAAAATTTTAAAAAAAGCACGAAATTTTATATAACGACTTATGGTTTTCTACGTTATAAAGTATATATTTTTCAATCATCGCGCATGTATCCAATAATTATCTTATGGTTTTATTATTAATGTGTCGATGCTCATTTCAAATAAAAAGTAAGAATTCGTGCAAAATGTAAAATCGCAATAATTTTTACACGTTGAGTTGGAAAAACCATGCAAACAACAAAGTCTTACATGGTTACGTTAATTATAAACCAATGCTTAAAAAGTTAGAATTTTTAAATGGTAATTAAATTTATAATAAAAACTTAAAAAGACTATTTAAAGTAATTGAAATGAGAACTTTTTATATGATTAAATTTATATACACACATATATATTTCGTGTCAATACCTAAAAAATGCAGAGTACTGTGAGTACCTGTGAATACACGAGTTGAACATGCTACAAAAATTTTTTATTTTTTATTTTCATATTCATTTAGATACAAATAACATAAATCCATTTATAAAAAATTACATACATTCACACTTTCTATTATCTTAAAAGTTATGTGAACGTGAAAAAAATTTATGTGAACATGTTTAGTGTGAACATACGTTCACAACAGTGCATTTCATGTGAACATGCACGTTTCAGATAGTTCTAGTATGTGCATTTCGATATTAACCCTTAAATAACACAAATTTAATAGTTGAATGGTTAAAAAAGTATTTAACATTAAAATATAAAATCAAAGGTTACATTTTTATATATGTAGTGAAATGTAGAGCCCGACTATACTTGTTCAAGACAAATTGTGAGCATAAATTAATTTCTGAAGAGAGAAAAAAAAAAGAATAAAAAAAAAATCAAATTAGAGGGACTTTGGATTTGCGTTTAAAAAAATACTGCATTATTTTGAAAATTAATAATCAAATAATAGCTGTAACAAAGAGTGTTGCCGAAAATTTAGTGTTTGGTTTAACATCTGCTGTTTGCTATCACAATTATCAAATAATCAGTTTTAAAGTTTTTGTATTTGCGTTTTAACTTGTAAAATGACTAAATAATAACTTATTAAGCAAAGAAACTATATTTTAACTTATGAAAAAGTATGGTAAGATTAATTCTAAACGCAAACAATCATTTATTAATGAATGTAATCCAAACACCTTAAACCAATTATTTATGTTATTTTAACGTAATAATTTTTATCATAACACAGAACCAAACACCCTTTTATTTAAACGATTTAAAATAATATATATACTAGTCTATTAACCCATGTATTACATGGAGTGATTAAAGAAAATATTAATATATTAAAAATATATTAAGATATATTTTCAATAATTATAATATATGAACTATACAAAAAAAATACGGTAATAGATCATAAATTTAAAATATATTTTATTGCACGCATACACATATTTAATCTAGATTATATAATTATATTATACAAGTATAATATTTTTCGTTAACATTCTTTTAGATTAAATAACAAGTATTTGGTAGTTATAACACATACAAATAAAAATTATATGAATAAAAGTATATACTAAAATCTATTTATAAATTATTTTATATCTATTTCAGATTTCAGAAGAGCATGTAAAGTAAATTTAAAACACTTTTTCCTTTGAATTAAGATTTTATTCTTAATAATTAATGCTTCAAAAAGGAAAATATTATTTAACATTAATAATTTGAGAAAATGTAAAAGATGAGTTATTTTAGAAAATTAGGAGAGAAAATGAAGATGAAAATGTATGAGTGATTAACATGTGACATAAATCGTTCTCTTTTATTAATAAGTATAGATTAGTGGTTTTTTTTAGGGAAAATGACATCAAATAGCTCTGAACTTTTGGTTTTGTACACATTTATGTAGTGAACTTTCTTTTGTGCACATTTGGTAGTCAAAGTTTCAAAATTGTTCTAATTTGGTAGTTGGCGTACCTGTTAACCGGTTGCTTCCGGTTTCGATGTCTATGTGGACAATTTTAATGACGTGGCAACCCGTTTTTTAAATTCACCCGGTTATAAACCCGGTTCGTTTTTCATACGATCGATCCAACTTGTAAGAACCAGGTTTGTAACCGGGTAATAAAACTGAATGATTTTAAAAAAACGGGTTTCCACATAGATAAAACCGGGTATAATATAAACACGGATAGCCACGTTATTAAAAAATTGTCCACGTAGGCATCGAAACCGAAAGCAACCGGTTAACAGGTACGCCAACTACCAAATTGATACAATTTTGAAACTTTGACTACCAAATGTGCACAAAAAAAAGTTCACTACATAAATGTGTACAAAGTCGAAAGTTCACAGCTATTTGATGTCATTTTACCTTTTTTTCATTCATATTCATTCCCTATGCCAGAAGTTTCCGTAAGCGGTCTGTGCACTGGAGCTGTGCATGTGTATTCTGCCTACCTGGAATTAATATAACTGTTAAGCGAAAAGACATACTCGTCTTTTTCATTACCTACATTTTTTATTTTATTTTATTTATTTATTTGTTTTTATATTCAAATAAAATAAATATTCTCTCAAATTTAGACCCTTTTTACTATTTTAGTCATGCAAATAAATCTTTATATATAATATACAATAATTAATAAATTACAACAAAAGTTATCACATGATCTTGTGACGACACACTTGGTTTTTCATAATTTTGATATTATTTTAATGACAAATTACCATTAAAGTTAATATAAAATTCAAAAATTGTAAATTAAAGTAATGTAAAAATTTTTAGGCCAATAAAGAAAACAGAAAATTCAAATTTAACAAAAAAAGGGGGTATTGAAGACAAATTAAAAAGGTAAAATTTTTAATTTATGTTCCTTTTTTGGTAAGCGAATAATATTTGAACTTTATGTTCTTTCTCGGCCAAAACAGAATTTTATATTACCTTTATTGTTAAATTTTCTAATCTATCTTCTATCTATTAAAAGAGTAACTAAATGTCACATGACATGCTCTCATTTAATTTGCCACATGTCGTTCTCTCCTTTTACCACGTCATTTACTTATTTTATTTTTAAATTTTAAGCAAATCAAATCTATGTAAATCTAATATGGATTAATTTTATAACTAACTAACCAAAATTAAGCAAACTTTATTATTCATATAATTATTATATTATACATATTTATAAAAATCAATTTCTAAAATTAACTTATGTAATACATGGGTAATAACCTAGTCTAAATTAAACGTAGATGAGTCATCAATTTGATGTTTTGTTGACATCAGGAGCCCTGATTTTCGGAGCTGCATTCGTGTCCGCAGGTGCTGGCGTACACGAGTTCAGTGGATTTAGCCTTCGGAGTCCAAGATTTGCACCCCCCTGTGCGCGGATAGGCATTGGAGTAAAACCACAAACAATCTTGTTATAATTTTGAACACTCCTTCTTATAAACCCACTTTGATTTCCATCTTCTGTCCTATGTGGGACTCAAGTTCTCCCACTAGAAGGAGTTTCATTCATTCCAAACACCAATCTTTGAGCATCGATATCTCATTCATCTTAGCTCCGTATTGAACGTTCTTTATATCGTTGGAATCCTCTCTTCAAGGAGATCACAAACCCACGAAATATTAATTATATATTTCACAATTATATATAATTATATTTGCTCCAAAAACATGGAAAATACATTTTTTTTCTTTGAACAATTTGCACTTTTTTCCAACACTTACACTATCGTAGCTATTAAATTCCAACCCCCATAAAAAAAATTTCTGGGTCCGCCACTGGTTCTGCCATTTGAAGATGTTTGTAATATATAACAATTTTATTTAAAATAATAAGTCATTATAACAAGTAGATATACAAGATAAACATTATAAAAATATAATTTATTTATATATGTATGAAATAAAGGAAAATATGAAATGTCACATGTCAGTTGTCACCTTAAGCGTTTCACAAAAAAAGATAACTATAATTTATTATGAAAAGTAAAAGATAAATATAGTTTGTTATTGTAAAAAGATAATTAAATACATTCTATTTCTTAATCTATAAAAAATAAAAGATAAATACAATTATAATTTTACAAATATAAATACATTATGTTTTTCTAGAATCTATTAAAATTAATTTATAATAAAATATATGAGTACTATATTATTTATAAACTTAACATCAATTTGTATCAGTTAAAATATATTAATTTGAAAATAAAACGTTTAAAAAATCATAAGAATAGCTACGATTTATATCAATTTATAAAGTTAAAAAAATTATAATTATGACACATGACAATAGTATTTTTATATTATCTTAAATGATTAATAGTTGTGTATTTTTATTTTTACTTATATACATTTTGTATAAATAGATTTTAATAAAAATATCCACGTAATATGTGGGTCATAAATAGTAATGATAAACTAGTAATTTTAGTTAAAGTTCTTGTATATGATAAAATATATTGTGTAGACACCTCGTTTTTAAAGAATCTCTGTATTCTGGTAATCTGAAGGATGTTTTTTTTTTTCAATTATAATGTTTTTGGCTTTTAGCCTTTCAAAAAAGAATTTAATTTTACATTTATATCTTATCTTATCTATACTTATTTATATATCTATTTAAAATTTATTTTATGTATATATAAATTTATAAAAATATATTAAAAATAAATACAAATCATACAAATAATATTAAATATTTAGAAAAGTTCAAAAAGTTTATATTAGTAAAAACATATTTCATAACTTTTTTTACGATAAAATATATAAAAATCATGTTTAATGTAAAATTAAAATTTCAAGTTATAGCAATTATAATTTATAAATTTAAAAACAAGTTTAAAATAATAATAATAATTAGCTTCTAGTCATATATATCTAGAAAAACCAGATAAATGATATAGTTATGACTTGTGGCAAATACTATTTATTTTAGAGTAAATTACACAAATGGTCCCTGTGGTTTGGTGCTATTTGCTCTTTTCGTCCCTCAAACTTTTTTTTTTGCACCAATAGTCCCAAAATCACAAACCTTTAACACAAATGGTCCCTCTGACTAACATCCGTTAACTTTGACCGTTAGAGAGAAAGACATTTTTGTCTTTTTGCCATTCAGGGACCATTTGTGTAATTTTCTAACAAACTTTTAAAAAATAAAAATCTTTTATAATTTTTTATTAAATTTTACTGAATTTAGAATTGTTCTTAAGTTTTAAATGCTAGATCCACTGCCACTCTATTACCATCCATCACAGTTCATCACCGTGAATGTCGTCGTCATCTCCGACCACCGTCCACGTCACCGTCAAAATCTAGAAACAGACCCAATACACCAGAGTGTCTACCGCCACCACATACCTCCCATCGACCATCGCAAACCACCATCATCAAGAATATTGAAGTCCTAATCACTGAAAATCAACTTAAAACTCTAATTCTCTATGGCCAAACTTTGAACCAAACAAAACAAGACCTAAAAATCCAGATCCATGTGAACACCAGCTACCGAGTCGTCTTGTTCCTCTACGTCGTCGAAACGGTGTCACATCGAGGATAAAAGTCTCGAATCGGGGAATCAGTCCCTTCAAGCCTTAGATCCTGATATTTTTGATATATTAGAGAAAGAAAAGCAGAGACTGTATAAAGGGATTGAATTAATAGCTTCCGAAAATTTCGTCTGCGAAGGAATGGCGGCGGCGATCGCCGGCCGGAGGGGTAGAAATGGAGCACAGGAGTAGAGGCGTGAAGCAATGGATCGGTGGTGAATGGTTTTGCTCAGAACAGATGAAGAACTTCAAGGATGAAAATGATTTTTGATATGAAAAGAAAATGAAAAGATAATTAAATAAAAATTATAAAATAAAAGATAATTAGATAAAAATAATAATAATAGAAAATGACGAAAATGCCTCTGTGACTTAACTGGTCTAACGGTTCCATTTAACGGCAGGGACCATTTGTGTTTAAGGTTTGTGATTTTGGGACTATTTGTGCAAAAAAAAAAGTTTGAGGGACGAAAAGGGCAAAAAGCACTAAACCACAGGGACCATTTGTGTAATTTACTCTTTATTTTATATGTATTTTTTTAATTTTTAGTTTATATTCATTTTAAGTAAATAATTTTTATTATAAACATCCCCAAATATATTATATAACAATATAAAAAAGTTTTCATATTATATTATATATGTTTTATGTTTTATTCAAATACATATGGAGATATATGTGTTTTTATCAAATATTTGACTATATATTCACTATATCACGCCATACTCAAAAACCATTTGCAGGAGCACCCTATGACATAGTTTTTATATTGGGAATTTGGGATATTTACGCAAAAACCTTTAAGTTAAATCATTTTTACAATTAAAACTTTTAATCAATTTTCATTGCACAAAAAATTCCTACAAGTAAAAATGTAAATCTAGAAAAGAAAATATTACTGGTTACGTCCACTTAAAACTCACTAGTCACCGCTGACAAGTCACCGATGACCACCGTAAATTTCGTCGGAAAAATAAATTTCAATAAAAAAACACAAATTTGATTAAAAAAATCAACAAGAAATGTAGAATTGAATCATACTTTGTATTCATCGATTTATATATCATCTTCTTCATCTTTATAAATTTGAATTTTTTTTTTTGTATGATTTGGATACCAGAGATGGGGTTTGTCAGACAAGTGAGTTCGTCGCACAAAGGGTTCGTCGGAGAGAAAGTTCATTTAGGAGGAAAAGTTGGTCAACAGGTTGCAAATGATTCGTCAGATTGCAAATTTTATTTTTTGTTTTTCGAAAAAAAAAACCTTATTTTATAAGTTTTAGTTGGTTGAGTTTTTTGTGCAATGAAAAATGGTTGGAAGTTTTAATCACCAAAATGGTCCAACTTAAGGTATTTTGCTCAAATTTCCTTTCTGTATATTATAATTAACAAATCTATAAATACTAAAGTAACTAAATTTGTCACGTGTCAATCTCTCATTAAATTCAACACATGTTGATACTCGTTTTACCAAATGTCATTTACCAAAATCTATTTTGAATAAAAACCAAATAATATCTAATATAATCTAATTTAATTAATATAATAAATAATTAACTCGAATCTAATAAACTTAAATTTTTTATAATTATTTTATATGTTTATATAAATATTTATTTTTTAAAATAGTTTTTCATTTCAACTCATGCCCGTGTAAATGCATGAATATATAATCTAATTATACTTCAAAAAGTGACAAAAAGGTTACGATTTTAGTGAGATTAAAAAAATCTTGCACTTTGATCCGATTTTTTAATTTTACCAACGAAAAGTCCAAAACACCCTTGATGTTGTATTTGATGTAACTTCGTCATTACATATAACTAGTTGAATACCCGTGCGGTGCCCGGGTGATTTATTTCAAAATTAATCCTTTTTTAATTAAACAATTACACAAAAAAATATTTAATTTTGAAAGACTACATATATTCTCTTATACATTGTTTGTTAAGGAAAAAAAAATTTAACTTTATCATAAAAATTACTACACGCAATTATATTTGAGGTTTGTTTGTTTAAAATTTTATAATCTCCATTATTGTCTGTTTATTTTATTTACATTCCAGTAATAGTTTTAATACAACATCAAATATATTTCATATTATACTTGCTATATCTAAACTTAGTTTCATCTATCGTAAATATCAGTGTTAATATTGAAAAAATCATTATATTTTCATGTTATATAATTTTGGTCTCTTAATATTATTATTTTTAATCATTTTAATCCTTACATTATATTTTTTTGAAACTGTTATATTTTGTTCGATAAAAGTCAACATATCGTTATGAAATATCCTTTCTATGTTTAAAATTAAAAATATACATCAAACTAATTTAAAACATAAAAAAAACAATGCAATTCAAATACAAGAAAGACACTTACTACATGAACAAAATTATATAACTTGTATTACTCAACTACTCGTATATCATGCTTTTAGTTTCAATTTAATTTTCTTTAAAGGTTTGCCAAGTTGTTGACCTTGCTATTTTGTTAAATGTTTTTCTCAAGTATTTTCCATCATTATAATCATTGCTTGTGGCCAATCTGAATTCATAATTATCTTGGAGTGTTTGTTGACCATTTGTGTGTCTAAATAGCCCTTTATTTATTTGATTTTGCTGCTTGAATCAGATAAAAGACAGAATGTTTAAGTCTTTGTGTTGTGCGTGAATTACATATCGAGAAATGGCTGGCCAATAAGCCCAATTGGCCTTCAGCCTAACCTTTAATTGATTTCTAAGTGGTTTGTTGATTCAAATGCAAGTATTAATTGTCATTAATCTTTACATTTCTATTGCTGGAAAATAAGATCAAAACAGAAAATAAGTGCAGTATTAGTGTGTTGTCCAAGTGTGTTTAGCTTAAGTTCTGTCCGTAAAAATGGGCAAGAAGGTCAAATGGCCTTCGACCTTTGGCAACTTAATTAGCAAGGATGTTTATTGATCAATTTTATGTATCAATTGCCATTTATCCTACCTTATGTTGCTGCTGAAAAAGTTAAAAACAGAAAGATATGAGTTGTGAGTGTGTGCAGTGTGCGATTATGTGTTTGAATATGTGTGTTTGCATGTTAATGTCAGGCTCCGAGACTAAATAGTCTCCGAGTGTTGTGTGTGTCTCGTAACCTCTGTGTGTGTTCATTGAATTTGTACAAAAATAAAGGAAGAAACAGCAGCATCATAAGTATCAAACATATATATGCTATGCGTATTATAGTATATATGTACATCATTTTCAAAATATTGAAAAAATATTAAAGAATATACTATCAATTTTTTTTCGCAGGAGTTGAAAACGTCTTCGACTCTTCATCTGGTTGATTAGCATACGTGAAGTTCATCTTGAAACGGTATAGTTTTCTTCACGCAGACACTGCTGATGCAGTTTTTTTTATCAATATTGATTATGCCTATTGACTCTGTGTGTGTGTGTGTGTGTGTGTATGTATGTATGTATGTATGTATGTATGTATGTGTGTGTGTAAATATATATTAGTGAGTAACTTCAATAAAACATGTTTTATCTCCTAGTTGGTTACAATTAACTCGTTATATAAACATATAATAATTATCAGGTTTCAAATTATATAAAGAATTGATAACTTGATAAATATGCAGCTGGGAATATTTATTATTCAAGGTTGAGTCTTTTTTCCTGCATTATGATATTATCCAGTGTTTTTCTGCATATCTTAATATTTCAGTTATACAATAGCCGATAAAATTTGATTTCTTATTTTTTTTTAACTTGATAAATCAGATTGCATCCATTTCCAGCACTGCAAATTTGAAATTTTCTAGCGGATTAAATCAGATTTGTTATTTTTATTTTACTTGATAAACCAAATTACAACGATTTCAGTGAAATTTTGAAATTTTATTGTCATTTTTTTTCTTTCCGGAAAATCTACATATTTAAATTGCAGAAACATTAAAATATGTAGCAAAATCTTGATAATTATGTGGAATCTCATCGAGCTAAAATAGTGGGGAGAATCCCATTATTCTTGGAATTTTTAACCAATTATATTGCGTCAAATCAGTAGCCATAATTTTCTGAATTTTAGCCAATTATATTGCGCCAAATAAGCCATAATTTTCGGAATTTTTACCACTAATATTGCGCCACGTGAGCATTTTTTCTCTCTGCTCCGTCGGCAATATATATATATAATTCTTGGATAATGATAGAATGGCCGTACCAAAATCTACGGAAATTTATGAAAGGTTATGAAAATTTCTAAAATTTTTAAAATTTTCATTTCAATTTTTAATGTTTACTTAATAATAATTTTATAAATTTTCATTTCACTCTCTAAAATATCACTTTTCATATTCTCTATTACTTTTCTAATATCAATCCTATATTTTTTATAATACTCAGTTTCTCTCTCTTACTTTTCTATCACCTATCCTATTTTTCTTATTTTATAATCACTTATCTTATCTAAATCTTATAATAAAAGAAAATGTTTTTTGCCACATGACGCTTCCTTAGAGCTCCAATTTATTAATTTTTCCGCTTTTTTTTTCTAAAATAAGATAACTCTTATTTTGGTAACACATGCCATTTAATTAATTAAATTATTCTTTATTATTCTATTTACCTAAAATGATTTAAAAATATCTTTTGTATACAATTAACTTTTTCTAAATATCAAAAAACTAAAATTTAAAAATACTGATAATAGAATAAATTTTATGTATAATCCTTGAAATAAAATAAATAATTTTATAAGTTAGAAAAAAATTAATAAAATAATAAGCTTTTTTTCATATTTGGGGAAAAAGAATTATTTTCAAACTTATAAAAATATAAGAAATTATTATCATTTTTAAAATCTTGAACAATGAAAAAATTAAAAATTATAAGCATCTATATCTATTTATATATCTATATCTACATCTTATAAAAAAATAATTCTTGCCACATTACGCACCTTTAAAGCTCCAATTCATTGATTTTTCCATCTTTTTTTTATAAAATAAGATAAACTTTATTTTGATAAAACATGCCATTTAATTAATTAAATTAAAATTAATAAATAATCCTTATTACTTTTTACCTAAAATAATTCATATATATCTTTTGTAATACGCTTTAACTTTTTTTAAATATCAACAAACTAAAAACTAAAAAAAATATTGATAATAGAATGACTTTTTATGTCTAATCCTTGAAAAAAATTTTTATAAGTTAGAATTTAAAATTTTAAGAAAATAATATTCTTTTTTTTTACTCGAAAATAAAATAAATTCTATTCAAACTTATAAAAATATAAGGAATTATTATCGATTTAAACACCTTGAACAATGACAAAATTAAAAATATAATATAAACAATATATAAAAAGTAATTACTATTGATACATAATTAAAGTAAATGAAGAAAAATATTATTTGACAAACCTGGTTTTAATACTTGAAAATATAAAATCATTTATTAATATTATTTTTTTAAAAAATGTAACTCATGTAATACATGGGTAATATACTAGTTTTTCTTAAAACTAAAAATTCATCATCTAAACAGGTTTTCATTTTTCGTAGAAACCCTTAGGGTGCGTTTAGTTACCGAAAATTTTCAAAATTTCCATCTTACTTTTCAACAAAAATGAAAACTTGTTTACTTAACAACAATTTCATAAATTTTCATTTCACTTTTTAAAATACCAATTTTCATATTCTCTCTCTTACTTTTCTACTACCTACTCTATTTCCTTATAATACTCTCTTTCTCTCTCTTACTTTTCCATCATCTATCCTATTTTTCTTAAAACTAAAACTTCATCATCTAAACAAGTTTTCACTTTTCATAGAAACCCTTGTTTTTTTCTAAAAACTATAACTTGAAAACTGAAATTGAAAATTGACTAGTTTTCGTGAACTAAACGCAACCTTACATAACACTTTTCCATGCGAAGTAGGGTTTGACTATATTACAGGTATGTTCAGTACGAGTAGCTGTAGGCAGGGGCGGACCTAGTGTTTTGGGATAGGTGTCACGCGACACCAATAAATTTTCAAATACTGAGTTGCGTACGTATCAAAAATCTGAGTGACACCTAAGAATTTTTTTGGGTGACACCTACAAAAAATTTAAACAATTGTAATATACATATCTTATTTATATTTGTTGTTTTTATTACTTAAATTTATTTAAATAACACCGAGTATTGGTTATTTTTTTTTCAGAAAATCCCAATAACACATAAAAATAATAAGTAATTTAGTTAGCCCAAGAATTAACTCTAAGCTGAAGACCCAAACCTGTGAGTGAAAACCCTAATTATTTTTTTGGCTTTCATTCTCAGTCACAGCTCCACAGAACGCCTAAGCTGAAAGGCTAAAAAAACACAGACCGCCTGTCCGGCTATCCGCCTGAAGCCTTGAACGCCTGAACCGCAACCGCTGAGGCGCTGAACGAGTGAACGCAGAACGCCAGTCGTCGCTAGAACGTCGGCCGCTGCTCGCAGCTCGTCAGCCGTCGCCTGACCTCAGTGGCTCGCCGCCATTGCCGTACGCCAGCTCGGTATCTCTCTCACTCTCTGACTCTCTCTCAATCGATATTGAGTATTGACTTTTTTTTTTTTTTGAGCTTTTGTATTCTAGATTTCTGAAACTTTCTTAAGTAAATGTTTTTTTTTTTTTGAGTTTTTGATTTTTTTTATAAATAATTTACTGAAAAGTAATTATATTAGGTACGTTAATGGTCTTATTGAAAGTATTAATTTATTTTTTTTAGTTTTTGATTTTAGGTAACTGATAATATAAATTCCTGAAAAATAATTTTTGAGTTTTTGAGTTTAGTTTTGATTTTAGTTTTTGAATTTATACTCGTTAATTTTGTGTTGGGAACCGTTTACGTGAACCGATCCATTTTAGGAAATATTTCAAAAATCTAACTATTAAATTTACTCTAAAAAAGTGACACCGATAATATAAATTCCTGGATCCGCCCCTGGCTGTAGGCTTGAAGTTGTGAGCGGGAGCTTTTAGTAGCTGTAGATTTTGAGAGCTGCAACTTTTTGAAAGAACTGCAGCTTTTAATTTCCATGAATGTGTTTGGTAAAAGACTAAAAGTAGATGTGACTGTGGCTGTAACTTTTAGTATTAAATGACATAAAAAGACATTGATATTAATTAAAAGTTGTAGTTTATAATTATTTGGATGGTAAAAAATAATTTTGTTTGACCAAAAGCGCAAACTCGTTTTGAAAGATATTTCAAGTAGTTTCTCGTGGAAGAGCTTTTGAGAGATTTAAAATCTGAATCAAAAGCTTGAGTAGTTGTCAACAAAACGGAGCCATTGAGCTTGAGCTTTTAAATATCAAAAGTTGAAGCTCCTAAAACCTCTCAAAAACTCATTACTAAACGCAACCTACAGATATAGTCCCTAAAATTTGTTAAAGCTTTTATATTTATATCAATAACTTTTTAAAATGATCATTTTTTAAATAAAAATTCTAATATCGGTCCTCCTTTAAGTTATCGCTTGTCAAATAAACATGACTACTAACAATGATTTTGTACTAAATAAAACATAATTGAAAACTTTAAAAAGAAATACTTTTATTTTAGGGTTAATATTGAGAAAAAACTATTGAGTTTCTACAATTCTATCAGTTTGATCTCTAAACGTTATTTTCTAATTATTTAGTCATTTTGTTATTTTTTTCTTATTGGAACTATGAAATTATTTATTGGTAACTTGTTGTTTGGGATAAAAAATGAAATCTCATTTTAGTTTAAGGTTTATATTGAAAAAAATTATGTTTTCAGCTTTTTTATCAGTTTGGTTATTGAGACGATTTTTTTCGTATGAAATTCATTATAGAATCCATGTGTTTAAGCAATGAATTATATTGAATTTTAGTACATTATTTTTTAACATTTTGATTTTCCAATGAAAAAAAGTAAAAAACGCTTTAATGACCTAACTGATAAAAAATTTAAAACATGATAACTTTTTCCAACACAAAACTTAAACTAATATATAACATCATTTTTGAACCTGAATAACAGATTACCGGCAATTAATTTTATAGTTTCGATAATAAAAAACAACATAATAAATAAAATAATAAGAAATAACATTGATGAATCAAACTATTTATTTAGTTATGAGAAGAAGATTGAATTTACTGAGTGGACGTTTGGTTCGCGAAATGTTTTTCTACTTTTTTTGACGGAATGGAATTTATTAATGGAATGAAAAATTGAAAGGGATGGAAACTGTGTAAAGAATCTGCAAGAAACGAAATGGAAAAACCAAGACCTCTACAAACGCACTCACTCAAAAGCAGTCGTTCTACTCGCAGTCAAAGACGTACCATCCATGCCCATGCCAAAATTCAGTGCAGCCTCGACGCTCGCTCTACACGCGAGCAAAAAATGTTCTTTCTCTGCCTCCTCTAGGAACAATGATTCCCTTTCTATGGTGGAATGTTTTATGATATCGTCCAATTTGTACATGTTTTATCGGACGATATCTCATGTTTTGCATAGCTTTTTGGTTGTTATTGTTCTCAAACTCGATCTTATAGGTTCATGTTGTCATTTCAGGTGTTTGTTGAGTAAATAGAAGTGGAAGGAGCTGAAACAACAAGAACTCTGCGAGTTCAGACACCTACTCGGCGAGTTCACATCAAAACAGAAAGTCTGACCTGCTCCTGAACTCGGGGAGTTCCTCCTGAACTCGGGGAGTTCCCCCTGAACTCGGGGAGTTCCACCTGAACTCGGGGAGTTCCTCCTGAACTCGATCAAATGAGGAGTCGACAACTCATGAACTCGGGGAGTTCCTTCATGAACTCGGCGAGTTCTCCCTCCTGGAGATCAAATCAGAAGCTGACAACTCATGAACTCGGGGAGTTCAACTTGAACTCGGCGAGTTCTCCCCAGCCTATAAAAGGAGAATTCTGCTCATTTATGAAGGGAGACGATTTTTTTCACCAAAAACACACACACTCTTGATTTCTAGGGGAAGAATGAAGGCAAGGAAGGAGATTATCTTGGAGTTTTGACATGGTGGATTGCATCTTCATCATCACATACATCATTAGGGGAGTTATTCTTATACCTAAGTTTATCTTAATGTGTAGAATTCTTTCTTATTTTGAGATGGTGTTTTACTCCATGAGAATGGAGTAGTTTTGTCATGTAATCATTTGGGTAACAAACCCTAAACATTGGATGATTTATATTTTGTATATGATTGGATAATATGTCGTAGTTTTCTTACTTTGAATGAAAATCTTGTTGTATCGTCTAGACCTTTTAATCTTGCTATGAATGCTTTATTATGTCCATAACGAGAGTTCGAGATAGTTAGTATTTATTTTCGATGATCCAAATATGGTGTCTTTGAACCTTTCTACTAGAGATGGTGAAAGAGTATGTTTAAAAAGTGTTTTCATAACAATGAGAGGGGATTTATGTTTTTATGAGAATATAACATGAATTTTATGATTCGGTGTCAACTGAATCATCTTTCAAAGTTCGTAAATTTAATGTGAGCATTCGGTTTTGCATGACTCAAGTTCTGAACATATAAAAGAGATTTGCGTGTTCAATTCGTGAGTTATGGGATTATTGTGCTATAACGAGAGATCCGCATAGCTAAATTGTCATTGCTCGCATTATGAGTCGATATTGTTTTCATGTATAAGAGATTTGAGTGACCACGATATTGGCTATCATGATTACATAATTCAACCAGAGCTTAGAGATTTGTGTGGTTGTTTCATTAAAAATCATGTCGACATATTATACAATTTGCGCTTTCAATTAATCATCCGTTGTTTAGGGGGAGTGATCCCATTTGATTATATTTCCCCTTGTTAGAAATCCAATTTATTAATCTCTTTTCCTGCTCGTGTGTGTTATTGCGATAGATCTTTTGTCCACGTTTATCTTACATGCTTTTTAAATCAATTTCAACCATAGCTAACCATTAACTGACGGTTCCTATCATCATTACACCAATTGTCCCTGAGTTCGACAACCCGGACTTACTTAAGCTATACTAGTAAACGATAGACAATACTTGCCTATTTGTCCGCTAGTTTTAGTTTATTTATATCCGTTTCATAATTAAAATAAGGGTGTGCTAGCGGCATATCATTTTACCACCAAAAGTTTTCATTTTTAGACCTCTTGACAGCCAAACAACATTCAAAATGAAATTTACATTTTATTCCGTCCAATTCTTTCAAATTTCACAAACAAAACGCCTCCTAATCAAGACGCTCGACACATCCGAGCTTTATGATCATGTTATGATGGTTATCGAGATTGATTTCTTATAATGTTTGAATATGAACAAATGTATCCGCTTGATCAACATATCTAAAACTACAATTATCAATTGTAATCACAATTAATATAATACTTGTGCTTTAAGAAATTAAAATTCAGTTGTCAATAATAGGGATGTGTGGAATGACCGAAAAGCCAAACCGAAATTGAAACCGAATCGGAACCAGATTCAATTGGAACTAATATATCATATTCGGTTCAATTATCGGTTCTTATAATCTTTAATTTTCGGTTATCGGTTCTGCGGGTATCAATTTTATCGGGCATAGAACCGGTAATTTGAAAAGCTCATAACATGCAAATCAAGAAATGGTTTAAAAGCCCACAATGTTAAAACCAAAAAGATTATTTGTTAGAACAATATTTTAGGATGATGAAACAACATAATTTATATGAAAACATCATGATCATCACTTCTCTTATTCTATTTTCATGTTTATTTGTTTAATCAGTTCCGGGTCGGTTCGGTCCAGTTCCAGAACCGTTTACATCCCTAGTCAATAATTACCAATTAGAAAATCTATAAGCTAGCCTGTGATCCATGATTAAATAAAGACTTAATTAATTTTTCCATAAATTAAATAGATTTTTAGTGTTCAATGTAAAAAATCAATAATTATTCATTATAATAAATAAAACCATCATTTTAGTGAGGCCTCATTTAATTAAGGGAATATATACAAAAGAAAATCTTGATACATAGGTTAGGACTCAACGTTTTTTTTCCAAAAATAATAAAAATGATTTTTTTTATTTTCTAAAACTTATTTGAGAGAACGATGTAACATGATATAAAATGATTGAGGTTGACCTCTATTTATAGGTTTATGCAATATAAAATACGGTTATGTTCAAACATATATATCAATTTACCTATATCACATAAATATTCACTTAACTAAAAAACTTTTATATATATATATATATATATATATA
The DNA here is from genome assembly GCA_020465985.1 of Centrapalus pauciflorus. Taxonomy (NCBI): domain Eukaryota; kingdom Viridiplantae; phylum Streptophyta; class Magnoliopsida; order Asterales; family Asteraceae; genus Centrapalus; species Centrapalus pauciflorus. The sequence goes on along the minus strand of JAANYP010002035.1, from coordinate 360,550 downwards.
TATATATATATATATATATATATATATATATATATATATATATATATATATATATATATATATATATATATAGAGGGAGGTTCAATGGAAAACCACAATGCACCTGAAAACTTGTGAAAACCGCACTGCACCACCACAAATGCGTGAAATAGAGAAAGCCGCCCCGTCTCCAACTGAGGTCTTCTCGCCCGCTGCCAGGAAGATTCGATCCCAACGACCGCCTCGCAAGACCTCTGCATCAAATTCCCCGCGTGATGCATCAAAATCCCGCGTGATGCATCAAATTTCCCGCGTGATGTATCAAAATCTCGCGTGATGCATCACCTTATTTACGATCATGTCACCGCGTTTTTCATGAAATGCACTAAATCGGACGGTAGGCGTAGGTTTCCATGGTTTTCACGTGCATAGTGGTTTTCCATTGAACCCATCTATATATATATATATATATATATATATATATATATATATATATATATATATATATATATATATATATATATATATATATATATATATATATATATATATATATATATATATATATATATATATATATATACTACATATATTATATATACTATATATATATATATATAGATATATATATATATATATATTATATATATATAATATATATATATATATATAAGTGGGGTTCAATGAAAAATCATCATGCACCTGAAAACTTGTGAAAACCGCACTGCACCACCACGAACGCATCAAATTTCCCGCGTGATGCATCACCTTATTTACGATCATGCCACCACGTTTTTCATGAAATGCATCCAATCTGACGGTATGCGTAGGCTTCCATAGTTTTTCAGGTGCATAGTACTTTTTAATTGAACTCACCCCTATATATATATATATATATATATATATATATATATATATATATATATATATATATATATATATATATATATATATATATATATATAAATATAGAGGATTCGGATCATTACAAAACCTTAATTTAGTGCAGAACTATAGAACCAATCTAAACCATTGAATTATAATATAACACTAGGGATATATGGTAATTATGCAATTAACATTGAATTAATGCTAGCCCATCAAGTTTGACTGACTCTTTTAATATCGAATGTACATACAGTGTTGCATATATGATATATAGTATCATTTCAACATTGAATATGTGATATAAATTATAATTCGCATTGAATGATCTCAATATAATATATTGAATGATCGTCTGGGTAAAAAAATTTTTTACGAAAAACAAAAACACTTAAAAATATATATCATGATTGTTCTCGTTAAATCAACCAACTTTGACTATTAATTTTTATCATTACTTTGACTCTTTTAATATTGAATGTATATGCAGTGTTGCATATACAATATATAATATTACTGCGATGTTGTATATGTGATATAAACTTTAATTCGACATTGAATGATATCGATATGATATGTTGAATGGTCGTCTGAGAAAAAAAAATTATACGAAAAATAAACACGTAATATTTTTTTATATAACTATTACTTCGACGTTGAATATACGACATAAACTGTTACTTCGATATTGAATGATCTCGCCATGCTATAGTGCATCACAGTCTGGGTAAAAACTTTTTTTACGAAAAATAAACACGTAAAATTTTCTTCGAAAAATATATATCATGACCGGTCTCGTTTTAAAGAGTATAAAATTCTCGTTTTTATGGTATAGTTTTTTTGATTTAAAAATTAATCATATTAATGTTATTTTAGTTTAAAGAAAAAAGATATTTATTTTGATAATGTCGATCTTTTTGTTATTTCCAAATTTTTTTTTACAATTGACTATATTAAAATATCACTAATACCAATCTTTTTTTCATTAATTCTGTAACATCCTAAGAATTTAAATGTTATAATTGAGGTTTATTAGTTTGAAATTTAAATTTAATGTAATTAAGTTGGATTGCATTTGGATTAATTATAAAAGTTGGTTGTTTTATTCAGAAATTGATAATTTTAATTTATTAAGTTAATATAATTATTATTAAGTGGTTCAGAGGATAAAATAAAGATTGAATATTTATTTAATAGAATTTAAGAAATTGGTGGCTATTTTAAGGAAATAAAGATAGAGTTCTTTATTTTATAAAAATCGGTATTTTTTATGGAATTAGATAAGTTAATGGACTAATGGTGTCAATAGTTGAAAATGGGAAATAAAAAGACAAGTCTCTCATTTGAATGAAAGACATTCTCTCTCTACTCTCTCTCTCTCTAAACCTCTGCGCTCTCTCTCTCTCTCTCTCTCGTATTCAAAAGAACCCACGGTTCTTTATCTTCAACAATTCAAGAAACATCAAAAAGTTGGAAATTAGAAGCCGAAAATCCGGATTCAAGTTGCTTAGGAGAAGCTATAACCACTACAACAAACTATTCGAGGTAAGATTTACTCAAAATCTCGATATTTAAGGATTTAAAAATCGGTTTTTATGAAAACCGAATCACTGATTTAGGCTTCAAATTATTGATGCATGTTCAATATTTTATGGGTTTGTGTAAATCTAGTGTTATAAAAGTTATGTACAAAAGTTCAGGATTTGATTCAAGCTACAATCGTGATTTTAGAATCAACCGTATATGTAGGGGTGAGCAGAGTCGGTTTGGGTCGGTTTCATGCCCAAACCGTTTATTTCGGTTTTTGGGTTTTAGAAACCGTTCGGTTTCGGTTTCTTCCGGGTTCGGGTTTTCGGTTTCCCGGATTGGTTTCTCGGTTTTTCGGGTTTAACCCATGGTTTATGGGCTTTCGGTTTTCATGGGTTCGGTTCGGTTTTTGGGTATAAAACCATTCTTCTTTGTTGCTTTTTTATCTTAAAATGGTTATTTTAACTAGTATTTACTATTACTCATTTAGACTATATAGTAGTTTTCATTTGTAATTACTAACTAGCAATTTATTTAGAAACATAATACTTAATAATTTACTAGAAAACCAATCCTACTATCATCTTAAAAAATATTTTAAAAAATTAAATTAGTTATTACTTTTCGGTTCGGTTTCGATTTTTCGGTTCGGTTTTGAGACGCAATCCTAACCCAAACCATTTGAAACGGTTTTTACGGTTCTTTCCGGTTTTTCGGTTTCCGGTTCGGTTTCTGCTCACACATACGTATATGTGTTCTGTGTGTTTTGCATGAGTACCGAAACAACAATATGGGTACCGAAACCTTTCGGTATTACCCCCAACCGAAACACACATATATATTGAAACCCACAAGCATGTACAGAAACTTTATATGTACCGAGACCATTGCTTGGATACCGAAACTCTCATGGTTTTGGTAGTGTACCGAAACTTATAGTAGTGTACCGAAACCTTCAAGGTTTCGGTATTTCCCTTTTTACCAAAACTGTACATTAATATATATATATAAGTTTCATGGAGTCCCATGTTAGATTGGGGTCCTGGAGTCCATATTAAATGTACATGTTCATTACAATAAAATATTTCATTTCATGCAAAAAGTAATATATAAATGTTCAAAAGTGCACTACTGTTGAACAATTCACACAATTTGAAGTTCATTACGATAAAAATGTTATATTTCATGCAAAAATACAATATGCACATGTTCAAAGTGCATAATCAGATCACATGTGCATATTGTTTAAATATCATAATTTTGCATGATATAAATTTTCTTTATCATTATAACTTCAAATGATGTGAACTCGTCAATTGTAATGCACTTTTGAACATGTGTATATTATACTTTTGGATAAAATAAAACATTTTATTGTAATGAACATGTTCATTTAATATTGGACTCCAATCTAATATGGGACTCCATGGAACTTAACCCTATATATATATATATATATATATATATATATATATATATATATATAGGTTCAAAAAGGTACCTCTCGAAATCAAGTGCACCCGAAGGTACCAACCTTAAAAAACTTTTTTTTAATTTTTTTTTTCTCATAACCATGTTTAAATTAATGTTATACACATGATATATGAATTTCACATACATTCACACTTTCTGTGTCCTTAAAACTTATGTGAATGCTCAATACATATTTATGTGAATGGTCATTTCACACCATGTGAATGGTGTGAATGACCATTCACATGATCTTTTTTTACCATTCACAAGATTTATGATGTTGCTCCTTTTGAAAAAAAATCTTATAATGTTGTCTTATACATGTCTATTCAAAAAAAATATATGTGAATGATCATTCACATTAGGGTACGCTGGGTACGCTGGAATCTCATAGGTATGCTGATGAACCTGATTCTATATATATATATATATATATATATATATATATATATATATATATATATATATATATATATATAATATCATCTCGGTTGGGTTTGATTGGTGAAAATAAAATAGAAACAATCGGACCTTCTTTAATTCAATTATATATAATGATAAATTCTGGACATTTTGGCAATCCCAGAAATTGGAGATTAAAGTATAATTTTCGGATCACAATTTCGAAGGATTAACGCAATAATTTTAGAAACTTGATGAGACTTATTATTAAATAAGTTATTGAAGGGATTAATTGGGAATAATAAAACCATCAAGTAAGAGGATTTAAACATGAGTTTTGGATGTCGGTTCCGAATATTTTAACATTTTTAATTGAACAAATTTGATGCTCGTTTAATAATGAACATATGTATGATATGTTTTACTTATGGAAATGTAACAGGTCCATTGTGGTGTTGTTTAAGCCACAGTGGGGAACTTTGTGAGTCCGGTTGAAATCCCGAGGAGAAATAAAATTAACAGAAGTTAATTAACGCATCCACTGTGAGTACATATGATTTCGCATGTTTATATCTGCTTTATGTTAGCTATTTCCTGCTGAGACATGTTGGTTCACCTTCATTTGGTATTCTACTAACTTGCGTAGACTTAGATACACATTGTTGTTTGTTGCATGTCCGTTTCTTTGTTATGCATCTTTCGATGGACCGGCAGATCACATCTGTTCCGATGTTACTGCGCTATATGACCCGGAGCTGATCCCTCCGAGGTTCTGGTAGGCAGTAAGTCATCTTTGATGTTATGTCTGTCTCAGATGGTTGGTTTAAATGTCGAGCTTTGGGCTCGAAGGAGTTGCGGCTCTTATGCCATACTTTGTGTACGTAGAGAGTATACGATGTGAGTCGTCGGTGTTACTCTTGGGGGCTTCATAAAGATTTATAGAATGCGTAAATCTGTGTATTCACTAAGCTTTGCTTACCCCCCCTCCCCTATAACACCTTGCTTTTTATTTCGTATTTTTATTTTAAGTATTTTGAGCATTTTGCGTAAAATGATGTAATTTCGAGTTTTGGTATAAATAGGAGCTGAGAGCCTATTTCCTCATTTCTTGCAAATGCAACTAGCATTCCAGAGCTTCTCTCTCTAGAACCCGATCTTCTCTCTAACTTTTCTCCCAAACCGACCGGCCAAATCTCGAGTTCTATAAGTCATCGGAAAGATCTCGAAGTGTACTATCCGAATCTGCTACTACATGCGTGATTTGATACGGTTTTGAGGTAAGAATCGTTCTTTTTGTTTTCTGCATTTTTTCGGTTTTGAAGTAAAATTCGTATCTATCATTTTCATGCGATTTTAAGCTATTTTGATGAAGTATTAACTCGAGTTTGGTAGAGTATATATAGTAGAATTGAAAACTAGGCTTAATACTTAGCATATTCGTGATTTTTGTGTAAGAAATGCATGTTTTAAAGCTGAAACTTATGAACAAATTCGAGATGTCAAGAACAAACTCGAATTTAACCAAAATTGAACCAAGAATTCGATTTTAGCCATAAAATCGAATGGGTGTTCGAGTTTGGCATTAAACTCGAGATGAAGGATTCGACTTTAGGCATCAAATTCGAACAAAGCTTCGAATTCAGCTTCTCATTCGAATTTAATACTATATTTGCTTCTAAATCTTCGAATTTAGTTCTAGAATTTCATACATGTTCGAATTTGTTCATAGATGTTCGAATTTAATCCACATGATTCGACTTTGATGGTTTCAAGATTAGTATGTATTCGAATTTAGTATTTAAATTCGAATCTCACTCCTTAAATTCAAATATATTGAATAAAAAGCATAGACAACGCATAAATTAACAAAATAAATAGCAAAATGTTTAGCTAGAAGTTATGGTTTATAGATGTTGGAATATTGAGCTAGCATTATTAATTTAGCATATGCTCTGTAATATTAAACTTCAGATATTATACATAAGCCGTTTAGCCCAGTTGCGAGTCAAAGCCAGTGCCAGAATATATTAAGCCTAGATAAACAAGTGCAAGCATTATAAAGCAATATAAAGCGTAGATAAGCCCGAGCAAAGCATTTCAGAGTATTTCAAAGCATTTTTAGTACTGTGAGTAACAGTTATTCTTGTTTACATGTTTTATATGAAATTGAGACATAAATTGCTTCTATATGACTTCTTTGGAATTCAATAGACTTTTGTGAGTGAAGGCGAACACTGTGGTACAGGTGATGCCCAGCTTAGCCGGATCTTACATTTGATCTATTAATATGCATATTTATCTGCTATCTGTTTATTGTTCTGCATACTATACAACAAGCTTTGTTTTAGCGTTTCTTTGTGCATCTCATAAGCATTATATTTAGCAAGCAAGCAATTCTGATGCTCACCACTATCTCTAAGCATTATGCGGGTAGCTAGCCCCGCATCACAGATTGATCATCTGTCAGCGGTAAACCCCTAGTGGTGTCATCTCCTTTCTGCGTGAAATGTCTCAATTGTGCAAGCATTCTTTCTGGGTATTAAGCAAACAAGCAAGCAAGCAAGCATAACAGCCTTTATAGGCACTTTCGCCTCATATTTTACATGCATTCATGAATATCTGTTTACTCACTAAGCTTTAGCTTACAGTTGCTACTCACAATTTTTACAGGAAAAGGTAAAGAACAAGCTGGACCTTCTGCTTAGGTCTATTTTCTGATCAACCCAGAGGACTTAGCTCACTTTCAGCTTGTGGTATAGCTTTATGATGCCTTGGGTTCTGGGTAGCTGCTTTTATTTATATTGTGATGTTTTTAGCAAATTAGTACTGTAACCTTGTAGCACGTGTAGTGCATGACTTATTGTAATATTTTATTTAGATTTATTTAACTTTATGCAAGTATTATTATATCTTGGGATAAGCAAACGTGATTAAAGCAATGATGTGACAGGATGGTATCAGAGCATTAGTTTGAGGGATTCAAGTGTTAGCAATAACACTTGGACTCAAACTTTTAAGCAAAGATATTAGCTTCGAATATCTAGGCTTTAACTTGACCTGAGATAGGCTTTGACTTTGCTTTAGGAATTGGGAAATGGGGTAGAATAGGAGTTATGCCTATTCTTATGTAAGTATTATTTATATAATTTCAGAACATGTCTGGATCTGGTGAAGGAGCTGGAGGTGGACTCACTCCTGAAAAGATCATGCAAATTATGCAAACAATGCTTAATGAGAAGGGTTAATATTGAAAAAACCCTATGAAGTTTCATAAATTTATCGATTAAGTCACTGTACTTTTTTTCCGAGTGTTTAAGTCCCTAGACAATTTTTCTCTTATTCAAAACAATATATTTGACCTGTTTAGCAGGTCACTAACAGGTAAACGGTACAGTGACCTAAACAAGAAAAAAGAAAGTCCAGTGACTTAATCGTGAAAATTTAAAAAGATAAGTTGGTTTTTTTAACAATAAACTATTCGAGTAACTGATTGGTTTACATGTTAAGCAGGTATCAGGTCAAAAATATATAGTTTTGAATAAGACAAACATTGTTCAGGGACTTAAATACTTGGAAAAAAAGTTCAGTGACTTAATCGATAATTACATGAAAGTCCGTGGGGTTTTTTAGATATTAACCCTAATGAGAACAACGAGCGTCAAGCTAAGTTCTTGCAAGAACAGTTTCGTGCTCGTGATGAAGCCGAAACTAAGCGTAGAGAAGAACGTAGGAAAAAGTAACACGATGATACTGGACGCCACAACGACGACACCGACGAGGAGGAAGCTCCTGTAGTCCCTCCTAAGGGCTGCAACTTCCGTTACTTCAAAGCTTGCGGAGCTCAACCTTTCAAAGGAGCTGCAAATTCGATCGAAGCGCTCGAGTGGATCACTGGCATTGAGCGAATATTTCTCATCAGCGACTGTGCTGAAGAATCAAAGGTCAGCTTCGCTACTACATTGTTCGAGGGTGGCGCTGTTATGTGGTGGAGGTCTCAGGAGAACATGCACGGAGCCAACTGGATTAAGTCCCTATCTTGGGATGAATTCAAAGTTATCTTCTTTCGTCAGTACTGCCCAGCTGATGAAAAGAAACGTTTGGAAGAGAAACTGATGTCTCTTACTCAGGGAACCAAATCGGTGACTGAGTATGAGATTGAATTTACTCGACTTAGCCTGCTGTCTGACTACCAGGTTGCTACGAGGAGCGAAAGATCGACCGTTTTCTGATGGGTCTGCATCCCGAATATCAAAAGTTCTTAAAGCACCAGAGATATACCAACTATGCTGATTGTGTTGAAGCTGCTCGAATTCTCGAGCAGGATTTTATTCGAGCTGGAGGAGTTCCTGCTTCATCTGTTAACCCAACATGTCCATCACCGCCCAAGAAATCGCGCACTGGAAGCTATTCTGGATCTTCATCCAGATATTCTCAGCCACAGCAGTCTCATTACCGACAGTTCAGCTCACCTCCGGCACAGCAATCTCGATCTTATGCGGTACATTCTGAGCCGAGGCAGTGTCGCCGCTGCCAAAAGTCACACATTGGGCGTTGTAACCCCAATGATGTGAGGTGCTACGTGTGCAACGAAATAGGACATAGCAGTGAAGAATGTCCTAACAAAGTTAAAGTTTGCAACAACTGTTTACGCCCTGGACATAATGAGCATGCGTGTACGCATCCGTTCAACATAACGTACCCAAGTGCAGAGCATCATCCGCGATTGCAGCAGCAGCAACACCGACCTCAGCAACAATATCAACAACAACAGCAAAGACAAAATCAACCGGCCCGACATAGCACATCGCGAGGAGTTTCTAGTCGCCGTAACGAGCCAGCTCGGAGTCAGAATCGCGCATTCCAAATAACGGTCGAGCAAGCAAAGGAAATACCAGATGTGGTATCTGGTATGTTTCTCGTTAACTCCGTACCTGCTAGAGTTATTTTTGATTCAGGAGTCAACCGTTCCTTCATATCAAATTCATTTGTATCTAAACTTGGAATTGCACCGACTACTCTACCTGTTATCTTTGATATTGAAACGGCTAGTAATGTAAGTGTGTCTACCGATAAAATTTACCGTTACTGCATCATTCTGCTCGACAACTGTACTTTCCAACTGGACCTTATCCCGATGGACTTTCACGAATTCGATGTCATCGTGGGTATGGATTGGCTTGATCATCATGACGCCAACATTGTCTGCAAGAAGAAGTTGATAAAGCTCACTACTCCGGATGGCCGCAATATTTGCATCTACGGTGACAGAAAGACAGGTGAAAAATATGCTTAATTTCTGTAGTCAAAGCTAGGAAACATATAGCTAAGGGTTGCGTGTCATACTTAGCATATGCGATAGATGCTAAGTCTGAAATGAAAGCATTAGCCGAGGTTCCGATAGCCTCCGAGTTTCCCGATGTCTTTCCCGAGGACATCTCTGGACTCCCACCAGACCGTCAGGTGGAGTTCAGAATTGATTTAGTGCAAGGCGCGACACCGATTGCTCGAGCCCCGTATAGACTTGCACCTGCTGAGATGCAAGAAATGATGAAGCAATTGCAAGAATTGCTTGACAAGGGACTCATACGACCAAGTTCATCTCCCTGGGGAGCTCCTGTTTTATTTGTTAAGAAGAAAGATGGGACTCTCCGGATGTGCATTGATTATAGGCAGTTGAACAAGGTAACAATAAAGAACAAATATCCGTTGCCCAGAATAGACGATCTTTTCGACCAGCTTCAGGGAGCCAGTTACTTCTCGAAGATCGGTCTTAGATCTGGGTATCATCAGCTCAATGTTCGTGAAGAAGATGTCCCCAAAACAGCTTTCCGTACTAGATACGGGCATTACGAGTTTCTTGTTATGCCCTTTGGCCATACAAGCGCTCCTGCGGCGTTCATGGATCTGATGAACCGCGTTTGTAGACCAATGCTCGATAAATCTGTTATCGTCTTTATAGACGATATTCTCATCTACTCGAAAACCGAAGCTGAGCATGTTGTGCATCTTAGAGAGCTGCTAGAGTTGCTGCGCAAAGAGCAACTTTACGCCAAGTTCTCTAAATGCGAATTTTGGCTGCGACAGGTGCTTACAATCTCGATCTATTCATTTTAAGCTTATCTTTTCTTAATTTTCATACTCAGCGTTAACTTGCAAATCTTGTATCTTATCAGATACAATTCCTTGGTCATGTGATATCTGGTGAAGGAATCTCTGTGGATCCTTCTAAGATAGAAGCCATTCAAAATTAGGAAGCTCCCAAGTCAGCTACTGAGATCCGAAGTTTCTTGGGATTGGCGGGTTACTACCGCCGATTCATTAAGGACTTCTCAAAACTAGCCATGCCTCTTACATCTCTTACTCGCAAGAATGTTCCCTTTATTTGGGAAGAAGCTCAAGAGAACACATTCCGAACTTTAAAACAGAAACTCACCGAAGCACCTATTCTGGCCTTACCCGAAGGCAATGAAGACCTTGTGGTCTTCAGCGATGCTTCATATCAAGGGCTTGGGTGTGTTTTGATGCAAAGAGGCAGAGTCATAGCATATGATTCTCGCCAGCTTAAGGATCATGAAAAGAGTCATCCGACTCATGACCTTGAACTTGCTGCTGTGACTTTTGCATTAAAAACGTGGCGACATTATCTCTACGGCACCAAATGTCAGCTATATACGGATCACAAGAGCCATAAGTACATTTTCAGCCAGAAGGAGCTCAACATGCGCTAGCGACGCTCCATGGAACTCATCAAAGACTATGACTGTGATATTCTGTATCACCCTTGCAAAGCGAATGTGGTGGCCGACGCATTGAGTCGTAAATCTTACTTTACTAAATGTCTCTATACCTTGACCCATACTTTGTTTTCATCTACTCTGATTGATGAAATTCTCGTTGCTCAAGCCGAAGCCCTAAAAGAGGAAAACCTCAACTCTGAGGATATGAAAGGGCAACTTCAATTCTTAACCGATAGCCCTCGTGGCTTAAAGCTTTTCAAAGATCACGTTTGGGTTCCGAAATTTGGTGATGTTCGACAGAAAATTCTTTCGGAAGCTCACTGTTCTAACTTCTCGGTACATCCTGGCAGCACCAAAATATACAACGATCTAAAAGCCGAGTATTGGTGGCCCGGTATGAAAAGAGACATAGGCCAATATGTCGATAATTGTGTTACATGCCGATTAGTCAAAGCGGAGCATCAGCAGCCTTATGGCAGTCTACAGCCTCTACCGTTCGATCACATAACGATGGACTTTGTGACGAAGCTTCCTACTACGCGAAGACAGCACGATGCAATATGGGTGATTGTGGATCGTCTAACCAAATTCGCTCATTTTATTCCAATTCGTGAGAACTACTCATTGGAGAAGTTGGCTAAGTTGTATATAGACGAGATCGTTACTCGACATGAAGTGCCTCTGTCAATTGTTTCCGATCGCGACAGCCGATTTACTTCAAGGTTCTGGACTGCATTGCAAGAAGGAATAGGCACCAAGATCAGAATGAGCACAGCGTATCATCCGCAGCCTGATGGTCAGAGTGAGCGCACGATCCTTACACTCGAAGACATGCTGCGGGCATGTGTTCTTGAGTTTAGCGGTAGTTGGGACGACCACTTGCCATTAGCAGAGTTTTCTTATAACAATAGTTACCACTCATCCATCAAATCCGCACCTTTCGAAGCCTTATACGGACGCAAGTGCCGAACTCCTACGTGTTGGCATGAAGCCGGTGAAGCACCCATTGCCGGTCCCAAGCTACTTCAGCAGACTAGTGAAAAGATCAGAATTATTCGCCAACGCTTAGAAACCGCTCAATCTCGACAGAAATCGTATCACGACCGACGCCGTAAACCTTTAGAATTCCAGAAGGACGATTATGTCGTATTGAAAGTCTTGCCGATGAAAGGTGTGTTCAGATTCGGCAAGTGTGGGAAGTTAGCACCACGATTCGTTGGTCCTTTCAAGATCACCGAGCGTGTTGGAACTCAATCATATCTCTTGGATTTGTCGAACGACCTATCAAACATTCACCCCGTATTTCACGTCTCGCAACTAAGGAAGTGCAAAGAAGATGACAGAGAAAAGTGGGCCGATCATCTGAGTTACAAGATTAACGAGAAGCTGCAATGTGACGAGCCTGAGGTCATTCTAGAGACAAAGATGAAGAAGCTGAGAAATAGAGAAGTAGCAATGGTGTTGGTGCAATGGAGAACTTCTCACGGAACTTCTCAGACCTGGGAATCTGAGCAAGACATGAGAGTTCGATATCCGCATCTGTTTGAGCCTTAGGTACTTCGAGGACGAAGTGCAAGCGTGGTGGGCTCATACTATAACACCTTGCTTTTTATTTCGTATTTTTATTTTAAGTATTTTGAGCATTTCGCGTAAAATGATGTAATTTCGAGTTTTGGTATAAATAGGAGCTGAGAGCCTATTTCCTCATTTCTTGCAAATGCAACTAGCATTCCAGAGCTTCTCTCTCTAGAACCCGATCTTCTCTCTAACTTTTCTCCCAAACCGACCGGCCAAATCTCGAGTTCTATAAGTCATCGGAAAGATCTCGAAGTGTACTATCAGAATCTGCTACTGCATGCGTGATTTGATACGGTTTTGAGGTAAGAATCGTTCTTTTTGTTTTCTGCACTTTTTCGGTTTTGAAGTAAAATTCGAATCTATCATTTTCATGCGATTTTAAGCTATTTTGATGAAGTATTAACTCGAGTTTGGTAGAGTATATATAGTAGAATTGAAAACTAGGCTTAATACTTAGCATATTCGTGATTTTTGTGTAAGAAATGCATGTTTTAAAGCTGAAACTTATGAACAAATTCGAGATGTCAAGAACAAACTCGAATTTAACCAAAATTGAACCAAGAATTCGATTTTAGCCATAAAATCGAATGGGTGTTCGAGTTTGGCATTAAACTCGAGATGAAGGATTCGACTTTAGGCATCAAATTCGAACAAAGCTTCGAATTTAGCTTCTCATTCGAATTTAATACTATATTTGCTTCTAAATCTTCGAATTTAGTTCTAGAATTTCATACATGTTCGAATTTGTTCATAGATGTTCGAATTTAATCCACATGATACGACTTTGATGGTTTCAAGATTAGTATGTATTCGAATTTAGTATTTAAATTCGAATCTCACTCCTTAAATTCAAATATATTGAATAAAACGCATAGACAACGAATAAATTAACAAAATAAATAGCAAAATGTTTAGCTAGAAGTTATGGTTTATAGATGTTGGAATATTGAGCTAGCATTATTAATTTAGCATATGCTCTGTAATATTAAACTTCAGATATTATACATAAGCCGTTTAGCCCAGTTGCGAGTCAAAGCCAGTGCCAGAATATATTAAGCCTAGATAAACAAGTGCAAGCATTATAAAGCAATATAAAGCGTAGATAAGCCCGAGCAAAGCATTTCAGAGTATATCAAAGCATTTTCAGTACTGTGAGTAACAGTTATTCTTGTTTACATGTTTTATATGAAATTGAGACATAAATTGCTTCTATATGACTTCTTTGGAATTCAATAGACTTTTGTGAGTGAAGGCGAACACTGTGGTACAGGTGATGCCCAGCTTAGCCGGATCTTACATTTGATCTATTAATATGCATATTTATCTGCTATCTGTTTATTGTTCTGCATACTATACAGCAAGCTTTGTTTTAGCGTTTCTTTGTGCATCCCATAAGCACTATATTTAGCAAGCAAGCAATTCTGATGCTCACCACTATCTCTAAGCATTATGCGGGTAGCTAGCCCCGCATCACAGATTGATCATCTGTCAGCGGTAAACCCCTAGTGGTGGCATCTCCTTTCTGCGTGAAATGTCTCAATTGTGCAAGCATTCTTTCTGGGTATTAAGCAAACAAGCAAGCAAGCAAGCAAGCATAACAGCCTTTATAGGCACTTTCGCCTCATATTTTACATGCATTCATGAATATCTGTTTACTCACTAAGCTTTAGCTTACAGTTGCTACTCATAATTTTTACAGGAAAAGGTAAAGAACAAGCTGGACCTTCTGCTTAGGTCTATTTTCTGATCAACCCAGAGGACTTAGCTCACTTTCAGCTTGTGGTATAGCTTTATGATGCCTTGGGTTCTGGGTAGCTGCTTTTATTTATATTGTGATGTTTTTAGCAAATTAGTACTGTAACCTTGTAGCACGTGTAGTGCATGACTTATTGTAATATTTTATTTAGATTTATTTAACTTTATGCAAGTATTATTATATCTTGGGATAAGCAAGCGTGATTAAAGCAAGGATGTGACACCTCCAGTTGTTCAATTTTTACAGGATAAGGAAAATCCGCTGCGGGACCTTCTAGCTAGGCCATTAATTGAAGTCTTTTGAAGATATCTACTACTCATCTTGGTAACTGAATCATGAGCTTATTGTTGTAATACATTTGGGATGATGTAATAACTTTTGAGTATGTAGACTTAGATTTGAAACATTGTAGCACCGTAGGGCGTTTAAAACATTTGTATTTTTCTTATTTTTATTTATGTACTTTAATGCTTCCGCAATATTATTAAGTATTCAGATCAATATGAAATCATGTGATTGGTGATTAATCCTGGGTTTATTGTAATGGTGTTTATTGTGGCAAAGGTGTCACAAATTCCAAACTTGATTCTTTTAATTAAGACCACTAGACTAATCTAATTTATGGACGATATTGGTTTTACAATTCTACACCAAATTTAGGTTCTGCAATGATCTCGTTGGGATCATTATAGAACCTTAATTTAGTGCAGAACCATGGAACCAATCTAAACCATTGGATTATAATATAACACTAGGGATAAGATGGTAATTATGCAATTAACATTGAATTAATAGTAGCATACCAAGTTTGACTGTCCACATTGACATTTTTTTTACTCTTTTAATATTGAATGGACATGCAGTGTTGCATATATTATATATAGTATCACTTCGACGTTGAATATATGATATAAACTGTAATTTGACATTGAATTATCTCTATATAATATATTGAATGGTCGTCTGGGTAAAAAAAAATTTTACGAAAAATTAACACATAATTTTTTTTCGAAAAAAATATATCATGACCGTTCTCGTTAAATCCACCAACTTTGACTACTAAGTTTGACCATTATTTTGGCTCTGTTAATCTTGAATGTATATGCAGTGTTGCATCGACGTTAAATACACGATATGAAATGTTCTTTCGACATTGAATGATCTCACCATGCTACATTGCATCGTGGTCTGGGTAAAAAAAATTTACGAAAAATAAACACATAAAATTGTTTCGAAAAAAATATATCATGACCGGCCTCATTTTAAAGAGTATAAAATTCTCGTTTTTATGGTATAATTTTTTTGATCAAGAAAGGAAATGAAATTCAAATTTTAGGCCAAAAAAGATAATCAAATCTTATTCTTTTACCAAAAAAGGGAGCATAAATTTAAAAATTTACTTTTTAATTAGTCTTCGGTATCTTTTTTTTTTGTCAAATTTGAATTTTATGTTGTCTTGTATCTATGTATGTATGTATATATGGGTGATTTCAATGGAGAAGCTCTATGCATCAAAGAATCTTGGAGAACCACAATGGAAGTCGATGCATCACATGGAAGTCGATGCATCACGCGAGAATTTGATGCATCACGTGGAAATAATAATGCATCACGTGAAAATTATGATTCATTTGTGGTAATGCATTGAAGTTCTTTGATGCATGAAAATTTTCCATTGAACCCTCCTTTATATATATATAGCTTCAAGTGAGTACCACCTATTATGCAGCGCACCGGAAGGTACCACCCTTAAAAGTAATTTTTTTTATATTTTTTTTCATGAACATGTTTTATTTAACATTACACAGATCATATGTAAATTTGAGGAAAATTCAGGATTCAACAGCACATTCAATTTATTAACCATGCCCTATGGAAAGCTGTTGAAAATCCTCCTACAGTTGATCCTGAACTGGATGCTGAAGGCAAACCTAAAAGAGTACCTCCTAAAACTGAGATTGAGATAAATGATAGAATGAATGAAGTCAAAGCTCTCACTGTTTTAGGAGGTGTTCTTTTTGGTTTGCCTTCAGCATCCAGTTCAGGATCAACTGCAAGAGGATTTTCAACAGCTTCCCATAGGGCATAGTCAATAAATTGAATGTGCTGTTGAATCTTGAGTTTCCACATCTCGAACTCAGTGGGTTTGAGCATAGGCACCTTAAGTCCTTGCCCAGATCCAATACTGCTGCTATCAAACTCCATTGCAGAAAAAAATTTAGATACTAAAAGATGAAAGTTTCTGACTTTGAAAACAAAGAATAAAACAAAACAGAACTCAGTGGCTCTGATACCACTTGTCAAGATCAAATCACCTAAGACTAACTGGTTTGAGTAAATCAGAGTAAACCAATAATCTTATTTTGAATCAAAGTCCAATTAAAAAGTTTGCGGAATAACATTTAATTGTTTTAAGAAAACTTTCAGAACAATAAGAACAGATAATTTGAATCAATAAACACAATCAATACCAAAACCTTTGTATAACTAATCTCTGATTACAGTCACCACTAATATGTTTTGATTAGACGAAGAACACGAGTTATTCTTAGGGTTTTTCAACCTTAGAGGCTTTAGAAACTTAATCAGAATACAAGTTACAATATGAATTTCTTAAGCACCGATTACATAAGAAAGACCTAGTCTATCTCTATTTATAAAATTAGGATTTGTCTCCTTGACAATCTGCGATTTCTCTTGAGTGGATATCTTTGGAAGATCTTCAAATCTTGAAATGTTTATCACTTCCTGATTTGTAGCAATTTTTGTTATTAACTTCTTGAACAGCTTGAACTTTAACTCTGGCAGCTTGAACATTTTGAAATAGCAGCTCGAGTTTTCTTGAACTAGCAGCTCGAACTTTGTAATTACACAGAAATACTACTAACAGTCTGAGAAATCCTAACTAACAGCTTGACATACTTAGATTATTTCCCAACAATTAAGGCTCAGAATTTTCTGCTAAGTAAGAATATGAAAATGCAACTCATTATGTAGTTCGTCATCACCCCTGATAATAATAACAATGATAATAATCTCAGTGGGACTCCCTCTTATGCATGTACTCTCTTGACTACAACCTAATAGGGGTATTTAAAAATCCGAAATTTCGGATAAGGATTTTTGCTATCATAATCCGAAATTAAATCGCATATTCGAAATTTCGGATATCGGGTTAATAGAATATCCAAAAATTCATATTTTTTAAAAATTAAATCTAATATTTAAATATCTAATATACAAATTCATATTATGTAAATAATCAATACTAAGATATATAAATTACAAAAAAAAAAATTGGATTTTCGGATATATTTGGAATTTCGCTATCAGAAAACCCAGATATCCAAAATTACATATAGTTTTCGGATCGAATATTTTATTTTGTATGCTCGTATTCAGATTTTATGCACGCCCCTACACCCTGGGGCCGTCGGGTAGTAAAAAGGGTTGGGGCGACTCAAACCCTTGCCCAAACAATACAATTTATCACGGTAATCACAATATATCCTAGTATGACAACACAACATGACTTTCATATGAAAAAAACACAGTTTTCACAATTAAATAAGTTATGTTAGCATTATTTAATTAGTAAAGCATGTATCCCAATAATCCCCAAATCCTATATAAAACACAGTTACAATAGTAAACATTGTATATGTAGTAACATGGTTTAATAGAAAAAGTTATCCTAATAATCCTAGTAATCTGTATAACAAGCAATTATCATGTTAAAATATTATAAAGATATGAGTATACAATACATCTTAAAAATACTTACATCTTACTTGAACGAGCCAAACGCTCCCCAAGTCTCTACTTCCCTCCCTAATCCCTAATTTGAGTAGCTCGCGAGACTCAATAACACATAACAATATACTATATCACTAACACAATTCAACTAACACCCTACTGACATTATGTAACCCATAAATCCCAAATAGTAATACTACTAAACAGAAAACTCAATCTTCCCTATGTCATCCTAATCCCAGCTTCGCCCCTAGGTCGCGATCGTACCCCCATCGCACCGACGCTCCATAAACACGGATCGCCATATCGCCTGAATTCCTTATTGTGCACGTGATCTGTCGGAACCGAGACCAGTCAACGCGGTACAAGGCCCAACCCAACTGCCTCATCATCGCGGGCCCAATTCAGGGGATCACGACCTCTCTTGAGGACGAACATGGACAATGAAGTGCTTTGTTTTGCACAACCATGGGGATTAAATGCCCAATTTGGTTTCCATTATATTTATGCACTTCTATATATATATATATATATATATATATATATATATATATATATATATATATATATATATATATATATATATATATATATATATATGTATATGTATATAATTCTCTATCAATTCACACGCTTTTAGCACATAAGAACTCAGAAAATAGGAGCTTAGTTACCTCACTTGAATATATGAAAACAAGGTAATGATTTAAAATGATGAAGATGATGATTAGGATGATAAAGATGGTGATTTGGGATGAAATCACAATTGCAATCTTTGAGTGTTAACTTCTACTTGTTGTTCCAGAAATGAAACGCACACATACACACACAGAACTTGATTTTGGTTTCTTTTTGGCAATGAAGGAAGAAAGCAAGAAGCCACACAGTTGTGGTTTATATATGTTTCCAATTAAAACCCAGTTCACAACCGTTATCTGCCCATTTAACTAACTTTTTAAACTTGATACCATTAGAACCCTAATCAACTAATGGCTAATTTGAATGTAATATTTTATAAAACTTTAACCCCAAATTCTGAATTCATGTGGTCTCTTCACGTGCCCAAATGGCCAAATCCATGTATCAAACTACCACTGGTCTAACTTGGCACAATTAAACGAATAGACAAATGAGAGAATTTACATATCTGCTCAAATGTGGGATGTTACATTGCGCGTATCCAGAAAGTTCCATAATCCAAAGTTGAGTATAGAAATGATCTTAAAATGAGGTCGTTTCACTAATTAGTTGTCATGTCATGTATCACTTACGACATCAAGTCAAATTCTATCCTCTAAATCAAACTATCATGTTAACTAATGATCTAAGCCGGATGATTTAGAAAGTATAGACAACTAGCGACCAGTTTGGTATGCAATAAAGTTTAGTTAGTAAATAAAACACGCAACCCTACAATAATATTAAACATGTGGATGCACGATACGCATACTAGTTCATGTAAAAACAACTGCAAATGTTTCTGATTTACGCTAGAGTCAATGAAAGAACCGATAACGATGATAAAATAAAATACATTTACGCGCAAAAGAACAAAATTTGAGAGGGACAAGCTTAGGTAATAGGCATAGTCTATGTTGGACTATATATATTTTGCTTACAATAATAAAGATAACACTAAGGTTTGTACAAAAAAGGACCACAAAAGAGTGGGGGTAACTTTTGGCCTCATGTATTTGGTGTTTTTCTAGTGGAAAAGCTTCTTCTGCACCTTAGTTTCTTGGGGTTATTCAGTTATTGACTTATTGTCCTTTGTACAAACCCTAAAACTTTGAGGGTCCAATCCAAGACATAATGACCAAAACACTTTAAGATTCTTTTACCAAAGCCATGATATATGGGTTGTGAAACTTATGTCTTTATTTATTCTACATGGGTTGTGAAACCCTTTTTTAAATGGTTTAAACCATTATAATTTTGTAATTTGGTTTCAGTTTCGGTTTCTTTTTAGACTGATTTCTATATGGTTATGTGATTTATATTGTTTTCCCTTTTTTTGTTTTTAAAATTTTAAAGCTGGATCGAACTCAAATGAAACATAAAAATTTATAAATCAAAACGGAGAACTGTATCGTATGGTGTTTGTTTCATATAGTATGATTTTAATATTGTTTGTCGGCTTGACGATTCGGTTCTGAATTTTGTGCGTGCGTATACCCAACAGATCCATGCATAAAATGACATATAAATAAATAAGTCAAATTAGAAACATAATTAATTAAGGTTATGTTTATAGTTTTATTTTCTATAAACTTAAATTACTTGAAATAAGTTATGGTTTAAAAGCTTATGATTTTAGTAAATAAATATTTGTACAAAAAACCTTCAAGTTGAACCATTTTTTGCGATTAAAACCCCCAATCATTTTTCATTGCACAAAAAACTCTTAACTGGTAAATGTCACGAAAAGGCTAAAAGTCACATGTCACCGTCAACAAGTCACTAGTGACCATTGAAATTTTATCGAAAAAAAATTACAACAAAAAAACACTGATTTGAACAAAAAAATCTACAAGAAATGTAAATTTTAATCATAAAACATAGACCGATAAGTTCGTTTGAGAAAAGATTCGTAGGAGACGAATAGTTGGTCAGCAGATTGCAACCGGTTCATCATGTTGCAACCTGAGAGGGGTTTTTTTTTTTCGCAAATTGCCCTTTAATAAACTTTTTAAAAACTATTCACCAGAATATAACATATAAATAAAACAAATTGAGCTTTAAAGACCATAAACTATTAAAAATAAACTTTATCTCATATTTCTCATAAACTGTTTACCAAACAATTCAATCACTTAATTGTGGGGACCAAAGGGCCTTTGGCCTGGCGGTAAGAGGGTGAAATTATAAGCGAGAGGTCACGGGTTCGATCCCCGTCGGAGACAAGTTGAAATTTAGGTGGAGTAAGTAAGTCTGGTGGTAAAGTAGTAGTTTAGAAGTAGGACTAGGATAGTTTGCCGTTCAAAGAAAAAAAAAACTTAATAGTGGGGCAAATACCCATACTGCCCGATGCCCCAACGTCCCTTCGGTAACTAAAGTTAAAACCAATGAGCGACCTTTGGCAATATTGTTATTATTTATTTCTGATTTTTGTTTTATTACCAAAAGAGTAATAAAAAAAATTTGTGTGGACCTATCTAGTGTCATTTGACACTGATAAATATTCGAAATTTTGTGTTACATAAGTATCATAAAACCAAATGACATCTAGGATTCTTTATATATATATATATATATATATATATATATATATAGGATTGGGTTCACATGAGAACCCCTCATTACCGTGAGAACGTGAGAACCACTCTAAAATTTGTGCATCCACTGTATAAAATTGTGCATTTGATACTAAAATTAAATGTTTTCGATATATTTATGCATTTCATGTAAAAATTTACGCATCTCATGCTATAATTTATCTATTTTATGTACGAATTGTGCATTTAAGAAAATTTGTGCATTTGATGGTCAAATTTGTGCATTTAGTTTATAATTTAATGAATATAATTTTTAATGTAAGTTTAGTGTTAGATTATGATATTATATATATATATTGCCGACGGAGCAGTGAGAAAAATGCTCACGTGGCACAGTATTATTGGTAGAAATTCATATTTTTAAGGCTGATTTGGCACAATATGATTGGTTAAAATTCAGAAAATTAAGGTTGCTAATTTGGCGCAATATAATTAGTTAAAATTCAGAATATTTAGGCTACTGATTTGATGCAATATAATTGTTTAAAATTCCGAAAATAATGGGATTCCCCCTCTATTTTAGCTCGATGAGATTCTACATAATTATCCATATTTTTCTATATATTTTAATGTTTCTGCAATTAAATTATGTAGATTTTCCGGAAAGAAATAAAAAATGACAATAAAATTTTAAATTTTCACTGTTGGAAATAGTTACAATCTAATTTATCAAGTTAAATAAAAATAACAAATCAGATTTTATTCCGGTAGAAAAATTCGAATTTGCACTGCTGGAAATAGATGCAATCTGATTTATCAAATTAAATAAAAATAAGAAATCAAATTTAATAGGCTATAGTATAACTGAAATATTAAGATATGCAGAAAAACACTGGATAATATCATAACTGAATATATAGAAAAAAAGATTCAAACTTGAATAATAAATAATCTCAGCTGCATATTTATCAAGTTATCAGTTCTTTATATAATTTGAAACCTGATAATTATTAGATGTTTATATAACGGGTTAAATGTAACCAAATATGAGATAAAACATGCTTTATTGAAGTTATGTACTAATATATATATATATATATATATATATATATATATATATATATATATATATATATATATATATATATATATATATATACACACACACACATATATATATACATACACACACATATACATACATACTCACTCAGAGTCAGTAGGCATAATCAATATTAATAAAAAAAAAACTGCACCAGCAGTGTCTGCGTGAATAAACTATATCGTTTCAAGATGAACTTCACGTATGCTAATCAACTAAATGAAGAGTTGAAAACGTTTTCAACTCCTGCACCTGCAGAAAAAAATTGACAGTGTTTTCTTTAATATTCTTTCAATATTTTGAAAATGATGTACATATATACTATAATACACATAGCATATATATGTTTGATACTTATATTGCTGTTGTTTCTTACTTTATTTCTGTATCAATTCAATGGACACACACAGAGGTTACGAGACACACACAACACTCCGAGACTATTTAAGGGGACGTTTGGTTCGCAGATTTTTTTCCTTGGGATTTGCATTTTGTCAAAGGATTTGCATTATGCAGGATTTGCATTTGTTAGGATTTTGTCAAAGAATCTACATTATCTTTTAGGAAAAATTTGTTAATCTGAAAAATGCAATGTAACTGAGTTTTAAAATCCTAGGGGGAGGCTGAGTTTTTAAATAACAAAGAAGGGAGGGATTTCAGAAATTCTGGGATTTCAAATCCTTACTGAAACTGCGAACCAAACACAAGATTTTAAATGCAAATCCCAGGAAATCCACGAACCAAACACCCCCTAAGTCTTAGAGCCTGACATTAACATGCAAACACACAGGTTTAAACACATAATTGCACACTACACACACTCACAACTCATATCTTCTGTTTTTAACTTTTTCAGCAGCAACATAAGGTAAGATAAATGGCGATTGATACATAACATTAATCAATAAACATCCTTGCTAATTAAGTTGCCAAGGCCGAAGGCCATTTGACCTTCTTGTCCATTTTTACGTACAAATTTTAAGCTAAACACACCTGGACATCACACTAATACTGCACTTATTTTCGATTTTGATCTTATTTTCCAGCAGTAGAAATGCAAGAATTAATGACAATTAATACTTGCATTTAAATCAACAAACCACATAGAAATCGATTAAAGGTTAGGCCGAAGGCCAATTGGGCTTCTTGGCCAACCATTCTCGACAAAAACAGGAACTAACATACACATATGTAATTCGCACACAACACAAAGACTTAAACATTATGTCTTTTATCTAATTCACGCAGCAAAATCAAATAAATAAATGGCGATCTAGACACACAAATGGTCAACAAACACTCCAAGATAATTATGAATTCTTGATTGGGCACAAACAATGATTTAAAATGATGAAAAATACTTGAGAAAAACATTTAACAAAATAGCAATGTCAACAACTTGGCAAACCTTTAAAGAAAATTAAATTGAAACTAAAAACATGATATACGAGTAGTTGAGTAATACAAGTTACATAATTTTGTTCATGTAATAAGTGTCTTTCTTGTATTTGAATTGCATGTTTTTTTTTATGTTTTAAATTAGTTTGATGTATATTCTTAATTTTAAACATGATAGAAAGGAGATATCATAACGATATGTTGATTTTTACCGAACAAAATATAACAGTTTCAATAAAATATAATGTAATGATTAAAATGATAAAAAAAAATACTGAGAGACCAAAATTATATAACATGAAAATATAATGATTTTTTTTTTCAATATTAACGCTAATATTTACGATAGATGAAACTAAGTTTAGATATAGCAAGTACAATATGGAATATATTTGATGTTGTATTAAAACTATTACTAGAATGTAAGTAAAATAAACAGAAAACCAAAATATATGTGTGATTATAATGCATTTTTATTAGAATATATAAAATATAAATCAATCTTAACAATATCTTTAGATTTTCCAACATTAATTATTTTAAAAAAAAAAGTTAAAATAGAAAACTTATAATCTTTAATACCAATAAAACTGACAATAATGGAAATTATAAAATTTTAAACAAACAAACCTCAAATGTAATTACATGTAGTTATTTTTATGATAAAGTTTGTTTTTTTTAACAAACAATATATAAGAGTATATATGTATAGTCTTTCAAAAGCAAATTGTTTTTGTGTAATTGTTTAATTAAAAAAGTATCAATTTTGAAATAACTCACCCGAGCAACGCACGGGTATTCAACTAGTTTATTAATATTTAAGACTAATAATGGTTTTAAGTAAAACTTTTAATTTTTAAATTTGTGCATTTGATGTACAAATTTGTGCATTTTGGAGTGGTTCTCACGTTCTCACGGTAACGAGGGTTCTTACCGGAACCCATATATATATATATATATATATATATATATATATATATATATAGAGGGAGGTTCCATTGAGAACTTTTGTGCATCGACGCACAAAAGAACCTCCATTGGCCCTTGGATGAAAAGAATGTGTGAGTTAGATCAAATGTCAAAAGGGTAATTAAATAGAAAGTTTTATGCATCAAGTGCACATAATGAAATTCGTGGAGGGTTAAAACAGGAATTATGCAATCCTTATTTAATTATTACACTTCCAAAATTAACAAAAATAATACAAATTCAAAATATATCAAAATACATGCATATCGTTCATCTCTTCATGCATATCGTTCATCTCTTTCAAAAATAAATCATGCATATCGTTCATCTCTTCCAAAATCAAAATACATCAAATACAAACATGAATCGTTCATACAAACATAAATCATGCATATCGTTCATCTCTTCCAAAATCAAGAGAGGGCTAAGAGAGAGGAGAGAGAGATATAGAGAGAAAAAGGGAGTGGTTTTAGGAAAGAAGTTAATGGTGATTTTTATACCAAATTTAGCTATTAATTATCTTAAAAACATTTAAATTCAAAAATAATTTCATACATTTAATATCCATAAATGCCCTTTGTGCACCCTTGGTAGATAGTTCGATGCACAAAAGTTCTCAATTGAACCTCAATATATATATATATATATATATATATATATATATATATATATATATATATATATATATATATTTATGAGTTCAATTGAGTATCATTAGTTTTACGGAGTAACGGGGGTACCTCGATTAAAACCATTATTTTTGAAAAAAAATTCATAATCATGTTTAAATTAATAATACAAGATTACTTGTAAAAAATCACACATAAACACACACTATAACTATATGAAACGTGCATGTTCACATGAACTGCACTGTTGTGAACGTATGTTCACATGAATTTTTTTACGTTCACATGACTTTTAAGAAGCTCAAGAAGTTTGAATGTGTGTAATTCTTTTACAAATAAGTTTATATTATTTGTATTTAAGTGAATATGAAAAAAGAAATTTTCAAAACTTTTTCCGGAGCATGTTCACATCTAAAACTCGTGTGTTCACAGGTACTCACGGTACTCTCCATTTTTTGAGTACTCACAAGAACCAAATTCTATTCACACACACATGTATATACACTTTATACAATAATACATTAGTAAATATATTTCTTCTTTATGATGTCACCTTTTATTACCGACAATTGATACATGACGATTTACTAAATATATATTTTTTAGTATCCAATATAATCTAAAACAAATCAAATTTAATTTTTATGTCATTTAGACATGGTTGTTAAGATCCTAATATTGATCTTAAATTCTTACCATCTTAGTCGGAATTTTAAGATTTCGATCCAATCTGATTATACTTTTACTTAAATTAATAATTAAAAGAATTACAAAATGAATCAACTATGTTAAATATAAAATGTATACATACAAGTTAATTATTTAATTTGTGCATAACAACGGTTTCATATAATCCTAGAATTTAATAATTATATAAATGTTTAACGATGTAATTAAATTATCAAAGTTTATAAGAATAATATTGAATTATCGTTATAATTTTTGGACTCAAATATTCATCAATTTAATATACAATTATCTTTTGATGTAAATAATACACATATAAAATAGACATTGTTATTTTGGTAGGGTCTTAGGATTGGATCCCAATCTTTCCATCCAATCTTGCGAATACAAAAAACGATACTATGTAAGATCTTAATATTGACAAATTTGCATTAAAGATTAATCAAAATAGAATTTTAATTTATAAGTAATCAATATACAACCAAATTTAAACTTATTATTAAATGTTTGATTAAGGATGTCTATTCTACATATCAAATCTTTTATTTCTTTTAATGTTTTATATGGAAAGGTTTTAGCGCATTACTCTGTTAAACGGGAACCAAAAAACCATTTTAAAATTTTTTTCATCATATTTTTTTATTTTTAATCAATTTAAATATTATTGTTATTTTTCATAAAAAAACAATTTTTTCTTGCATAAAATGTAAGATTATATTTGTGCATAAACCCTCATATTCATGCACGGAATCTCCTCGAGTTAATACACAAAAAAATTTCGTATTTTATGCATTATCAAAAAAAAAAAATATTTTCTTAAAAAGTAACAATAAATGTGTAAATTAATTAAAAATAAATTTTTTTTGTAGAAAACATGAAATTTTAAATTGGTCCCCTCGGTTCCTACGAATGTTCGGTTCTCATTTGAACCTCTTCCTATATATGTATATAAACTTGATCATGAACGTACACCCTAAATACTTGAGAGTATCGAATGCACCCCTTGTGTATAAATTAGGATTCTAAGACTTTTTATCAAAAGAATCATACACGTATAAATTAAGATTCAAAAAATAAATATTGTGTGGTTGAAAAAAACATATGTGACTAATTTGAATGGTCATTCACGTGGATGACATCTACATAAATATATGTAATCATTCACAAAATTTTTAAGGACGTAGACTTGGTGAATGTGTTACGTTAACTTAAACATGATTATGAACAAAAATTCAAAAAGATTTTAAGGACGCTAGCTTTAGATGCACTTGATTTTTAATGATACTCTTTTGAACTTAAGTGTGTGTGTGTGTGTGTATTAGATCGTATAAGAAATCAAATATTTATGACAAATGTGAGAAATTTTTGATTCAAAATAACATATATGTTGAATTAATGTGTTATTTTGTGATTCAACACTTGAATTAATGTGTTATTTCGTGATTCAACAAAAAGTGTTGAATCAAAAACAAAATGATCATTTTGACTTTGATTCAACGTATATTGTTGAATCATGAAATAACATGTTGATTCAACATTTCTCACAAATATTAGATATTCCAGTCTGTGTGTGTGTGTGAAACATCTGTCCTAATGTCAATAGGATAATCATTAATCCAAACATCAAGTAAAAATTATCAAAAGTTTAAAAGTCTTTATTACCAAAGTCCAAAATATATCAGGCTCTAGATTTATGACTACATGTACTCTTCCCTTATTAGTTATCACCAGAGAATATAATCCTCACAATTAGGATAAGCTCTCGCCTAGCAAGTAACATATTTAAAAGCACAAATAAACATATATAACATTGATGAACAAGTATCAAGCACAATATTCCACATGTGTAGCACTCGGTTATCCCAAAATTGTATCCACAGATAGAATAAATGATGGTCCACCCGTCTATAAATAGACATTATGGTCCACATATTGTGTACGTATAAGTATGTGGCCCACCCGACATATAGCTTAATACATGAAATACATACAACCACACGACCACACAGGTACACAACTATCTTTAATATACACAGCTTACGACCCACCCGACCAGTGTATCACAATACACACAATACGCATACAATGAAAATGAACACAATAATCATGCTCATGATTGTGATTGTGAAAGGAATAATAATGATCTAGATATTATAATAGTTAGTAAAGTATAATGGTAGTGAATCAATAACATCGTGGCATTGGAAACAAATCAAATAACAACTACAAATATCTCACATACACATGTTTAAAAGTCACTCCCAATGGGTCAGCTTGCAATCTATAATTCGTCAAGCAACTAAACTGATACATGAAATGATCATTGTTGAAAGCCAAAAGTTAACTAGGCCTACTAAAGCCCTAATATCAAAGTACATTATTTATTCGCCAACAAAAATATTGATCATTCAATTATCAAATTCTTTAATTAATCGATTATCAAAAATTCAAGTACTATATCGAAAAATTTCAATATATTTGTTAAAAGTTACTAAACGAAGAATTCGTGACATTAAATTATTTAGACCAATATAATGCAACTAGGTTTAACAACCACTTAATTATTTACTTACAATTGTTACTCTATTAATCTTAGACTAATTAAATCAATTGACTTCCAAAAATATAAATAGATTATTTCTAATTAATTAAACCCTCTTCATAAATGTCGAGTTATTAATTAAATTAATAATTTGAATTTATAAATTTACCAAATTTCAAACGACTAATGAAATGACAACCAACTTAGAGGTTATTTGTTTACTTTTTAATAGAATCACTAATAAGTTATTCAAAGTTAAAAGGACCTCTTAACGATTCCATTAAGAGTTAACAAACAAGGCCTTAATGTATTAAAACTTAATTATTAAACCCTAATTAGTAGTCAATTTAATCATTGAACTCTAAAATAACTTAAACACTGTAGGTCCAAACAAAGCAAAAATAATTTGTACTAGGAATTTACATATATGTTAAACTCAATTTTTAACCACACCAATTTACATTAAATGAGTTTACTTACATATATCATATAAATCTCAACTAATCATTTTATTTAGGGGTAAAGCCATATAATAGTAACCTACTTTCGAAAATTTATCAATATGATACGTCTACTTTTTTAAATGTCGACATGGTACCTATACTTCAATTTTTCATACCGATATGACAATATTTGTAATAAACCCCTGTTTTTCATATCAATAAAACCATGTTTCGTATTTAAAAACTGAGTTTTATTATGTAGAATGACCATATTGATACAAAAAAATGAAGTACATGTACCATATAGACGATTAAAAAAATAGATGTACCATATCGATACATTTTCAAAAGTAGGTTGCTATTGTAAGACCTTAACCCTTTTATTTAAGCACCCAATTGAAACTATAGTAATTCAGCCCAATATGTTTTAGTATTTTACTAATAAAATCTTAAACCTCACGTACAGTGGCTTCGTTTGGCTCACGAAATGGAATTTGAAAGATTTAGAAATTATTTATAGGATGATTAAACTCTTGGATTACAAAAATAATGAATGACATCTTATTCACATTCCATCAAATTTTATTAATTAAGGAATTGATCATTCATAACTATTTGTCTAGTAATTAAGATTTCTAGCATTACACTAACTCATACTTTTTATCAACCTTAAAAACCATTCCATGTCTCAAACCATAAACATAATATGTATTCAAATTTCATTCTTCGAGACAAATGGAGCCTTAGGGGATGTTTGGTATAGTGGAATAGAAACGAATGGAATGAATAAATTTACATTGTGTTTTAACCATGAACACTAACAAAAAGAAATCGATTTCATTTACTTTCATAATCGATAGTGTATTATCAATTCTCTACTAAGACATGGAAAATCAATTAAAGTCTACAAATCGAAAAAGAGAATGAAAATCAATTATGTTTAATGTATATAAAAAAGAGAAAATAATGCAAAAAAACCCCTTAAAGTACAAATTTTTTTCCGATTAAGTCCCCATTTCATTTTTTTTCTGCTAAGTCCCCCAAGTATCCAAATCTATTAATTCTATCATTTTTAACTTGTAACCAGTATAAAACCGGTTACAAGTCCACCGGTCGTTACTGATGTGTA
Organism: Centrapalus pauciflorus; assembly: GCA_020465985.1. NCBI lineage: Eukaryota > Viridiplantae > Streptophyta > Magnoliopsida > Asterales > Asteraceae > Centrapalus > Centrapalus pauciflorus. Next base: position 330,343 of record JAANYP010002035.1, on the reverse strand, counting down.
CTTATAAACGGAAAATATAATCCAATTTATGTTAAGGCAACCTTCAATTTCGCATTCGACTATGCTTCACAACCAACCATCAATTTATGTTAAAGCAGAATAATTGTACTTCTTGTTGTTGAAGCTGAGAACCTCCACAAACAACCTTCAGTTTCGCCTTCGCTTCCTCATCATATTACAGATTCGTCGATGACTGTGACCGTCTTCGTCTTCGTCTACACTTCATTAGTCCCTCTTCAATTACCGTCTTCGTCTTAGGGGTTAGGGTAAAAAAGTAAGAATATATAAGTACACATCAGCAACGACCGGTGCCACGTGGACTTGTAAACGGGTTTTAAACCGATTACAAGTTAAAATCATAGAATTAATGAAATTTGGATACTAGGGGGACTAATCAGGAAAAAAATGGAAGGGGATCTAATCGAAAAAACTTGTATATTCAGGGTTTTTTTACATAATTTCTCCTATAAAATATAATAATAATACAAACCTCTTCATTTATATTTTAATTTTATTGTGCCAAACGTCAGACTTGTGGTTTGCCAGTTTTGAAGTCCATGGTTTATGTTTTAAGCCCACCTAACATTTATTATTGGCCCAAGCAAAGAATACGCCCCCTCTATTCCCAACTATTTAAAAAAAGAAAAAAAAAACAAATTGATAAAAATTTGAAAAAGTTATTAAGAACAAATCTGGATTCATGTGTTTTATATATATGAGAAATTTGGAAAGCAAAAAAATCATTTACAGTTGATTCATATATTTGATTCAACCATTAAAAGGAACTTGATTCTTTTAAAATTAAAATTTTCTAATTAATGAAGAAAAATGTTATTTATACACTCTAAAGATACAATTCAATTTCTTTTAAAAGATAAAGTGTTTGGTTATAAAAATACCTCAAACCTGAAACCTTATTATATTCTACCTCACTTTACCCCAGTTCACCCTTACCTTACACAGCCCAATCCACCCCTACCCTCATCACCTTACCCATCCCTACCACACACCCCAACAATACCTTACCTTACCCACCCTTACCTATGTACACACCCATACCCTATCCTAGAATGCTATCCATAACCCACCCTCACCCTACACATCCTTCATCCATCTATGTTGCCACCTTACCCACCCACTTTTACACTACCGAGTACCGACCCACCCACCCACCTCTACCCTTACCCTTACCGTAACCATACCACCCCCACCTATACCCTACCCTACAATACCATCACAACTCAGCCTACTCTTACCCTAGCCACCAATCCCACCTTACTCATCACTCACCCATCCTACCCACCTACTTCCACCTCTACCCTATCTCACACTACCTTGCCGACCAACCCACCCCCTTACACTACAGTACCCATACCACCCCACCTCTACCTACTATACTCATACCCTACCTACCACAATCTACTCACACATCCACTCTTACCTCACCTATCCTTACCTAGCTTTACCCTACTCACACCACCTTACGCATCTATACCCTACCCACTACATTACTCACCCCATCCCTACCCTACCTACCCTCCACAACCCCTACTCACCTCACTATTATCTGACCCTGCCTACCTAAACCCACCTCACGCCACGACCCACCTTACGTCACCCACCTCACGCTTACCTACTAGCCATCTATCCTACCCGACCCTACCCACCCTGGTCCATCTCATGTTACCTTACCCTATGTTACCTTACCCACCACACTCCTATATCCTATCCTGCCTACCCACCTCTACCGACACTATTGTAGCTATCCCATCTTACCTTAACCCACCCCTACCATCTACCCACCCACTCACCCTTATCCTATTCAACCCACCTATATAGCAAGAAGTAAATGACAAAGAAGAATCTAAAATGGTACATGTTAACATTTGATATTATTTAATTATAATTTGTTTGACAGATTTATAAACCGAACAAGTTATGGAATTAGACATCAATTCCATTTTTAGTCAACGAAACAGGATTGATTCCAATATGATGACGAGAATTTTAACATTGCTTGAGTTTTGAAATTATTAGGATGCACAAAGGAGATGATATTTTGATGTTGATAATGATTTTTTTTAATCTTCAAATTTCAGCCCTCAAAATCTCTAAATTTTGGTGTCTGTATGAGTCTTCATGAATTATTGATTATGAAATGGTGAAGTAACATGAAGAGGTCTAACAACTTGAGTGTGTGTAGTTATGGAGAAAAATATGGAAATCTTCTTTTAGTGAGATATTTTTGCGATTAAAACCCTCAATCATTTTTCATTGCACAAAAATCCATAACCGGTAAAATCTCACGAAATTGGAATGTTACTGTTTTGTAACCGGTTGAAAGTCATAGGTCGTCGTCGACAAGTCACCAGTGACCACTAGAACTTCTTCGAAAAAGTAAATTCCAACAAAAAACACAGATTTAAACAAAAATTTCACCAAGAAATGTGATTTTGAAGCATTAAACATAATCAAACGAGTTCGCTGCAGATAATGTATGTAACATCCCGACATTTAACCTGGTACGTGAATTTTTATTATTGGATATTTAATGTACTATTATTGTGTTGGTCGAATGATATCCTGATTAGTGGATTATATGTGTCAGGATGACGATATACGTGGCGCCGGGTCGTTATATTAGTGGATTAATAATTATGAGATCACGGAGTTAAATGTGTTAAATCGATATTAATATTGAAAATGTGATATCGGGTTCGGATTATTTGGGTCCGGGACTTGCTAAAAATGGAAACCACATATGGCCTCCCTTTGAAATTCTTTCCTTTTTCCTCCCTTTAGCCGCAAGCAAAAGAGTGTGTATTGGTGTTGGAGCAGAAAGAACAACCAAGAATTTAAGATTGTGCTGTGAATCAAGTTCTTAATTTCATCATCCTTTGTGTTTTTTAGTTAAAAAGGTAAGAAATCACTCTCTTGCAAGTTTAATCTGAGTTATATGCTGTTTGAATCGTGGGTTTGGTTTTAAAGCCTGTATGTTAGTTATACATGAGTTTTGTGAGTACATATCGATGCTAAAGATCGAGTTTTGGGGTTGAGTACCCCTGGGTAGCCATGGAACAGAAACAGAGCAGACCTGTTCGTCCGTGATCGCAGTCACGATCCCATGAGCGCGGTCGTGATGAGTATAGCGCGGGTGGCGTGAGCATGGCCAGCGATGTGAGCGTGGCCGAGTTCCTAAGCGCGGCCACAATGGCCTGAGCGTAACTGTGCGCGCGACCGCGATGTCTTGAGTGCGGGCTGCGATCCATGTGTTTTGAGTTGGGTTGCTTTTGGGCTTTGAGGCCCGTTTGGGATTGCTTTGGGGTCCAATTCAGTTACAGAGTCTGTGTTTAGGTCTGTGTTGTGTATCAGTTGGATTTATATTAATATTCTGGGATCAGTTATGTATACAGGGTCGAGCCGACAGCGAACCGAGTCGCGATAGAGTTCTGTATAGCAGGTGATCAGATAGACAGGTGAGTACTCGAGTCTTTTCAAAACGCGCGTTTATTTTACGAGTCATATATGTAAACTATTGTGGTGTATTGTGTATGAGACAGAGTTGTGGCGCTTCAGGAATGATTTCATCTACCTTTATTATATGTGATATGTGTGTATGAGCTGAGATCATTTCCAGAGTATCCGCGATGGGCGATCGCGCATGCTAACTGTCCCTAACCAGTCATGAAGTATGAGACCATATATATACGACAGTGTTATGCCAAGTCGCTCATGTGCTTATTGAGTAGCTAACCACTGCTGTGTGCAGTCTGTTAGTTGGAACGGCGTCCCCTTGAGTTGAGATGTGTATTGGGTTCAGCGACTACTACAGAGATTACGAGGCGTACTTGAGTTGTGATATTGAGTTATCTGTTGATTCTATGTACTATGTGTTGTGCTATTTGTTTATTTCTGCAGAGTCTAACCCTCATGTACTCACGAGCTTCCCAGCTTACGTTTTCGAGTCTAAGGTGTCTCAGGCAGTCAGAAAGTTGAGTCATAGCTGCAGCCGCCACAGAAGTCGGAGCAGTGGATTGATCGGGATTTTGTATATGTAACTAATGTATGTTGACGTTAGCTTTCGGGAAACTGTTAGTCTGTAATTATGTATTTGCTCAACATGTATATGATAGCTAGTACCCAAACATCGTATGTTAGCTTAATTACGTTGATTATACTAATATCAGACTAATGAGACGTTTGTATTAAAGTTTTAATTATTAGTAATTTGTATTATCATCTGACACGTGTTATGTGGATTATCTACGATAATACCACTTATGATATTATATTGACGTGATTTTTATTTGTAAAGAGCGGGTGTTACAATGTACGTCAGAGATAAATGGTTTGTCAGTAGATTGCAACCGGTTCATCATGTTACAAATCATTTTTTTTTTCGAAAAAACCTCATTTTGATAAGTTTTAATCAGCTGAGGTTTTTTGTCCAATGAAATATGTTTAGGAGTTTAATCGCAAAATATCCAAATTGAGGGTTTTTTTACGCAAATTTCCCCCTTTAATTCCCTACTAGTTTATTAGCTCGTGTATTAAACGGACAACTTTAATAAATTTGTTTTCTTAAAACTATATAAACTTAAAATTAAAAACTAATATTCAAACTTTTAATACTAGTAATATTTAATAGGGATAATTGCGCAAAAAACCATAAAGTTAGATCATTTTTGTGATTAAAACCCCTAACCATTTTTCGTTGCACAAAAAACCTCTAACCGGTAAAATCTTTTGAAATTAGGACATTACCGGTTATAATAGGTTGATATGCTTACATGGCACACACGTGGCGTCCACATGGCAAACCCGACTTACGTGGCGCCTACGTGGCACTACATATATAATTCTTAAAGTGAATTTTTGCATAAAAAAACCCCGAAATTGGTGACTTTTTCGATTAAAACCCTTAACTATTTTTTTTCACCTCTAACCAACAATAATATTTACCTTTTCTCTTCTTCTCTACCTCCCGCAACTCCAATTACTCTATCCCCTCTTCATGTTCAGTGTTGTTTATTTTATGTATTATGTTCGATTAACTTTTGTCTTTTAATTTTGAATTTTAACTTCAATTGTGCCGATTGAATCAATTTCATTTCGTGTTTACGAGTTGCATTTTTAGCTTCAACTTTATGTTCAATTTCGTTTATTTATGTTCCATTTTAGCTTTCGAATATGATCAGACAGAGCAGTGAGGTTCGCTAGTCTAGAGGGTGGAGGTTTCATTGGGAAACGAATTTTATGTTTAATAAATAAAATTTTAATAAATATTCATGTCATTAAATACAATCAGTGAAGACTCAATTTTAATTATCTTTATTGGTTGGAGGGTTTTTATCAAATGAAAAATGATTTGAGGTTTTAATTGAAAAAACTAAACAAGTTTGAGGTTTTTTACGCAAAAATCTATTTATGTACACGTCATCAAGTTGCAACCGGCTAAACCGGTTGCAAGTCAGAATTTTTGAAAAAAACCCAAATTTACAAAGTTTTAACCGGTTGGAGGTTTTTTGTGCAATGAAAAATGGTTGGGGGTTTTAATCGCAAAAATGATCCAACTTAGAGGTTTTTTGCGCAATTTCCCCTATTTAATAAATCTTCTAATAATTAATTTATGTATAAATCATTTAAACAAAAATACTAATCATTAATAAATTTTAAGTTTGTTATTAGTATTATTTTTTAATTATTAGTTATTAATCAAAAATCTTTCATAAATTGTTTGTTGTGATTTTGTGGAATTTAAGTATCTAACCATAATCTTATCTTAAAAGTAATTTAATATTAAAATTTTAGTTTAATCTTAATATATTAATTAACATTTGTCAATGGTAGAAGATGTCACTTGGCATCATCAGGAGATGAAAAATAATAACTTAGTTACTCATTTAATAGTATTTATAAATTTATATATAACTTCCATTAATGTCATTTAAAGTTAAAAATTTAAATTATGAATCTTTAAACAAGTTAACTTAAACATTATCACACCTTATAAATTACAATTTTGGCAATTAAGTCTATAATGCTTTCGACGAGATTTCATGTTCTACTTATATCAATCCCCTAAAATATTTGATTCTAACCTTCTAGATCTATCTATACTATATATAATAAGAAAACCATTTGGAGTTTCTGGACCATTGGATGGAAAGAAATCAATGGTCCAGATCAATGACAACTCATAGTTATTTATGAATGTCTCTTATACCCTTAATTAAAATAAGTAAGTATACCTATGCCATTGTGTTAATTCATTTTCCAAATTTACTACCTTAACTTAATTACATTAAATTTTGATTTTAATTTTTTCATTAATGAATTAATATTAAATTAATATTTACTTAAAATAAATATGTGTCATTATTATCCTTAATGATCATAGTAAAATTCAAATATAAAAATCTGGATTTAAATGTAGAAGTGTAGTAAATAAAGTTTTAAATTTTTGTTAATTATTTTGCTAACAAGATTTAAAATTTAATTGATAAAACTTCAATTGTGAATGTGATAAACTTTGATTGTTGATTTTCAGATATTCCATTTTTATATTTTATCATTTTCAAAATATATACACATTCACATAATTGAAGTTTTTTGTTTCTTACATTGATATTTCATATTTGAAGTTAATAAAAATTAAAAGAAACATTTTTTCAAACACATATTATCTGTTTTTCAATATAATAATATACTTCTATTTAATATCAAACAACTAAGTATTTTTTTATTTTTAATTTAACTAGCTTTCAAATTTTTTTTAATTATATACAAATTTTATAATAATTTATTAAAATATAAAAAAAATATGTATTTTGTAAATCAACTCATGTAATACATGGGTTGATTAACCTATATATTATAATAAAACAAAACAATTTATGTCATATGTCACTTCTACAATACAAGAAAATTTTATTTTTCCACCTCTTTTTCCAAATTTAACACCTTAACTTAATTGCATTAAATTTTGACTTTATTTTTTTCATTAATTAATTAGTAATCAATTAGATTTTGTAACATTTAAAATTAATGTTTACCTAAATAAATATCTATCATTATTATTAATAATAATCATAGTTAGATCCAAATGTAAAAAATTTGAATTAGTTGTGTAAATTATTATTATGTATAATAAAAGAAAACATCAAATGTCACGTGTCACTTCTACGTTAACCAAAAAGATAATTACAACTTATAAAAAATAAAAGGATAAATACAATTTAATATTTTTAAAAAAGATAAATATACTCTATTTTTTAATCTGTAAATAATAAAAAAATAAACACAATTATTATTTTTGTATGTTTTTATTTTTACTCATATACATTGTATATAAATAAATTTAATTAAAAATATCCATGTAATACGTTGGTCATAAACTAGTTTTATGTTTAAATAATAAAGTTCTATATCTTGAATTTAAATAATTATCTAAAAATTTTTGTATGTTACAATATATTATTTTTACCATTAAAAGTTTAGAAATATTACTAAGGTTAATATTAAATTTAGGGATGTCAAAAAAACTGGTCCAGGCGAGACAATATTTTTTCGTACCCAATCTATATCTATTCTATATATGTAATAAAAGAGAATATCAAATGCATACGTGTCGTTTCTACGTTACACCATAAAAGATAAATACAACTTTTTTTTTTAAATAAAGATAAATAAAACTTATTATTATAAAAAGATAAATACAATTTATTATTTTAAATAGATAAATTCACTTTATTATTTTTTTAATCTATTAATAATAAAATATAAATACAGTTATTATTTTTAAAAAGATAAATACATTATTAATTTTTTAATCTATAAATATTAATGTATAATAAAATATATATGTATTATATTATACATAAAGTGAAATCTCAATTTTTATCAATTAAAATTTATTAAATTAGAAATAAAATTGTATTCACGTATTTACGTGGGACATAAACTAGATTTATGATCCTCATTCCGATTACCCGATTATTCGCCCGGATTACCCATTTAAATACCCGTTTACCTTTTAGATCATAATAATTATATTATTTATATTTTAGACCATATTATTAAATATTTTTATGCTTATATTATATTATATGATAAAAAGTATTTTATTTGTTTATACATATGTGTATAATTGTTGATTAAGTTTATAATTATTTTGTTTTGAACTTTTATTCATTTTTCATTTTAGTCTTGGTTTGAAGCACGACAAATTCTATTTATTTAGATTAAATGGTGATCTCCGCAATAAAATTTTACCATTTATTTAACCACTTATTATAAACGGTTTTTCTATATATGTTAAAAAACTAGAAATCATTCACTGACTTTCAAATTTGAACATGTTATGTCACCGGTATTCATTTCACCCCTGTTTTGCTCCGCCCCCATACCCGGAAATCATAACCCAATATTTTTAGGGATATTTATGTAAAAAAAATCTTTAAGTTGGACAATTTTTGAGATTAAATCATTTTTCATTGCACAACAAATCCCAGTCAGTAAAATCTCACAGATTTAAGATATTACCGGTTATAACTAGTTGAAAGTCACAGACCATCGTCGACAAGTCACCAGTGACCACCAAAATTTCACGGAAAAAGTAAATTCAACCAAAAAACACAAATTTGAGCAAAAACAAAAAAAATGTTGATTTGAATGATATAACATGGACAAGTGAATTCGGTGGAGAGAATATTTGTCGCAGACAAAAGGCTGGCCAACAGATTGCAACCGGTTAATCAGGTCACAAGTCTTTTCATTTTAGAAAAACTTCATTTTGATAAATTTTAGTCAGTTGGAGGTTTTTTTTACGATGAAAAATAGTTGATAGTTTTAATCGTAAAAAAAAAAAAATCCAAGTTTTTTTTCCACAAATTTTCCATATTTTTACTATCTAAAGCTTCTTCAACACACATCAAAGTCACCTAAATACCTTTTACAGTTTACCCCCTCCATGTCATCCGGCCATCCCAAAGACAAAATTTCACCTCTTTATTACTTCTGATATTTTTCTCAAAAATTTTCACCATAACTAAGATGAATCCTCACTTTTTTCCCTTTTTCTCTCCACTTTTCTGTAAGTTGCAAAACCAGAAAACAAGAACAGAAAAAAGCTTCAATGGAAAGTGGAAACAAATATCACATACGGTCACAGGTAAAAAAGTTTAACTTGAAATAGGATTATGAAAATCTAAGCCAAAAGTATTTGCAATTCATTTAATATTTACAAATTCATAGCATATTTAGTATTTACAATAGAAAATTTTGACCTAAAATTTTGCAATGCAATTTCATTTATACAATATAAAACTTCTGTTTTGATTTTGAAAGTGTAATTTCATTTACCACAATTTAACGTGCAATTTAAATACCATATTTTGTTTAATGTTCAATAAATATTCATGTTTAAGATAATGTATGTACGATAAAATGATTTGTTACATACAGAAAAGACCGGTTCTGAGTATTTTCATGTCCAACACAAGATAGAAGAATAATGTCCTTTTAAGAAATTTAGAATTACAACATACTTTTTTTAAATGGTTTGGTGACTATATTATGTTGTGTGATTAGAAAATTAGAAAAAAGTTATTTGATTGAGAATTAAAAAAAAATTATTATTGTTTCTTCTATCACACACCTTATGTATCTTGACAATAATATTCTTTTGTCATATGTCATATTTTTTTGATTTTATTGTTCATATAGTCTAAGATTATAATTTTGTCATTGATAACGAGGATATGAACATGAACATCAAAATATAGTTTAGTGTATTACTTATTTGACTGAAAAGTTAATGATTCTTGATGGTTTACTGTCTTGAATCGTAGCCCGTGTTGTCCCCCTTAGGGTTGGCCTTTGCATATAGATCATTCTTTTCATGCAGGATGATGCTAATGGAACAATGCAACTTTAGGAGTTATTTGTTTTGCGAAATGGAAATTGAATGAACTGAAATTTAAATATTAAATTATAGCATATATTAGTTGATTGTTTGAACTATGGAATGATGTTTAAGGCTTAGCTAATGCCCTGTTTGTCTTGTGAAATTGAATTTGAATGAATTGAAATTTGAATTATAGTATATATTATGTTTATGGGTTGAGGTATGAAATGATAAAAGATATGAGTTGTGCAATGTTAGTAATTTTAATTCTATTATAAATAGTTAAGGATGATGAATCCCTTAATCCATAGAATTTGTAATGCAATTCTTTCAAATTTCATTCCGTGAGCCAAACAGGATATAAGGATATGAGTTGCGCGTAATGTTAGGAATTTAAGGGGATGTTTGATAGCACTTATCAATCTCTGATAAGAGATAACCTCTTCTTCGGTAAGAGAAAAATACTGATAAGTGTGTTTGATATGCATAAGACATAAGCGTCAAAATTCCCTTATAATGTCTTATCTGAATCAGATTTTGATATGCTTCTTATCACCACTTATCACACAAAAAAACACGCCTCTTCTCCCCCACCCCCTTTCCTCCTTGCGTTCTATCCTTCATGGACCAAAACCCTTGCCGACCGTCGTTGCCTTCTCCCTCGTCGATTACGTTTTCCCTGCGTTCAATTTTTTTTTGTTCTTAAATTCAATTTTTATATGCTTGATTTCAACCTTTATCTTGTTCTTAAAATCATCTATTTTGTTTTTGTTCTTAAATTTGATAATCTGAATATTGCAAGGCATCTTTCAATTCTATCCTAACTATATTTGCATGTGATAAGTTTTGATTTGAGTCTTGATGTTGACAAGCATTCAACATTTAAGGTATACAATATTTTTTTCAAGCATTCTTTGATTTTTAATGTATTCTTTCATATTATGTATAAAAGGTGACTTATATATGATTATTGAAAATAACAAGTTCATTTGCTATGTGTATTTGATTCTTGAAAATAGCAAATTTATTTGATACTTGTGTTTGATTCTTGAATATAGTTCATTTGTTATGTGTATTTGATTCTTGAAAATATCAAGTTTATTTTATACTTGTATTTGATTCTTGAATATAACAAGTTCATTTATTATGTGTATTTCATTCTTGAATATATCAAGTTCATTTGTTATGTGTATTTGATTCTTGAATATAGCAAGTTCATATCATACTTGAATTGTTATGTCATTTAATTTTGATTTCTATAAAAAAAAATATTACTATTGTTTTGATGGTAAAAACATGTGTTTTGAGGATGAATATGCAAAATTAATAAAAACAACATAATAAGATAATTTATCAAACAAACAAACCTATTGAATTCTCTTATCAGACTTTATTATCTTATCAGGACCACCTCTCATCAATCAGAAATGGAATTAGACATCAGACAATTTACCTCTTATGCTATCAAACTGCACCTACAATTATTTATAAATAGCTAGGAATAATGGATTCCTTAAACATAGATATTGATGAATTGTAAACACACTTTTGTTCATTATATTTGTAATCTAAATTTACTTGAAAATACATTATATACAAATTTTAATTCCTTCAAACTCATTCCGTGAGCCAAACGCCTATAAGACTCTAATTGATTACAATGAAATTTTTTTATTGTCAACATTGCCTCTAACATCCAAATGGTATGTCGCTTTGCAACTTTTAATTTGTGATCATGGTATCGCTTTCCGATTAGCTATAACTTCATGGAATTATATTTATAGAAATTTGACATTCCTACCAATCAATACATGAAATATATTCCAATCAATACATAAATTAGAGTTACCTACATCTTTAATCAATACTACAAACTATATTTTATCTCTCACAACCAAAATATTAATAAATAAATGTTAAAATCATTTCCTTCAATTTCATTCCACAAACCAAACGTCGGTATTGTAAATTGCATAATCTTTATGTATGTGACTACTTTTTCTTATGGGTTTCAGAACTTGCTTTTTGTCACTCTTTGTGCCACTCTTCTGGTTGTGAAGGGAGGGGTTTCAACAGCAAAATCACCATACAATGCTCATGGTTAGCCTTCTCATCTTTCTATTTGTTTCTTAGTGATGCATGAATACAAATGTGAAACACTGTAGAAAGAAAATCTCTATGCATTTACTATGTTCTTGCTGCTCCATAAATATTTCAATCTGTGCAACACAACTTCTCTTTTGATGTTGTATTTCATTTTTGACGGTTAACTACTTCAGAGTTTTTCGATCACTCGATTATCAAAGGTGAAGTACTACGGGAGTTGTTATATTTTGATAAACCACAATATCATTTGAGTGTAGAAAAAGAAAACAAAGAATTACTTTCATATCGATATGAATCAAGGAAGCAAGTGATCAATGACTCCACATGGCTAAAAATGTCCTAGTACATGGATCCACAACTCGTAAAATATTTTAAATAACACCTTTAACTCCTCTACGTATGATCTACAAAATTTGACGCTTGCACTTTAGATAGATTGAAACTTAAGCTTGTATATAAAAAAAGAAGCTAGAGTCATGAGACAAAGATTGAATCAATAGTGTTTTATCTGGGTCGTCTGTTACATATTTAACGGACGGTTAAAAAATGATAAAAGTTAAAAACTCAATCTAACATTGACATGGGTTTGACAAGAATACACACACACACACATACACACAACTTTCTCGGTGGTTATTTCGCTCGCAAATGGGAGATTGTGAGAAATCGAAGACTGCTTGTCTGCTCCCGCTTGGGAAATCGAACAAATGAGAGGAGACGAAGACTTGAAGCCTCTCAAACAATCACATTGTCGGTACTCCACGCCTCCAAATTCATCCAACATTCCTTTTGATTCTGTTTACAGGTGAAGTTCCTTCCTTTTCATCCTCATTCTTCTTTTGATATGCTTTTAATTCGTCTATATTTTCACTATATAACATACGTGTTTCTATTTTTCTTTATGGATTTTAATTAAGAAATTGAACGGTGGTGAATCTGTAAACTGTGAAAGATTTCAATTCCGTGTCGCATTCTCACACTCATTTAACAGAATCGACTAAAACAAGTCTACTTGCTTGTATGTAATTGTTTGTTTTTTAGGATTGATTTATTTGTTTTAGGGTTTTAGCTCTAGTATTTTACTGTTAAATTGTGTTCTTTTCTCTATAATAAGTACTTATAATGGCATATCACTTATTCGATAAGTGGTTTTAAGATATAAGTTCGTTCTTTTTAATAAGTAATAAGTAACAATTTTTACTTATTTTTCACTTATTTAGTTAGTTACAACTATATTACTTATTGCCAATCAGTGCTACTTACAAAGCCCTAAAAGAAATGTGTCAATCAGTGCAACTTACAAAGCCCCTAAAGAAATGGAATACTGCCTTCATTCACAACCATCTCTTCGGTTGTTTCCATGTGGGAGAATTACTCCAAATAATAATCAACTTTTCACTAGTATTATCGCAAAATTTGTCACAAATAATGAAATTAACTCTTTGTTTATTCCTGATTATAGCATTTAACCGAATAACCGGTAAACAACAAAAGTTTACGGGTAAAAAATATTTATACATAAGGTTTATTATTTGAAATAACAACTTGTTTTTTTTTTCCTTATTATGACAATCAGATTTATTTTCTATCATTTAATATTGTTTGAAATAAAATGCATTAATCGAAGTAAACCAAGAATAAATTTCATTATTTGCATATTGATCATTCTTTTCATGCAAGATGATGCTAATGGAAACAATGCAACACTTAGGAGTCATTTGTTTCGCGGAATGAAAATTGAATGAACCTGAAATTTTAATATTTAATTATAGCATATATAAGTTGATTGTTTGAAGTATGAAATGATGTTTGAGGCTTAGCTAATGCCCCGTTCGTCTTGCGAAATTGAATTTGAATGAATTGAAATTTAAATTATAGTATATATCATGTTTATGGGTTGAGGTATGAAATGATAAAAGATATGAGTTGTGCAATGTTAGTAATCTTAATTCTATTATAAATAGTTAAGAATGATGAATTTCTAATTTCATAGAATTTGATGGAATGTAAACAAGATGACTTCATTATTTTTGTAATCTATCAGTTCAAACACACTATAAATAAATTTTGGTTCCTTCAAATTTCATTCCGTGAGCCAAACAAGACATAAGGATATGAGTTGTGCGTAATGTTAGGAATCTAAATTATTTACATATAGCTAGGAATGATGGATTCCTTAAACATAGATATTGATGGATTGTAAACACGTTTTTGTTCATTATATTTGTAATCCAAATTAACTTGAAAATACATTATATACAAATTTTAATTCCTTCAAACTCATTCTGTGAGCCAAACACATGTAAGACTCTAATTGATTACAATGATTTTTTTTAATTATGGTCAACATTGCCTCTAACATCCAAATGGTTTGTCGCTTTGCAACTTCTAATATGTGATCGTGGTGTCGTTTTCCGATTAGCTATAACTTCATGGAATTATATTTATAGAAATTTGGCATTCCTACCAATTAATACATGAATTAGATTCCAATCAATACATAAATTAAACTTACCAACATCTTTAATCAATACTAAATACTATATTTTATCCCTCACCACCAAAATATTAATAAATAAAATTTAAAATCATTTCCTTCAATTTTCATTCCATGAATCAAACGTCAGTATTGTAAATTGTATAATCTTTATGTATGTGACTACTTTTTCTTATGGGTTTTGAAACTTCCTTTTTGTCACTATTTGCGCCACTCTTCTGGTTGTGAAGGGAGGGGCTGCAACCGCAAAATCACCATACAACGCTCATTGTTAGCATTCTCATCTTTCTATTTGTTTCTTAGCGATGCATGAATACAAATGCGAAACATTGTAGAAAGAAAATCCCTATGCATTTACTATGCTCTTGCTACCCCATAAATATTTCAATTTGTCCAACACAACTTCTCTTTTGATGTTGTATTTCATTTCTGACGGTTAACTACTTAAGAGTTCTTTGATCACTCGATTATCAAAGGCGAAATACTACGGGAGTTGTTATATTTTGATAAACCACAACTTTCAGATCGACATGAATCAAGGAAGCAAGTGATCAATGACTCCACATGGCTAAAAATGTCTTATTACATGGATCCACAACTCGTAAGATATTTTAAATGACACATTTAACTCCTCTAAGCATGATCTACAAAATTTGACGCTTGCACTTAGATAGATTGAAACTTAAGCTTGTATATAGAAAAAAGATGCTAGAGTCATGAGAGAGATTGAATCAATAGTGTTTTATTCGGGCCGTCCGTTGCATATTTAACAAATTGTTAAAAAATGATAAAAGTTAAAAGCCCAATCTAACATTGACATGGGTTTGAAAAGAAATGTATATACAACTTTCTTGGTGGTTATTCCGCTCGCAAACAGGAGATTACGAGAAATCGAAGACTGCTTGTCTGCTCCCGCTCGGGAAATCGAACAAATGAGAGGAGACGAAGACTTGAAGCCTCTCAAGCAATCACATTGTCGGAACTCCACGCCTCCAAATTCATCCAACATTCCTTTTGATTCTGTATACAGGTGAAATTCCTTCCTTTTCCTCCTCATTTTTCTTTTGATATGCTTTTAATTCGTCTAGATTTTCACTATATAACATACGTGTTGCTATCTTTTTATGGATTTTAATGAAGAAATTGAATGGTGGTGAATCTGTGAACTGTGAAAGATTTCAATTACATGTTGTACGTGTTCCCTCTCATTTAACTGAATCGACTAAAACAAGTCTACTTGCTTGTATGTAATTGTTTGTTTTTTTAGGATTGATTTAGTTGTTTTAGGGTTTTAGCTCTAGTATTTAACCGTTAAATTGTGTTCTTTTCTCTATAACAAGTACTTATAGTGGCATATCACTCATTCGGTAAGTGGTTTTAAGATATAAGTTCGTTCTTTTTAATAAGCAACAATTTTTACTTAATTTTCATTTATTCAGTCAACTTTATTACTTATTGCCAATCAGTGCCACTTACAAAGCCTCTAAAGAAATGTGCCAATCATTACCACTTACAAAGCCCCTGAAGAAATGGAACACCGCCTTTGTTCATGACCATCTCTTCAGTTGTTTCCATCTTAGGAGAATCACTCAAAATAATAAACAACTTTTCCCTGGTAATCTCGTAGAATTTGTCACAAATAATGAAACTAACTCTTTGCTTATTTTTGATTATGACATTTAACCGAATAACTGTTAAACAACAAAAGTTAAGGGGTAAAAAATTATATATATGGTTTATTGTTTGAAATAACAATCTGTTTTTTATT
Organism: Centrapalus pauciflorus; assembly: GCA_020465985.1. NCBI lineage: Eukaryota > Viridiplantae > Streptophyta > Magnoliopsida > Asterales > Asteraceae > Centrapalus > Centrapalus pauciflorus. Next base: position 314,065 of record JAANYP010002035.1, on the reverse strand, counting down.
TTTTTCTTATTATAACAATGCATTTTATTTTTTATCATTTAATATTGTTTGAAATAACAACATTGTTAAATGCATTAATCGAAGTAAACCAAAAATAAATTTCATTATTTGCGACAAAATTTACGGGATTGCTGCAATAAAAAAAGAAAAAGAAAAGTTGGTTGCTATTTTGTGCAATTCTTTTGCATCACTATTGGCACTGGCCACCACATCTCCACCATCATTGCCGACCACCGTCCCTCTCCAGTCTCCACCCCGTAGCAGCCAGAAACCCAACCCTTCAACTTCCTCCAACCGTTCTCTCATCGACTCCTCCCGTCGCTTCCTCCTTCCCTCCCACTCTACTTCATCGAATTAGCCACCGCCTCCACCTTGCCACTCTGATACCGCGCACTTTGCTGCCGACACTGTCAACCCTGTGCCGCCACTCCCACGTTTGCTGATTAGTTCTCTCACAGGTTGTCTCTCTCATCTACTAGGTCATGTGTGTGAGATTTCAAATGGATTTTTCAATCTGCTGCTCCATGAATCGATTTCATTTTCAAATTGTATTCCTTGATTTTTTTAGGTGTGATTTAGAAAAAAAAACAACTCATCAAAAACTAGCTAGTGTTGTATGTCAATTACATAAACAAATCTTTCAGTTCTCCCTATTGTTTCAATTGTGTTTTTATAGTGATAAGGTCTTGGTTTTTTTTTTCCATCAGGGTTTATGATTAGGAATTATTTGGGTTTTTCTATCAAATTTGTTTTTTGTTTTTATTTTTATTTTGTAATGGGCATTGGACTTGTCAAGAGAAAATGAGTGTGCTGTAATTACTAATGAGCATTCGATTTGTAAGGCATATGGTGATTGGTGTCTGCTGCTATAGGCGTTGAATCTTACGTTGTTACCTTTCAAGGCCATTTGTTAGATTTATTGGTTGATTGGAAGCATGTAGTTGACATGCTGTTCAAAATTTTTGGGATCTTTGTTTAATTGGTATTAGTTTTGCTAGAATGATGATACTGTATCTGTTAATGTACTTGTAATAATAGTGCACATTCAGTCATTTATATAAGTATAAAAGAATAGTCTTATTGATTCATTATTCAGTAATCAACACCATCACTTATTAATCAATATTGCAATCAGCTTTCATCTACTTATCACCTATGTAAAAAAACAACACCTAAGTTGGTTGTTTTCCTAATCATGGATTTTCCTTGTGTTTTCATAGGGCTTTATAAGAGCTGAAAGTCTCCTGTCATGGGTGATTTGTCAAGGTAAAACATGTTCTCTTACCTTTTGATATCACGATTTACTATCCTAAGGAAGAAAAGTATATAGTGTATGTATAAAACTTGGATACAGCAATATAGCATATAATTTTATGTAGGCCAACGTGGCAGATTATGTTCTTAATTTGAAACCAAGGCTAGGTGGTCTCTGCCTCTCTGGTTGATTTATTTATGCATTGAGTTTTGTATGATCAACTAGCATATCAGCATTAAAAGTTATCTATTAAATTCATTCTCTGTAAGTGTACTATTGATTTGTGCAATTTTCCTGTGCTTATACTATGTTGATGATGAACGGTTTTGTATGAATAGGGAGGATGATAGTGACACCCTCCGTGTACTTGTTGCTACGGATTGCCATTTGGGCTATCTGGAAAAAGACGAGGTTCGTCGGCATGACTCGTTCAAATCATTTGAAGAAATATGCTCCATAGCAGAGCAGAAGAAGGTAACACTTTCTTCTTCTCTTCTTCACCTCATTGTTAGCAACCAAAATTTGTCTATTTATCATGTCTTAAAAGTTCAGAATTCGTATTAGTATTTACTGTCAATGCTTTCCATCCATGTCGACTTGCTTCTTCTTCTGCAAGAATATGGTTCACCAGCTATCTTTTTATCAGGTCAGAGAGGGTGGTGGTCTTTCTGCATCACCATCCCACTGTCCACGTAAACGCCACCTCAATACCTCATGTTTTCTCTCTCTATCCTTCCGTCTTTCTATCCACTCAAACCATGTAAATTGTCATCTTTATGTACCCCTAAAATAAATACACACAAAACTCTATTAAAAAAAGGAAAAGAAAGTGAGTTGGGGATGGTTTTGCCGCATCAGGGTGGTTGTGCTGACAGCTGACCACACATCTTTCTAGTGTTACCACACAAGGAGGGTGGTGTTCCCCACCATACCGATGGCCACATCACCCGAATTGGTGTCGTGCTGCTTCCCATCCTGCACCACTCCCCTTGCCCTCATTCAAGTACCTTGAATGTTGAAAAGATCGCTAAACCTTTGTGATTTAACTGTTTTTTTGGCCTTCTCCATTTAACTTGCTAAGCTTCTATGTTGCTGTTAAATTAAATATTTATTCACTGTTTTTTAATGCTCTTCTTTTTATTTCAATATGGGTTAAGGTCGCACAATATCAACATAGTTTTCCAAATGTATCGACATGGTACATGAACTTTTTTTCTTACACATATGATACATTACTTTAGTTTTCTATTCCAATATGGTATACTTCTACAGAGAGATTTGTTTGAAAAACTGGACTCTGTTGAAATGTACCATATTGGAACGAAAACTAATGTACATGTACCATATGTGTAAGAAAAAAAGTTCATGTACCATATCAGTACATTTTGGAGAGTACATGGAATTGTGCGACCTTAACCCTTTCAATACTCCTTATGCAGTGTTGTATGTTTAGCTTTATGTAAGGGCAAGTCCAAATCAGCCTGAAATTAATACTAAGAATATAATGTATATGATCAAGGGTGACTTCTTATTGGCAAGTGGTTTTGATCTGTGTTTCAAAACACGATAAATGCATCTGTGGGGTTGGTGACTTTGTGGCTCTGACTGCATGTGTGTTGGATCTAGTGGACATCCATAAAAAAATTTTCTTCCATCAATGAAAGCTTCCATTGGGATGCATATTTGTACCTCATCCAACCAAATGATTTGTGCATGTGCTTAACTCTATGTTGTTGATCCATGCTATATGTGGGGGCATGTAATAGTACATGTACATAATCATTCCTAGTGCAATTTATGTTCATAGGTAGTCGCACGGTCATGTATTTATGCCATTTTCTTTTTTATAAAAAATTGATGTGGTCGAAGAGTTTTAGTGGAAGATATTCTTGTTGCAAACACTAATATTTAATCTGGCATCAGGTGGATTTCTTACTTCTAGGTGGTGATCTTTTTCATGAGAACAAGCCATCGAGGACAACATTAGTGAAGGCGATAGAGATTCTGCGTAGATATTGTCTTAACGATAAACCAGTTCAATTCCAAGTTGTCAGCGACCAGACCGTAAACTTTGCAATGTAATGATCCATTCTTACTAGTATCTGCAATAGGAGTGAAAGGTTGTTTTCTGCCTGCCACGTGGTTGACTTGAGTTGGCTGTATGTGAAACATTTTTAGCTGCATACTCCTAATTATTTTCTCATTATCATTCTAACTTCTCAACTGTCTATGCGATGATTATTTACCATGAAAAAGGAAATATGAATGGAAGTATGATAAAAGAAATCTTAAAATTACTTTATTGTTTTAATTGGTTTTTATTTAGTCCTTGCGCTGATTGATAAGTAATTAGTTTCTGACAACTCACAAGAGCAACTTACAAAGAAGAAGCTCTTGAACAACCTCCTATGTTATAAGGTAAATGTGTGTAATATGTATAAGTAGTGTGTGTACGTTACATTGAGTAGAAATTTTCTTAAACACGTACGCAAACATACATATGTGTTTCATATTGAATAGAACTGTGCTGCCTATATATGTTTCATTTTGATAAGAGTCGGCCTTTATATGTATAGCATGTCAATTTTAGTCATCCGCTACACAATGAGGTTGGGTTCTCACATCTCAATGTCAATCTGAACAGGTTTGGTCATGTAAACTATGAAGATCCTCATTTCAATGTTGGCTTACCAGTTTTCAGTATTCATGGAAATCATGATGACCCAGCTGGAGTGGTAATCTTTATGATACATAACATATATTTTTGTTTTATGCATGTCAGACAATTTGGTTTTATATTGTGTCTGCTTTGGCTGCAGTGCCTTTCATATTGACTGCCCCTTACCATGGCATCTAAGTTTTGGTAGAGATTACTCTGCTCCAAAGGACTAGAGGAGCACTAATATATTTGTGATATTTGCAACTTGGATACCTAAAATGTATATGTATTTAAAGTGGGTCTCAACTTTGTCATGTTTATTTTGTTTTTGTCAGCATGTCGCCAGTAGCTGTTATTGAGCATGGAGAACCCTAAAAGATCGTCTCTGGTTTATTGCAGGATAACCTTTCTGCAGTTGATATCCTTTCAGCATGCAATCTTGTAAACTACTTTGGGAAAATGGTTCTTGGAGGCTCTGGGGTTGGACAGATCACTCTCTGCCCGATTCTCATAAAAAAGGTCTGCCATGAATATTTTAGGCTAGGTTGAGGGAGTAAATAAATAGTATAATGTATCACCATGCAATAACTATTGTGTATGACTCACAGGGTTCAACATCTGTTGCTCTATACGGCTTGGGAAATATTAGAGATGAACGTCTGAATAGAATGTTTCAGGTTCTTGTCTGAAATCTACATATTTACCACTGATCTGAACCATGGACACATATCTGTTTATTTGATTTCCATCTTTTCCATTGTTTCTTTGAGTACAATAGACTCCACATGCTGTACAATGGATGCGTCCTGAGGCTCAAGAAAATTGTCAAGTGTCGGACTGGTTCAACATTTTAGTGCTTCATCAAAACAGGTTATAAATAATGTTTGAAGCATATGATCACTAAGCCTGATAGATAGTTATATATATCATGGTTGGAGACAGCATAGTATAATGAAGTGATGATAAAGTGTATTTTCTATATGTAGGGTGAAGACAAATCCTAAGAATGCCATAAATGAGCATTTTCTACCTCGGTTCCTAGACTTTATAGTTTGGGGGCATGAACATGAATGTCTTGTTGATCCCCAGGTGGAATTAGATTGCTAATCTTATGTCAGTTTGTGATATCACATAGAGTCTGACAAACGTTCATGTTATGTGATAACACCTAATAGGAAGTTCCAGGTATGGGATTCCACATTACTCAACCAGGCTCTTCTGTCGCAACATCACTTATCGATGGAGAATCAAAACCAAAGCATGTACTTCTTGTGGAGATTAAGGTCCTTTTACCAAAGCAAACTTAAAAAAAAGTTCCTCTATATTTTTTGGAGTCAACTTTCGAAAGTTTATATTTAGATTTCAATTGTTTGACAAATCTACATACAGGGAAATCAATATCGACCAACCAAGATACCTCTACAATCTGTGAGGCCTTTTGAATACAAAGAGGTAGGTTATCCTTTATTTGTTATAAAGTTCACCATGCACACACAGAGAGAAGGGGGAGGAGAGACTTTGTGCTTGCCAGAATGAATTCTCATTAAGTGTTGTATGTTGATGACGCAGATAGTATTAAAGGATGAACATGATATCGACCCGAATGATCAAAATTCTATTCTTGAACATCTAGACAATGTGGTAAGCAGTTTAGTAGCAAAGTATAATCGAACGGATGCTAGAAAGTCACAGACTATGCTTCCACTTATCCGTGTCAAGGTATTTCTACTTGAACATAATGATAATGATAAAGGGCATTATGCATGCTTCCCTTTGTTTTATATATATCGAAAGGGCTTAAGCTACTACATTATGTAAGTTGCTGATTTTATAAATTATTATAAGCATGCGTCCTGTTTTGTACATGAATAAAATTTCAGGTTGATTATTCTGGGTTCATGACCATAAATCCTCAGAGATTTGGTCAAAAGTATGTCGGCAAGGTACTTTCTTTTATCATTTTCAGTGTAAAATTAATTTGCATGAAGTATATGCTTCCTTAATAATAGTTCAAGTGCAATGTTATTGTGTTATACATGTAGGTTGCAAACCCCCAGGATATTCTTATTTTTTCAAAAACTTCAAAGAGACCTCAGAATGAAGGTTAGTAAGGTTACATACTATGGGGTACCTACACATTACTATATTATCTTATCGACCATTCAACCATATATATTGAAATGACCAAGCATGTTCTTGGGAATTAATATTATTAGGGACATACAAGATTTAGGTGGAGTTTGGCTCGTGGAATGTTCCGAATGGAATTTGAAAGAATTGGAATTTAATTTATAGTATATAATAGTTGATTGGTTGAGGTGTGGAATTAGTGTTTAAACTAGCTATGGGTATGGGTTGTGTGAAATGTTAGGAATCTAAATTCATTTACACATATATCTAGGAATTATAGATTCCTTTAACCTTAGATTTTGATGGAATCTAAAGACATTTGTATTCGTTGATTTTGTAATCCAAATTTCAAAATACACTACAAACAAATTCCAATTGCTTCAAAATCCATTCCGTGAGATAAACGCTCCCTTAGTGATATGCTAAGAGCCTATTCTGACAACATTAGTTGCCATGCAATTTGCACAAAGTTGTGTTCTTTTTATAAGACATCAATGCAAAAGATTATCTGTAAGTTTTGTTCAGCAAGGTTGTATAAAAGTCCGTGTTATGCACTTGTCTTTACGTGGTATATTCTGAATAATATTAAGGTTTTACTTTAATTCTGTTTACCCTTGAAAGGAATCGACTTTTGATGTTGGTGAGGGCTGGAATAATGTTTTCCAGGAAACCTCAAAATGGGTAAAAATGTCAACCTCGTATAAATACAGGATCAAACATGTAGGGCACAACACACGGCCACCGAAAACTAAAATGCATAGAAAATGACAACACAAGATATTTGTGGTTTGGTCCTAAGAGTGACTGAGTGACCTAGTCAACAACCACACTAATAAGTTCCTCTCATTGATTACTGACTAGGGTTTATAGTTACATCAGGGTCTAGGGATATATTTATAGGAGAAAACGGGGCGAAAAATATACAAGTTTGCCTAAATTTAAATTTTATTTTCACCTATGCACTTGGGAGTCCTTGGACTCCTGCTTCAAAGCTGCAGCTTGACCATCTGGCAACCAACCAAACTTTACAATTTAGCGGACATACAACCTCTGATGGAAGTTGCTTACACCGTCGTTTGAATGTTGGATCTTTTTTCTACATTATTCTTCTCACTCTCAAACCCAAATGGAAACTTATGTTTGAGCTGGGAAATGGCTCACCAACTCTTTTTCCTCTTGCATGTGTCCCTAGTCCTATACTAGTACACGTGTGTTTTCATTTTTCAACCAATTTCAATTAATTAATTGGCCACCAATGAGTCTGTATAACCAATTTGCTTTGACCAATGAATTTAATGGAAAATCAAAAGGCTGTTATTTTTGGATTTGTTTAGTGACAATTCATACTGACATGGTGATCTTTGATCTTTCTACTGGCCTCAGCCAAAATTAATGATGCTGAACGTCTTCGACCAGAAGAACTGAATCAGCAAAACATTGAAGCTTTAGTTGCTGAGAGTCAACTGGTATGCAGTTTGTCTTATTTTATGCTGTGTAATTAGCTATATACTTTTTCACGCTCATGGATTCTAGATTTGGTAGGCTCTGAAGCACTGAAGTACGAATACTTGGTAATTTTGTGTTTTCAGAATAGTTCTTTGATATGTGGCCTATTAAAAGTGAGAATGAAAAAATTCTCAGAGGAGAAGTATCTAGAAGAAAGTACTTTGTTTTTTCCATTTACTTTTGTGATTCTGATTCTGATGCAAATGAAGTTTATGGGTGTGTTTGTTTGATGGGTTTTTAACATAAGGAATGGGTTTGGGTTTCTGTTTATTTAATAAATGATTACCAAATATTTAGAAATGATTACCAAAAACTCAAAGTCTTTCCTCTTATTCTTTCTTTTATTTCTTTCAAACCCATACCCATATAACATTACCCATTTCTAAGACCTTCAACAAACCAAACGCCCCCTAAGGTCTTGCTGCTCAATCAAAAACAGAGTTACATAATAAGTGAAGTTTCAAGCCTTTGAAATTTAGATCTGTTCATTGCTCAACACATATTAAGTTTCTCTATCATGTTCTCTTAGTATGATCAATTTTTACAGAAAATGGAGATTCTTCCTGTGAATGATTTAGATGAAGCATTGCACAATTATGTTAACAAGGATGACAGGATGGCTTTCCAAGCTTGTTTGCAATACAACATTGAAGAAACCCGTGTAAGCTGTCTACTCTGTCTATAAAACCAAATAAGCTTATTTCTTTGCCGAGTATCTGATTATATTCTTGCTGAAACAGAAAAAAATTCTACGGGACTCAGATAATACGAGTGTTGAACTTGAAGATATCATCGTCAAAGTAGAAAACTGCTTAGAGGCAAGAAGCTGAACTGTTAATTTACTTTTTGGTGTTCTTTTAGTCACATCTTGTACTTTACATCAACCTGTTAGTCAGTTTTGTCACTGGAGGATGATACTTGTGAGGACAGTGTGCATCCATGAATTTAGGGGCGTGCTAATGTGCTATGGTCCAAAAGCGAACTGGAACTGAAAAGTTGAAAAAACTGGTACCAATAACCCAACTGGATGGTATCAATTCAGTCCGGTTCCGGTACGGTTCTCATTTTTACCCGATTAAAGAACTTATTAATACAAACTAGACCGAACTGGAAAATTGAAAAAAAAATGTAATGGATAACCGAACCGCTTTGAAGGCCTTGAGTAGCATTTGGTTCGTTGATAGGCTTGTGAAGGAAATGGATTTTGTCAAGGAAATAGTATATGACAACAATTAAAATAGATTCTTTTCCTTCCAACTACCCCCGATTCTAGTGAATCAAATGGCCTAGTACTCTATGGTGTCCATCCCAGTTCTCATACATCCTGGAATGGTTTGGCTTGGTAAACAACCATTTATCGTTTTGCCCAGGGGCCCAACAACATTCAAAATTTTTTGTTCTCCTACGTAGAGCTATTTGCTCTCCTCTATCAGCCACCGTAAACAAACCCTCAACCCATTATACCCAAGAACCAAGAGCCGTCCAGTCCCCTGGATCACCTTTCCTTAACACTCACCTTCGCTCGCTTGCTTTGCTGCCTAACACAAGGACACTCAGTCCGGTTTGGTGGGGTCCGGTTCGTCAGGTTCACGGTCCTGTCCCATGTTCTGCACTCCCCTATCCATAATCACAAAGCAACTACACATGCAAATGTGCTCATGTTTTCTTATTGTTAGTCCACAAAAGGAAGTTTGCTTGTTTTTAAATTCTGTATGGTGATCATGGATTAAGTTGTACCAAATATCAAGTGCACGAGGAACTTGAGTGAGAACTCTTCACCTCCTCAAATCCTCTCCTCTCATTCTCACTCTCACATAATTATCAATATATGTGCAGGAACGTGTCAAGGAACGGTCCAAGTCTAAAGATGGTCACCCATTTACTGCTAGTGGTCAGTTCATGGAGGTAGTATCTTCTAACTTTATCGTTTTCACATATAATATTTGTGCCTAGTTTTTTTAATTCTTGATCTCTGCACCTCATTTTCTGAACCATTAATTTATGCAGGATATGTCAGATAAAGCTCATGGAAGAATTGGAAGTGAGGCGGTCTCCTTTAGTGATGATGAAGAAACCACACAAATTTCTGGCTTCAAGTCTACTGCAAGAGGCAAAAAAGGATCATTAGAACAGTTTAAGTATGCTCGTGATGTCTCTGAAGTTGGCAAAACTTCTTCAAGAGGAAGGGGAAGAGGGCGAGGTAGGGGATCTTCTAATAGTATGAAGCAGACGACTCTTGATGCAGCTATGATGTTCCGTCGTTCAGAGAGGTCTGCTAGCCTTATCATCGTTGCAATATGTTTAATGAACATAATCCTTTCCTTGCATTTGCATGTTTTCTGTTGCTATGTTTAATGATGGTTATGGTTATGATATCTAAATACAACTGACTAAATCTAGTAATAACCTCATCATCAAAAATAACATTTAATTATGTATACAGAGAGAGAGAGAGAGAGAGAGAGAGGAGAGAGAGAGAGAGAGAGAGAGAAGCGAGAGGAGGAAAGAGAGAGAGAGAGAGAGGAGAGAGAGAGAGAGGAGAGAGAGAGAGAGAGAGAGAGAGAGAGAGAGAGAGAGAGAGAGAGAGAGAGAGGAAGAGAGAGAGAGAGAGAAGAGAGAGAGAGAGAGAGAGAGAGAGAGAGAGAGAAGAGAGAGAGAGAGGAGAGAGAGAGAGATGAGAGAGAGAGAGAGAGAGATGAGAGAGAGAAGAAGAGAGAGAGAGAGAGAGAGAGAGAGAGAGAGAGAGAGAGCTGCACTTTGAGGAACTCACTGGTGTTATCGTAATTTCTGTGTCAAATTTATTATCACCTTCAATGCTCTCACTGGTGTTAGTAACTTAGTACACTAATTCAACCATGTATGTTTGGAAACACTAATACTTGCTACAGAAGTTTTATAAAGCTTTTATCTGCAGATCAGCATCAATTGCTGCATCAGCTTCGGTTCAAAGTACGGCTGTTGATGAAGAGAATTTAGATTCGCCTTCAAGTGATGATGAACCAGTGCAAATTGGAGTAAATGAGCTTCAGGACAGTTCGGTATGAATACTCTCGTACTCAAGTCTTATTTAGTCCTTCTGGTGTTGTGTTTGTTTGCCCTGATCATGGTGCAAAAGGATCCTGCAGAATATATACCAATGAACAATTGGCTCATACACACATTGGCAAAAGGATTCAAGTCCACTAACTATGAAGGATCCTGGAGTTTGTTTATTTCGCGTTTTTGGTACAAATGTGATAGGAACCTACATTAGTATGTTCTAGGTGTAAATTAGGAATTATATGTAGTAGTTAGTTAGTAATTCTATAAATAAGGGATGCAAAGAAGGAAGTGGGTGTGCAGAAATATTATTTAGATTTGTTAGGCTCTTAGCATTAGCTTTGAGAGAGGCTTCAACCTTTCGGTTGTCAATCATCTGATTGTGATTTACTTTCTGTTTTGCAATTGATTTCTGTAATTCATCTTCATCAATCTATAGTTTCTTCTTAATTGATTTCACAATTCGTATCAACCCAATGACTCGATTCCCTCTTTATTCTTTTGATTGTTCTAAGGATGACGATGCAAGCATTCAAGGTAAAGGCCGCAAAAGGGCTGCCCCTAGGGGAAGAGGTAGGGGCTCCTCCACCACTGCTAAGAGGGGAAGAAAATCGGACAACAGTTCATCCTCATTCCAACAAATGATGATGAATAATGAAGATGACGATGACGACGACAACGTGCCAAAGAGAAAAACCAAGCCTCAACCCCGGGTAATGATGTGTTTAATAAAATATCATTCAGATATTTTAAAACGTTCCTGATTCCTTGACATGATTACTCTTTATGCAGATGACAAGGAATTACGGTGCCTTGAGGAGGTAGCTCGTCATGAATTTTTTAGTCTAATTTCAATGTACAATCAAAGTCATTTAGTCTGCATCTGGATAAAATCCAGATTTCTTCTAGTCAAGATTTTGTAGTGAACATTTCTAGTCAAGATTTTGTGATTTTGTGAGTGTTTTTGTAAAAGGGGAAACGAATGATCAGGACAATGTAAATCAGATTTTGTACAATCGAAGTCATTTTGTGAGTGTTTTTTAGTCTGGTTTCAATGTACAATCAAAGTCATTTAGTCCGCATCTGGATAAATCCAGATTTTGTAGTGAACATTTCTAGTCAAGATTTTGTGAGTGTTTTTGTAAGGGAAAATGATCAGGGCGTTTTTGCCGATGTGGCTTTGTTCCAATAGAAAATAACCCTTGCACAATAGCTTTAGATTCCCAAATTTTGCAATCAGACAATGTACAATCAAAGTCATATAGTACATTACAAAATGAACCATACATGGTATTAAAGATGTATATCCGTATCTAAAACATCAGATTCATGAACATGAAATCTCTCAGTTATGCCGATTGTCCCAAGTATTTAGACAACGAAGGGTTGATTTTTTTGGAAGAGAGGATATTACCAAAAAACGTAAGAGATCTTTATAACACTTCCTCATCCTCTAATTCAAGGAACTAACCAAAATGAAGATTACTATATATACTTTTGTCAAATTCTGCTACCGGAAGTAGACTCTTCGAGCTGGAATAGCAGGATCCTTGTCTCTGCTTCTTCGGTTATTGGCCTTTTCCTGTTTTTAACAACTTGCAAAGTGAGAGAGAGAGTATGCTAAAAGATGGGAAGTCGGGAACATTGTTTACACTTTGAAGTAGTAATCCAGAACATTTGCATTTAAGAAAAATTTAAAAAATAAAAAAGAAAAAGATGCAATCTGCTGTATTCATTGTTTCCTAGTTTGATTTGGAAAGCCTATTACATCTCCAACACCATAAAATTTCATTTATACCGCTCTCTGTGTTATTCAAATATGTAATCAATGTTCAATTAAAATGAAGCTGACGGGGAAAAGAATTGAATTGAGTTGTTCAGCAACAGATGCCGAAATTGGAAAGAGGCATTTTACCCTCACCCCCTACAATTCTACCTTCTCCCAGTTTGGACTTGAACCATCAGCCAAAATGCTACCCTTACTAAAGAAGAAAGGGAGCAATCCATATATTTGGCAGTAAACAGGATGACACGAAAATCAAGTTCCAGACGATTTTCACATTAAAAAAGTGCAAGTTTTTGTCAATGGATGAAATTAAGGGACTGCAAACATGAATACTGTTAAGGGAAAATGTTTTAGTTTTGGAGCATCCAGTAGAATTCAGTTTGTATACGCAAACTAACACACTTAAGAACCCTCATTAAAATGAAAACTGGCCTCTTCAATAATCATACTGTCCTTTCATGTAAGAACCAATTTGTAAGCATAATATTTTAATACAAAAAAGTTTCGGAAGCACTTAGGTGGGAAAATCTTAGAACATTATTTTGTCGATGTTACACTGCAATGTTCTGGCATTATTTTCTATCGACTCACTGCTTATGTATCTCTATTTAGTGTAATGGATGAAATTCAGAATTCTGGCCTTCACTACTTTCTTTGGATCAAACAAAGGAGGTGTGCGTGCATTAAACTTTGCCCCTTTCAAACAGAATAGTTGCATGTTCGTTGCACAGATTTACAACATAATTAATTAAGGTTAAGGTTGGGATTGGGGTAACGTTGGGGGATAAAACATGAATCACAAACTTTGGAAGACAAAGAGTAATTGATAATATAGTGTACCTTTGGCTTTAAGCCAATTGGCTTTGTAATGCCATTCTTCTGTGCCACCCTCTTCATATCACTAGGTTTATCCTTTAGATGTGTAGCTTTTCTTGCCGACACATTTTCGGTAGTACCAGCTGGAAAAGCAGGACACCTACCAACACCCACTTTCTCTGATTCTTTAATGGTAGTTTGATATTGTTGATTAACTTTGTGTGGCCTCAAAACTTTTCCAATAGATGTATGCTGTTGAACCTGCAAGGTATAAATTACAATTTAGACTTGTATTTATACACTACATTCCATCCAATGTCACATGGTACTAAAAAATTGCTTCAGAACAAACAGACAGTTGGTGCTAGAATAGGGTGATGTGTAAGACGATCCAGACCAACAAACTGGAACCGGGCTGTACTTTTATTTTCCTAAATATGCATCTATGAATGCAATATCCCCCCCAATAGATACATGTTACATTATGCTCATGAACATATTCAGAAACTCTTTGCACATACTTCACGTGACCAGACATATTGTAATTTACGAGCCCTCATCTTACTGTCCACTTGTAAAATTTTGGCATGGTGAAATAATTATTGTTAATCACAAAACACTAGAAAATTCTTTTAGAAGTAAAACTGTCACATAAACAGCTCAATCACCTTTGCTTACCTTTCCCTTGGATGTTCCTTTGGAAGCAAGTGAATTACTTCCTTGTCTATTTGACAAATCCCGAACATTTGAAGCAGGGGCTTTTGTCACATTTGGTCCATTTGGAACTCCTGATTTGTTCCTCAGTGGTTGAGAGACTTTCTTAATATTTATGTCATTTAGAGTTCTGAGCTTGTTCTGTGCGCCAAGAGTGAATTTCTTACCAACAGAACCATGGTCCAGATGCGAACCGGCACTTGATTTACTTGAAGATTTGCAGCCTTCTGAGGGATTCCCATTATCTGCTATCACCCTTGCAGCTGGCCTTGTGGCACGACTTCGTCTGAGACTGACCCTCAGAGATGATAAGAGCCCATTAGTTTGACTTGATGTTTGACAAGAGAAGTCTAAGCATTTATTTTCTTGGTTTTCACAGCAATCAGACGTAATGGTGCTCTTTGAACTGCTTTCCTGCTCCTGTTCCTGTCTTGCTAAAGAAGACGAACTGGATTTTGAACACTGGTTCCTAGAGACGTCAGTAAGACCGCTTTCACAACTGGAACGTGCTTTTAGGCCTTCATTTTCTTTTACTTTTTCAGTCCTGGAAGTGGGTTTTCCATTCTTTCTTGATCCTATGCTCACAGAGGAGCTCCTAGTTAAGGTCTTGACAGGATGTTGCTTATTGGAGCTAACCATGCTTCTTTGTTCCCGTTCTTTGATTTTGTAGCTTTTGCCTCTTGATTTTGAGACCGAGGGAGGGAGCTTTGGAGAAGGTGGTTCCTGTATGCTTATCGAGTTTGAACCCCTGACCTTGCCAGGATGGAAGACTGCAGAAAGCAACTGGCTCGAAGAACATTGGTGGAACCTATAGATATATCATTGAAGCATATAAAAATTAACTTGAGATTGTTCCGTGGTCAACTGAAACCAGAAGCAAGGAGCAGCAAGTGGTTCTTAGATGCTTACTGATGGCTTATGTTGAACCATGGGTCATCACTGCAACAAACAAAAGATAATGTTGGATACTATCCAGATTTAGCAGATGGAATATTATTAATAAAACTATCATGGTTAACTTGTCCAAGAGTGAGAGGTGTCATAGAAATATACAATCACTTCCAACCTTGAACAAGCTTATTGAACTATTGCACAACATAATATAACTGAAATAAACAGAGACACTCACATCTCATCATCGGCCAAATCGCATACACTGAGATCAGCCCACATGGGAGCTTCAATTTCCTCCTGCACAAAACAATTAAACAATGTTGCGACAGTCAGACAGTGATATGAATAACTAAGATAGAAATAATTCCTCCTCCTGGAAACCACAACAATACCATTAGGAGCCATTCTGTCCAATGAAAATTAAACAAGTTTAAACTTTAAAGTAGACTATTCTGCGACAGGATTTACTGTTGCTATTTCATTTGGAGTTGGGGGTACCAATCGTCCAATCATGCCATAGAATCTAATCACAGTTCACAAACATGTAATGATTCAACACAATGCAATGAACTACAGCCTGAACAGAAATCCTTCTAATGATAACGAGAATAAACAATAATTTCAAGTGAAACTATCAATAACTTGGAAAACCCCTCCACATGATGACTATAAACATCATCACATGAATGCTATACACTCCAGATTCACAAAATAATCCAAAATCCGATTCTTATGACAACACTTAACGAAACCCTAGACGGTCGATGTGTGGTAAATAAATAATTTGAGTAAATCAAAACACGCCGCCATGAATCATGAAAGTACAACCCTGATGACAAATTTACCAGAAAATCCCAATGATCTAACGATTCCGTGTTCTTGATTACTTCAACCCCACTGTCGTTGATTTTTCTACCGCCATCGATGACAGATGATGCCGTTTGTCGATTCTTTCTGGTTTTCATAATCATCTCTTTGATTTTCTCTTTACTAGTAAAATCGAATCATGAAATCCTCAGAGAAAAATGAATTTTTCTGCGATTCGATTACTGGGAACTTCTTCGTGAAACCATCCATGACATGAGTGGAACGATGGAGTGTAAACGTAATAAAAAATTGCTCTTTAGGATTCTACTCTCGACTACAAAGAAAGCCGTTAAAGACTGAATCTAAAAACCATTTTGAATTTAATAAAGATGCATGAAAAGCCCTATACTACGAGGTATTTACAGTTTGAGTCCCTTTATGTTTGGTTTAGACATAGTTTTCCCTACGTTTTTTTATGTTGATATATTAAGGCAAATGACCACAAATGGTAACAAATTTTGATATTTTTATCATTAATAGTAATATCATTTATTTTTTTATCATTTTTAGTAACAGCTTTTAATTTTTTCTATCAATAATAGTAATTGGTGACCTGCAAAAACACCACAATAAACCAAATTTATATTCTGAATATTTACGGATAGATAATATTCGATTATTTATTCAAAATTATATATAATATGTATGAAAAAAAATATGAATCATTTCAATCTTTACTTTTCACTTTTTCCAACTAAAAAACTACGAATCATCCTTTTCTTAGTTTTTTCGAGCAAAATAATACAAATCGTTCCATTTTTTAGTTTTTTTCAATCTAACTGGGTCAGTTCTTTTTTCTAAAAAAATAAAAAATCAAAATGAGTGTCAATATTTTTCATTCATAAAATTATAAACCACAATGAGTCATGGTTTTTCCATTCATAGAAAAACTAAAAAATGAATGGGTCGCAATATTTTTTCATATGTTACTGTTGTTGATAAAAATATGAAAAATTATTACCATTTTTTATAACTGAAAAGTTGTTGGTGACCTGCTAAATAAGTTTGCAGGTCACCGATTGCTATTATTGATAGTAATTCCGGTGTCCTTTCTTTTGTAAAAGTCATAAAATAACCGGACCGAACCATTTCATATTCGGGCCGGTTCTCAGTTCGTGATTTTGCGTATTTTCAAGTAATTCGAGTTTGTATCGACTCCGAAACCGAGCTCATCCCTACACTTAACATAAACTCTTGTCTACAACATACAAACCATTTTAAGAGACCTACATATAAAATGTCCATTTTTTATATGGTTTATTACGGAAAAAACCAACATGTTTCACGGTTTCTGCGTTTTCTTCTCTCAATATTATTTTTTCTAAAAAAGACCTCAAGTTCATTTTTTTAGTTTTGTGAAATTTAACTATCAGAACTCGGTTATAATTGGTAAACCAAGTTTTTTTAAAACTGAAAAAGTGAGTTCTAGTAGTCAAATTTTATTAAACCAGAAAGAAAAAATTAAGTTGATAATCTTTCTGAAAAAAGAATAACATGAAGTGGTGAAAATACAAACAAAAACGTAAAAATATGTTAGTTTTTTTTCCGTAAGAAACCCTCTTTAATGTTATAATTAATGTATATTTATTATTCATCAAAGTTTTGAAGATTATGTTGAAAAATGCTCAACCCATCACAATGTTAGGAGTGTGTTTAGTTACCGAAAATTTCTAGAATTTTAATTTTTACTCTTCAAAAAAAATTGAAAACTTGTTTGCTTAACAATAATTTCATAAAATTTTAATTTACTTTTTAAAATACCACTTTTCATATTCTCTCTCTTACTTTTCTTTTACATACCATATATTTTTTCATAATACTCTATTTCTCTTTTTTACTATTCTATAACCTATATATTCTATTTTTCTTATTTTATAATCACTCATCTTATTTTTCTTAAAACTAAAACTTCATCATCTAAACAAATTTTTACTTTTTATAGAAACTCTTGTTTTTTTATTCTAAAAACTATAATTTGAAAACTGAAATTGAAAAGTTGACTAGTTTTCATTAACTAAACACAGCCTAGGTGTTTAACAATTTTAGAGGACGAATATTTTTTGAATACTTACACGTTTATATAATTAAAAATCACAAATGTAAATGCTCTTAAAAATCATTTTTAACTTGGAATGTTGAAAGATGATTTGTACACAATAAGATTTTTCTATACACAAAAATCTTATGATAAAATGTTTACTCTACATTTAAAAGTAACTTTTGAGTCTTTTCATGATAAAAAGATAGTAAAAACAATATAGTCATTTTAATTTTAAGTGTAATTGTTATGCATGTGTTGTGTACAAATCACAAAACCTTTATATCCCGTTAGTAATGATTACTACTGCAAACTTACAATCATTTTGGTTAATTTTATATTAAAAAAAGGAAAATAAAAGCGTTGAATGCTTGCTTTCTTTTTGAACCCCACCCAAACAATGAGTACTACAAAGAAAGCTCCTTTTTGATCAATTGTAATTTATTTTGGTTATGGCAAAATAAATTCCTTTAAATGCTATTTATATATTCATATCACTCTAACTTTTAATATTTTTTTATGTATTAGAGTAATAATATTTATATATTTTAAAACTTGCCAAGTATCAAGCCTCAAAATTTCAACTTTTCTATTATGATAATAGAACAAAAACATTTTTTCTATCAAAATGATTCTATCCCCAAAAAAAAAAAAAAAGAAATCGACTATTACTCTTTGAGGCATTTTAACTTAAAGATTCTGATGTTGATATCTTTTTGTTGTAAAAATATTTTCATTTTCCTAATAATTAACACTAAGGGGGCGTTTGGTTTACAGAATCTAATGGAATTTGATGGAATTGGAATGAAAATTTCATTCCGATGTGCTGTTTTGTAGTAAAAAGGAATGGAATGAAGATTCCTTTTAAAAAACACCACTTTTGAAGGAATCTATTTTCCTTGGATTAGTGTCATGGAATTTAAATTCCATTCCAAATATTTTATTAGTTTTAAAACCAAATCTTAGACTTCCAATTCACCCGCCTCCAATTCTATTCCGACAGATTCCATTTCTTCCAGAATTCCATTCCTTGACAGGTTCCATTTCAGGAATAAACATTCTGCGAAGCAAACGCCGCCTAAAGAGTTGTTTGTTTACTTTTTAATGGAACCATTAAAAAGTCATTCAAAGGTAAAATGACCTATTACTGATTCCATTAAGAAGTAAACAAAGAGCGCCTAAATGAACTCTTAGGTTGTGTTAGTAGTGAAAATCAAAAAGAAAGAAAACGAAGACAAAATATTAGTTAAAAACTTGAATTGTATATATAAATTCTCTATGAATTCTCAAGTTGAAATAATGTATATGTTAAAATTCAATTTTTTTTATTTTTCTAGCAATTAGAAATAATTAAATAGAAGCTAAAATTAGAAAAAGAGAATTACAACAACTGTATGATTAATGGATTTTTAAATTTCATGATCTAAAAAATCATTGATTTTATTTTTTTTTTTATTCTCTTTGATTCGCAAAACATAGCCTTAAAATTTACAAATTGTTAACAATTGCGAGACACCCACACCAAAACCAAAAAGAAAAAAAAAAACTATTTTCATCATAAACTTTGAAAATTCACTATTGTTCACATATCATCCATAATTGCAAGAACCACCTTAAAATACTTTACATTTATGCTATGAGAATTCTAGTCTCGCAGGATTTGTCTTGAGCCACATTCAGAAGATCCTCCGGTCGGTCGACAGCCCATCCCCGCCATACGACTTGTCATCGGTCCTCACCCGACGCCTTAATGAACCACCATCGGCTAGCTCATGTCATTCATTCATCATGACATGATCAATAATCTACACGATCGATCATCCTCGACACTGTGAACCGCTAATATCTCTTGCTCAACTTCCCCCACCATGATTGCTTTGCACGTTTATCGCTTCCTCCTTCGCCGTTTACACCCTTCACAAGTTTCGCCCTCGTCTCCCGTAGTTGATGCTTGTA
Organism: Centrapalus pauciflorus; assembly: GCA_020465985.1. NCBI lineage: Eukaryota > Viridiplantae > Streptophyta > Magnoliopsida > Asterales > Asteraceae > Centrapalus > Centrapalus pauciflorus. Next base: position 294,405 of record JAANYP010002035.1, on the reverse strand, counting down.
CTCTTTCTTCCATGTCTCGAATCTCTCTTTTACCTTTTTATATTCTTCTATTTGCTTTGAGTAAGACATGTGTCCTGACTTCGACTCGATTATGGCTTTAGCATCCTCGTCGAAACTGTGTTTCTTCTGCTCAAACTCCTTTGTTAGGTGATCCATCGAGTTACCGTTGTTCCCGAATTCAACATATGAATTTCCGGCAGGATTTTGCATTCTTGATATGTCATCCTCAGAATCATCTGCGCCGAGACTCTTCTTCGCTGCAGCCAGACTCTTCTGCACCATGAAAGCACAATTTTCTCCGTTACACAATGAACCAACTTATGAGTTTCGTAAACTAATAAACAAACAGTCTCTACTACACGATGAGTTTTGTAAACGCTGTTTTGATTTGCTTATGATTCCTGAAACTTAATAAGTACGCAAACAGTTTTTTTTTAACGTTTGGATTTGCTTAGGTGTTATTTGTTTTTTAAGAGGTTAAATGTCTGAAGTCAGAAAACCACGTCAGAAATTAAGAAGAAGCCTTAAGATCTGAAATTAAGAGGCTCTTATTTCTAGTTTAGACAACTCTCTGCCTCTTAATTTTAAGAGTTAAATTCAGAGGTTGCAACCTCTTAAGTCTGAAACTAAACAAGCAATCTGAATTCATCATAGATCTGAATTTTAGACTTCAGAGCCTTTTGAGAGGATCTGAATGAAAAACAAACAAGGCCTTAATAAACTGGTAAAATGATCAAAAATGACATTTTAGCCAAAAATGAAATTGTAAAAATGGATTTCAGAGAACTTTATATGGTAGGATGATTTTAAAAGGTTGTAGTTTGTAGGGTTAAAAATGCATTTGGTTTAGGGTTCTTTTGAGTTTAACACCCAACCAAACAAGTCTAATACTAAGGTGTTCTTTGTTTTTTAAGAGATTAAATGTCTGAAGTCCTTTGCATGTCTGCAGTTAGAACATAATATCTTTCCACATGAAGATATAAGTGCTCTAAAAGAGCTTATTGCAAAAAACAAACAAGGCTTAACTGATGAAAACACGGAGGGTAAAAGGGTAAACTTACTTGTAACGCGGCCATCTGCCTTTGCCATGTTTCCTCCACCGACTTCATTTTGACTTCGTGCTCTGACCACCGTGCTTCAAACTGCCGTACTTGCTCCCTCAACGCCGTATTTTCATGCTTGCTTTGGCTCAGGGACACTTCCGCCTTAATAACTAGCTTTTGCAGCTCTTCGACATTCGAGGGCAAAACCTGAACATCTTCTTGTGACATACCCTATACAAAAATCCAAAATATTTCTTTAAAAAATCCAAAATACTTCTTAAAAAATTACTTGAAAGGAGGATTCAGTTCCACAGATAAACGGACAAATACCTTCACTTCTGAAGTTGAAGTTCTACTACGCGATTTTCGCCTGGTTTTTGGACCATTGAGCGTTGAAGTCTTCCAACTACGCAAATGACTGAAATACCTTCGAGCCAACCACCCACGAATAACTGCGAAAAGAGATCCATCGGTAAACTTATTGTACCGCAAAAAAAATAAAAATATAAGCAGCAGTACCCGATTGTATATGCACAACTTCCGTCAAATGCTCATCTTGTGATCTCGGTGCAAGCTTGTGACTTGATTTCTTGAAAACATTGAACTCCCTTCTTGAATTTTCACCACGAACAACTACATAGATATCCAAAATTTCAGAATCTTGCGGATATTTAAACTGGAAATTGAAAATGTTTGGCACCTTTTTCTTACATGATTGCAATGTGATGATTCCCGAAATTAATTCATGGAAATCACGACGAACTCTGCCTCCAGGAAAATCGTTTTCCACCTTGTATGCGCCTTGCATAACTTGTTGTCTCAGTTTCTCTAATACGCCAACCTTTTCAGTTCGGAAATATATTTTCGTATATCCAACTTGGTATGTTTCTGGGGGAACACGATATTGTTGCATAATAGCAATCGATGAACTCAACGGATCCAGACAATTCATGTTCTTCGAAAGAAGACAGCCAAACCTAACAATCCAGTAAGGCTTTAAATACAAATTCCCAACAAAATTATAGATGCAACAGAAAAGTATCGAGCTTTTACTCACCTGGTAGAAAATTCTTGATGCATCATACATGTAGGATATCGGGATTTTGAGATCTTAACAGTCTCCAAAACTCCGCTGCATCTGAGCTGTTGCAAGACAATATCCTTATCGTACGTTCCATGAAGTTGCTTAGCATTTGGTCTTATGCATCGAATGAAGCGTGGCTTCGAATTTTCCAATTTTTTAATCAATTTGAACAATTGGTTCTGCAAGAATATATATCCAAGAACTTCATTTATCCAATCAATTTCTGAAATTTTCCACTTTTTTTAAATCAATCTATACGACGAATGTACCTTGAACTTAGTCCCAGCACTTTGTTTATCCAAACCAGACGCATCCGACTCACTTGTTAGAAAATTTTTGCAGCATGACGAGAGAAAAACGATAGTATCAATCTGCGGTAAATCTCTATTCTTTTTCAAAAACCCAGTTGTCTCGTATTGAACCTACAAAAGCTTCGTGTTTTGGTCACCCTTTGTATATGTATGATTAGAATGACAGCATACAGAAACATAAAGATAAGATCCAACTAACCTCCCCAGCATAATGGCGAACTGTGAAAGAGGATCTTTCACCATTAATACGCAACGTAGAACTCAAGTGCTGTTTGATCTTGTTGATGAAGGTCAAATCAGTGGCTTCAGATGCATTTGATACCTCATCTAGTATAGATAGTATCCCCACAGTTTTCTGAAAAACAATAAAATAATATAATATGATGCTTCGCAACAATACCTTCTCAAAGAGATCTAAAAATGAAGGGCTTAGAGTAAATACCTTCTCAAAGAGATCTAAACATCCTTGGTTGTCTACGAACTCTATCTTTTTCCACTCGATGCCCTCTATTTCGTACTCCTAAGAATAGAGTTTTGTGATTAAATTTCTGGAATTTAGTAGTGTTGTGATTGTAAACGGATCTCGGAGCTGCATCAAGATCAGTGGAAAAAGGGGGGTTTGCGAGAAAACCTATAAACACGATTTCCGGAAAAGAGAACATAAAATAGGCCACCGATACTCACCTCTTGCTCAAGCTTAAAAAGATGTCGAATGAAGTGCTGGTGGAGCCTCTCATCAGCATAGTTTATTAGCAATTGTTCGAAGCTATTTTTCTGGAGGTTCAGAAACGAGCTTGTCATGATATGACAAAATGCAGTCGTATAAAAAAAGGGATAATTGCGCAAAAAACCATCAACTTGTCAGCTTTTTGTGATTACAATTACACATCATTTGAACACTCGTTGATGATGTAATCCCGTTTAAAAATTACAATTAAAAATTATCAACGGGGTTTAAATGATGTGTAATACTTGGCAACCGGTTTCAACAATTAAAACTTATTCCACGTAGATTATTTACCGGTCCACGTAGGATTAATAACCGGTTTCAACGGATTACTCATTGATAAAACCTTGATTTACTGAATTTTAGTTAGTTCGTGGTTTTCTATGCAACTAAAAATGGTTTGGGGTTTTAATCACAAAAACCTGACAAGTTGAGGTTTTTTTGCGCAATTATCCCTAAAAAAATAATGTTTAAAGTTCAAGTTTGTCGTTGTATACCTGAAACGACTCAAAGCCATAGGTGTCTAAAATGCTTATAGATCTTCCAGAATGGTGTTTGTCCCCCTCAAGCGATCGATTAATCGCATCCACAAGCCAGCTGAACAAGTTTCCGTAAACAAATTTCGCCAATGCGTCTCTCGTATCAATTGCCTACACAACAGAAAAAGTTCTTTTAACTTGTAGTGTTTGTAGTTGTACATGAATCTTTAGCTTCAAGTACCTGCTGCAACGTAAAGTTTTGGGCCACATCATCCGTCCCAGATTGAGTTCTTTCGGTAGATAGAACCATCGTGAGCTCCTTCACTTTGCAACCCATCAACCTAGCTGCACTTCGACTAGCTATCACGATACAAAAACCGCAAGTCGAGTTACAAAACCGGCAATAAAAGAAATTATTTTAGCTGTAACGCCGTAGAGAACATACCTTCATCGGTTACAATCTGAACATGGTTTTCATGGTCGATTACTTCAAATGATATATTCCCTAACCATAAAATTGCAGCAAGCAACTTAAAGATCCGTTCTTGATCTTCTTGAGAAATTTGAAGGGCATCCAAGGCTTCCTGGTCCAACATATATCTTTGTTAAAGTTTCCGGTTATCGTGTTTACAGAGATCAGTAGAGTTAAATGTACCATCGAATTTTTAAAATTTTCGGCATCATCAACATCAGGGATTTTCAAGCACCCACTCCGATTTAGGAACTTGTACTCACTCGCCATTCTTAAATTCAGTTTATCTGTGAAGTAAAAAAAGCATAATATTTGAGCAAACTAGTTCAATCGAGCACATAACTAAAACAGAAATCAACGAACCTCTCATATCAGACGGAGCCCCGGCACATAACTGGTAAAAGATATGGTATGACCTTTCACTTCGGCACAATTGAGATATTCTTGACTGCTCAAAACAAGGATAACTATTTATTATTGTCTCGTGCAAAAGGTTCATAAACGTAGAACAATAATACGAAAGTAAAGTACCTTTTCAAGAAGAACTGTTCACAATATCACAGGTGTGATTTGTAGCACGAAAAATGTTTAAGTCGATTAGTAAAATGGATATGGTGGTCACAGTTGGTTGCCGTAGAATCTTGATAAACGAATCATAAAAAGTAGATGTACTTACGTGTATATATATAAGCCCCAGAAATTATCCCCTTTGTATCATAATGAATATCAATCAATTTCCCCTGTGCCAAAAATCCAAGTCAGACACCTTTTAAGAATACGACACGCGTGAACTACTAAAGAAGATTCAGAACCCACAAATCGGCTAGAATTTTTGTTCCTCGACGTTTTTGCATTCCCAAAAGCCTCCAGTATACATCCAGTTTGATGTATCTTGCTTGCTATCTCACTATTCTCGCCTCCAGCTCGTACGAGATACTCTATCGCTAATTTGGCTGTCACGCTCTTTCCGGCTCCACTTTCCCCACTATATCGAACAACAGTTTCAAAGCATTAACATTTCACAAAAATGCCGAAAAAGACACCAGTACAAATCAACTAACCTGATGATGATCGACTGATTTACACCGTCTGCAAGCATGATCATGAAATCAATATCAAACTTCTAACTGAATAATTAAACGCATTCAAAATCTCTTGTGAAACTCACATCTCATCAAATCACTGTAGGCTGCATCAGCAATCGCATACACATGAGGGCTGTCCAAAATCTTCTTTCTGTAAGCCATGATAACATCGTCTCGAGAAATTGAGACATCTTTAAAGGGATTAATTGCTAATAGAACGGACCCTGCCATAGTCTGAGGATACGAATCAAGATAAAAACCAGGTAAAGACATGATGAAAAGATGACGATTATACAGGCATGAAAATACGAAAATAGGTAATATGCGTACATAAATTACGTCACGTTGATATCTATACTGGAGATTACATAGAATTGATGGCTCGTTCAAATAACCAAGCATTAGAAGATTATCCACACCATCAAGAACTTCTGAATTTGCCGGTAAAAGCTCTCCTGTAGACACTACCACGACCTACAAAAATAATAAATAAAGTACATTTGCATCGGTGTTTCAATATATATTAGCTTCAAAAGGTCTGGTAGAATTAGCGGACTCACGGTTCCATCCGAAAGCGTTACAGACGCTTTTCCTCCTACAGCTGATTGTACCTTTCCCAACTCCCAATGCCCATTTTGATGCCGACACCACACTCGGAGTTGCTGAAAACAAACAACGCCAGCATTACCACTTACTAAAAGATCTATTAAGATCATTGCTGAAACTGCACATTAATGTAGTGTACTTGTAAAAGTGTTTCAATCAGGTAATTGGGTGACCTAATGACCAGTAATATCAGGTCACTCAACTACCTAATTGAAACACTTTTCAAAAGTTTGACTACCAAACGTGCACAAAAGAATAAGGTGGTGTTTGGTTTGAAGGATTTAAACAATCCATTTAGGATTTGGATTTAGAAATCCTTCATTATCATGTTTGGATACAATATTAAAAGAAAGGATTTAGCTCATTTAGGATTTTAAATTCTCCACTTCTCCACCTTCCATAATCCATCCATACGCCTAAACATTTCAAAATCCTAAAATTTTAAAATCCATCATTTTAAATTCATTTAATCCAAACACCACCTAAGTGTACAAAAAGAAAGTTTGACTAACCATGGTAGTACCGGTAATCCGGTCACACAACTACCTAATTGGAACACTTTTAAAAGTTTGACTACCAAATGTGCACAAATAAAAGTACACTGCATAAATGTAAACAAATTTGAAAGTATATAGTTATTTGGTGGCATTATCCCAATAATAAATTAGGAAACTTTTACATTTATCGTGATAATCAGTTTTCTTTCGGTTCACTCCTACATGTTTCTCCAGGTCTATAATACATATATCCCAATCGGTTTTTGCACGATACTAAAAACTGATTGTTGCGACTTGATATCTTAATAATCACTTTTTAAATGCACATCCAGAAAACCCGAAGCCTAAATTGTTTCGTCTCTCGTCCAATCGTTAGTGTGTGGATAATTATTGATCCTAAATCCTGATGGTTTTTTTGGTTTCTAGCTACAGTTTCCGTCATCTTTACGTATTTTATGTGGTAATGTGACCATCAACTTTATTCAGCATCTTTTATCAAGTTTGAAAATGCAATCGTAGTCCATAAAAAAAACCCCAAATTTGTTAAATAATTGATAACGACTGATATTAGGGATTGCATCAGTTCAAAGTTGAATGAATCTATGAATTATAAAGTTACAATTTATATAACTAAAATTATGAATTCTTACCTTCTTGATGTAATAATCGATGCTATTATCCCATCCAGAATCCACTTTCTGAGACGGTGGAGTAGCAAGATCGGCACCACCGTTCTCCGCCAATCTATGTTCATGCACAGCCGCCATGGTGTAAGGTGATTCACCAAACGACGCCGTTTCCGACACTTTTTTCCGGCCAAAACTACCATTACCTTTAACGTCTTGTGTTCTGCTGTCACCAACCTTCGCCGTCGAATCAACACCTCCTATACCAAACATCGCCGGCACCGGACGCTTAGGAAGACGTGCCTTGGAGGCTGGCCGTGAAGGCAACGCCGGCGGCAAGTCCGTTGGCTTCTTGCTCTCTTCTTTCCGTTGGAGAATCTCGAGCATTTCCTCCAAAGAACTCCGAACTACCGACGACGACGGCGAGACTGATGCCATCTTCTTCAAATTTATTTATTATCACTCGAATTGAAATCAACCACCACTAAATCACAAAACCATCTTCTTCAAGATTCGAACAATGCCGTAAACAACTTAAAAACCCTAATCGAATTCAGATCAAAAAGCGAGAATATCGAAACCCGAGTTCCAAGAACGTCAGATTTCGAAAAAGGGATTCAAGATTCAATCTGAACTTTACTACAAAACCTAACCCAAACAACTGAAGAATTGAAATTCCAAGGAAAATCAATTTAGGGGCAAGAGAACAAAAAAGCTTCAAATTTAACAAACAAGATACGAAACCATGAGCTGTAAAATCGAAGACACAATGATTATTTAGGTTTTGTATGCATCAAAGACAAGAATCGTCCAAAATAAGCAAAATCAGGAGTTGGGTTTCATTTATTATTAGGCTAAAATGGAAGGTCTGTTGGTTTATACTAAAATTCCCACTACCTGAAAGCACGAATTAGAAAGATTTAGAAGACGAGGGATGTGAATCATGGTCAGACCCAGATGAAGAAAAAGAGAGAAATTCAGATAAAATCATAAAATATGTCGTGGCTGTTTGAAATTAAAAAATGGAAATTGGGGATTTGAGAAAATTAGGGAAAAAGGAAATATGATTTGTTTGGTTGTTTGTTGCTTAAAGGGAAATTTTGAATTTATCCATGTTGGTGGCAGTGGCGCGGTAGTAGTCGTACCATAATCCGTTGGGATCTGATTATTGTATTTTCACTATTTTGTAAGGAACTAACCACTCATTGTAAATGCCCTCTTATTGCATTTCTATTTTTATTAATTTTGGTATGTAAATTTACTTCTAGATTTATTGTCAATTTGTATATTTAATAATTATGATGTTTCTTGATAAAGTAAAAAAGAGATTTATCACAAGATACGTCTTGCAAGAAATAACAATTTATTTTGTTAATTTTAGAGTTTATTATGAAAAAACCAACATGTTTTTACATTTTTTGCGTTTTCGTCCCTTCATGTAATTTTTTTTCCTTAAATGTTCTCAAGTTAATTATTCTTTTCGGTTTAGTAAAATTTAGACATTGGAACCCGATTTTTCAGTTTTACAAACCTGGTTTACTAGTTGAAGAGTGAAATTATATAATTTATGTGTCAGTTATTAAATGAATTATACATATTTTTAGTAGGGATGACAAAATATTACACGATATGGCAATTGACATAAACCGAACACAAATAACCAGACAAGAAATATTAATTGGGTTATAAACGGGTGAACACAAAATTAAACGAGTCGATTTTGGTTTGATCTGCACAACCCGTTTTCAATGCATATAACCTGTATATCATTTTATAAAATTCAAGTTATTATTACTATTAATTATTGTTTTTGTTTATTAATTAATATCCAAGCAGGTAATGAATGGGAAAAATACAAGCTTCTAGAGTAATTCTTGGTGCAATAGTAATGTCATATTCAAAGACCTCTTTCTTCGGTTATTTACTTTGGAAGTCAATAAAGAATGTAAGATGTGTGAGTATGTGACCGTTGGAAGCTAGTCAATGAGCTTTGGGATGGATGTTGTAACTCGAGGATAAATCTAAGAGGAGGATCCAATAGAGACCATTAACAACTTAAGGAGATCATCAGTGATCTAAGCTTGGACCCAAACAGAGAATATTGTTGGTCTAGGTCTCTAGATCCAAACAAAGTTTTCTTTGTTCAGGGCCATCGAAGATAATGCAACACCCCGAATAATTATAAGATAATTAAGTATCCCTACATCATATTAACAATATGATTATGACGTTAGTATGGATTTTTCTGGAAGTAGCTAGGTGAATATGTAAATATTAAGAAAGTATGCTCAAATGATTTGATTGATATTGTGGCTAGATTTATAAATATGAAAATTAAAAAAATTAGGTTTCTAAAATCATTAAATACTAAAAAAAAGGTAATGTGCTTATAATTTAAATAAATAAATTTAGTGTTGGGAGGGGTGCTAAGTGAATTTAATGAAGTTTAAAGGGGTGGAGGTGGCCAAAGGTTGGACCTCTCCTTCTCTTTCATTATAAACATATCACACACAAACCTTGTGTGTGTGTGTCTTGTACGATCAATGAAGAGATAAATGAGAAACGAGTTAGGGTTTGCATTGATGATCAATAAGTTGGGGATTGAAATTCTAATTCATATATATTATAGCTACATTTGAGGTATATCATTCTTTTAAGATTTCTTTTTCTTATTCCTCTTCCATTGAGCTCCATTTCAAGATGTAGAACCTAAATTGGTTTTGGTTAGTAGTTGTGAAACCAATCACAATATCAAAAGATGTAGTATGTTGTTATTTGGTTAATATGGAGCTCGAATATGTAAATATTTTGGTGAATTGTTAGGTTTTGAGCTAAACCCAAAATTAGGGCTTAAATGGAGTTCCTAATGGGTTTGGGTTGACTATTGTCATTTTAACATGTTATAGGGTTAGAAATGACAAAAACATATTATAAAAGTGTTTGGTTGAGTTCATTAGATGTGTCATGTGAACAAAATTTGAATTTGGTGAAAATCGTGCAGGCAGACAAAATCTGCAGTGGTTACGACATAACTTGAACCTTTGTGTTAGTTGTTAAATAGAAGAAAACAATAATATGAGTCAAATTTTTGAAAGCCATTAGCCCGAAAATGAAATGAGGTGACCTCAGTTATAACTTGCAAATTGTTGTAACATATTAATTGGAAATATGTGTATTAATTGGATTTTGTGGCAATGGTTTAATATGTCATATGTCATTGTTGTTTACATTAATTTTAGATTTCACTAATCAACTTTTATTGTTTACCCTTTATTTATTAACATTTTTACAGGTTCGAGTTTGTTGAGTAGAGGGCTTCTGGACTTCCTTTTTGTTGGAAGATTGTAGCATCGAGATTAACGTTATGTCGTGGACATTGTGTTGGGTTTTGGGTAGCCGACTTTCCGATATCATTTCATAAGATTGGCATCTGTCGCCTTATATAATCTAATAGCTTGTATTTGGCATCACTAATGATGTATCAGTTGTAGATAAGTTTTAATTCTACCTTAATTTTGTAAGTGTCAATTTACAAACTGCTATTAAATATACTTATATATGTATTATGAATTTATGGGTGTTTCAGATCTTCCAAATGAAATTTTTGAGGGAAATGTTTAGAGGTGGAAATTTTATATAGAATTCAAGGATTCACAAAACAAGTGAATATATGTGTGCGGAAGACATTATTCAATCGTCTCTCAACACGTGGCAATAGGTTACCGAAAGGCATTCAGATTTCAAACAGTTCTTGAGCCTTATGTGATACTAGCTAGGGGTGTTTATTTCTAGATTATCTGGTTCTCGAATATCCAGATTTTGGATTATTCAAATATCAGATACTTAAAAATTACTATCCGAATTCGTATCCTATTTTCGGATAATCCGAAATTTCAGACTACCCAAACATCGAATATCGGAGTATCCTACTACCCCAGAAAGCTCGCAATTACTTTCTTTGAATAATCAAAAGTTAGAGGGATTTGGCATCAAATTTAAAGCCGGTAGAATTCATCAATTCCAAATATGTCCATAACCACTATTCTACAAGCACAAAGACATGTAATTAGAAATTTTAGTTAAAAGATAGACAAAAAATAATATAATTGATAGGTTGTGACATTGAACCTATATAAATAATAGATACTAAACATTTATCAATCGTTTTAGATTGTTAAACAATCATCATAATTATTCATAAACAAAAACTTAATTAATATACATACTTGAAAATTAAGCAAAAGAAATGCATACAACTACCAATAAAACTATTATTCAATTGATTAAAAAATACACAAGTAAATAAAACAATGAAACTCTCCAATAAAAATTAATTAAATAATGAATCATAATACACGATGTAGGCTAAAGGAATCAACACATGGATAATTTGTAAAGTACATGCTCCAATAAAAATGGGGTAGTTGGATTCTCTTTAAATCACATGTATACCTAAAAGAAGTATCTTATGCCAGTTTGATTTAATGTTAATTTGATAATATGTGTTATTATTACAAGCACATCCCTAAGTATCACTCATCCAAATTTGATTGAGTAGTAATTTTTTTCTTGTGAAATGGTTATTAGGGTTATTTATATATTTTGAAATTACATCATGAGTTTATCTCAAATGTACTGCCATGTCAACTTCTTCCCAATCATAATTTATCAACTAGTCATATTTTGATATTGTTGGGTTTGTAGCACACTTTGCAAACCGATTTCGCGCAATGGATGTTTAATACCGCTATAAACTGTCACCAGATCCGTCTAACGATCATTAAACACGTCTAACGATTATTAAACACGATGAACATGAAAGTAACATAATTACTGTAATTTTATCAATAATGTTTAAAAAAAGACGCCTTGGATATACTGGTGATATCGTCGGTGAACTTCACGCTAGATAATCGACTCGTGCAGCTCCTGATTCTCGACCGGATGACAAAAACGAGTACCCTAATGACGGCAGGGTGTGGAGACCGAATTTTTCTAGCTCTTTTGGAGTCCCATGATCGGCCACATATATAAGGAGGGAAGAGAAGAGTTTGATTATGTTTAAACTCTTTCTCTTTTGTTCTCATCCTCAAGTGTTATATTTAATTATCTTATTTATTAAAAGATGCATATTTAGTAATAATAATTATGCAATATAATTATTATCTAACAATATTTAATAAGACACTCTAATTATCACTAGTTGACAAATTGAGCCCCTGCAATATCAACTATTGCAATTAAGTCCCTATTTGATTTGGTTTATTTAATTAATCATTTAATGACTTAATTAAACATTAATAATAATATCTTATATATTATTTATGCTCGTTTGATATACACGTTTGTTCTTGGATGCTCATTAGTGAGACCCTTCGATGACTTATGACATCATCTTTTGATGATGTCATTTTGGCACATAAATACTAACAGATACAAGTATCATACAAATAAATAAGTAAATTAGTTATTTGAACAATTTTGGCTTAAAACATATAAGCTAATTTGAAAACAATAGTTGTTTTACATGTGACAAGAATTATAAAAAATTGTAGCATGCAATGCTTATTATGACAATAACTTTTTTTTAAAATGTCATTTTCTTTACTTTATATTATAAAAAATTAGGCAGCTACCTCACCTTTTTATGACAACATAAAATGTGTCCTTTTATATATGGCTACTTTCAAAAGCATAATGCCTGTTTAACAACTTACAAAAACATGCAAAATAATTTATACTCAAGGTTTGCACATGTTGATGTAAAAAGATTTATCATAGTTAAATTTCACAATAAGATGCAAAATCTTATAAATTTTAGTGATTTTTTTTATTTTGTAAGAGGTTGTATTACTAGAACAATGTTGACTAGTTGATCGATTTCAGTTTGGTATACTTGGTGTTCGTGCCTCAATCCAGGAGCAAACAGCTGCAAAACAGTGGAAACACTAGGTGAGGATCGAAGCAGGGGTTCTGCGTCGACACTCCGATGCTTAAGTTAGTATTAGTAGTGATAAGATTTTAGTTGGAGTAAAATTAGGGTTTTGATTTGTGCGTACCTCGCGAAGAAGGAAGAGAGTCCTATTTATACACTTCTGTTCGGATCTCGTAGGTGATCTCCCAGTGAAAATAGGACACCTGGCATATTATGTAACGATTTCTCGTCACACCATTTGTATGTACGTCCATTTTCAATATTCTTTACTACTTGGCAAGATTATGTGATATATCCAGACGCGTCATTAATTAATTGGTCCACAAAAGCATAACAATTCTATTTTCTAATCTACGTCAGAATTTGTCAATCATCACTTGGCATGCATTTCTTTTCTCTTTCTAACTTATAACTCAATAATATTCACTTTCAGATCTCTTTTTTAATTATTTCTATATCAGGTTTAAATTGGTTTTGCTTTGATTTCAAAAGGTTAGAAAAGGATGATCCAAAATTGTGTTATTCATATTTAGAGCGGGAGCAATGTGCCTAATGGTGTGACTGGTGTCGTTGGCCATATGGCATCCAGCAGTTAGGCTTGGCAAAAAAACTCATCCCCGACGGGGAACCCGTAACTCGACCCCGATTAGACCGGGGATGGAGATGGGGACGGGGAATCCCCAATTTAAAATAATGGGGATGGGGCGGGGATGGGAGACACTTTAATCCCCGACCCCGAACCCGACCCCGGTTATAAATTATGTTTTAATATAAATTATTACCTACATTTAACTTTATAATGTAAATTATTCATTACATTTTATATTATATATTAAATATAATTGTATATGACTTTTCTATAGTTTAAAATACTATTTATATTTTTCATTTTATTGGTTTTATAAATGTTTTACATCCATTTATTTGTTTTAGTTTTATTATAAATTATACATTATATATGTAAACACCTCAAATATGTTTGAATTAATTTTTTAAAAGTTTATTTAAATATATTTTTCTACAAAATTACTATTTATAGTTTAAACTTAAATAATCTTTAGGAACTTAAAAAATCCGTTTCCCCGACAGGGATCCCCGATCCCCGATTGGGACGGGGATAGGAATAGAAACTCATTCCCCGACGGGGATGGGGCCGGGGATAGGTGAGAGGATTAGGAAGCGAGGATGGGGATGAGAACTGAGATCCCCGCCCCGCCCCTGCCCCATTGTCATCCCTACCAGCAGTGCTAGTGCTAGTGTCGGTGTGTCACTACCACTCCTTCCTCCTAAATGAAATAAACAAGTAGTCTAATGCCTGTACATTGCGACAAGGGTAAAATTATGCATTAGATCAATGAAAAGTATGTCTTTGACGTGTAACTCAGCAGGTAATAGGTGAACTGACTTGTCTTAAAATAGACAAAAAGTCTGATATATAAAAACATAATAAATTAAAAATTAATACAATCAACAAAAAGATGAAATATATTAAAAGATTTAATAAACTAAAAGGGATATTTGTGCAAAAAAAACCATTTAAGTTTGACCATTTTTGTAATTAAAACCCTCAATCACTTTTCATTGCACAAAAAACCTCAAACTGACTAAAACTTATCAAAATGAGATTTAAAAAAAACTTGCAACCTGATGAACCAGTTGCAATTTACTGACTAACCATTTGTCTCTAACGAACCTTCGTTCCAATGAACTCACTTGTGTGTGTTTTATCATTTAAATTCACATTTCTTGTTGATTTCTTTGTCCAAATCTGTGTTTTTTTGTTGGAATTTACTTTTTTACCAAAAAATTTGGTGGTCATTGATAACTTGTCGAAGGTGGCCTATAACTTTCAATCGGTTATAATCGGTAATATCTCAATTCAGTGAGATTTTGCCAGTTGGAGTTTTTTGTGCAATAAAAAATGGTTGAATGTTTTAATCACAAAAATAGTCTAACTTAAGGGTTTTTTTGCACAAATATCTTGAACTAAAATTAACAATAAATTAAATTTAATATTGAATATCAATTCAATATTATATTTTTAGAAATGTTTAATAGCATATTTGATATTGAGGATAAAATTTAGAGTAAATTACAGAAATGGTCCCTGTGGTTTACATAAAACTTTGGATACAGTCCCTGTAGTTTCAATTTTGCATAAACGGTCCTTATCTTCACTGTTTACTTGCAAAATTGGTCCCTCTACAGTTAACTTTAACCATGAAATGGTTAAATATTTTATAATGACCATTTTACCCTTTTCTTTAATAACATTTTGGTCCTTCAAGTTTGTTGTTCATTTTAGTTTTGGTCCCTCAAGTAAATTTTTTTATTTAACTCTATTTTACTAATTATTATTATTATTATTATTATTATTATTATTATTATTGTAACGATTATTATTATTATTATTATTATTATTATTATTATTATTATTATTATTAATAATTTAACTTTTTACATATTAATTTATTTGTTTATTAAGTTTTTTTATTTTAATTCATTTTTTAATCTAAATTACAAATTATTTATTTCTTTATTATAAACAATTGTATCAAAATAGAATCCATTTATTTTATATTTTTCCCGAATGAAAAAATTACAATCATTTTATATTATACTTTTCCAAACCAAAAATTTTTGAACCTTAAACTTTTATTAGTTTTTTCAAACAAAAAAATGTTACAAACCAAAATTTTGAACCTTAAACTTTCATTTTCTAAACTTAAAAATATGAAAACCAAACCGTTTTTTTATTTTTATTTTTACACTAAAACTCATTCTAATTTTTTGTTTTGAGAAACGAAAAGAAATACAAACCATTCTGTTGTTACTTTTTGCAAACGAAAAAAACTACGAATAATTCTAATTTCCAGTTTTTCCAAACAAAAAAAATCATTCTATTTTTCTAGTTTTTTGAATAAAACCATTCCCTTTTATTTTTTCTCCGAACGGAAAAACTACCAACTATTATGTTTTTAAAGTTTTTCCTAAATACGAAATAGCGTGTAGTCTTTTTGTTCGGAAAAACTAATAAAACGGAATGATTTGTATTTTTTACGATATGAAAATGTTAAAACTAAAGATTAATAAAAAATTAATGGTTCGAAGTTTTTTGTTCGGAAAAACTAAATAATAAAAGGGTTTGTTGTTTTTCATTAAAAAAACTAAATAATGGAATGGTTTGTATTTTTTTATTTTTAGATTATTCTAGCCACTACGTTTTAAATTCTTTCCCATCATAAAAAATACAAACCATTCCGTTTTATTAGTTTTTCCGAACAAAAAGACTACACGCTATTTCGTATTTAGGAAAAACTTTAAAAACATAATAGTTGGTAGTTTTTCCGTTCGGAGAAAAAAATAAAAGGGAATGGTTTCATTCAAAACACTAGAAAAATAAAAATGAATTTTTTTGTTTGGAAAAACTGGAAATTAGAATTATTCGTAGTTTTCTTCGTTTGCAAAAAGTAACAACAGAATGGTTTGTATTTCTTTTCGTTTCTCAAAACAAAAAATTAGAATGGGTTTTAGTGCAAAAATAAAAATAAAAAAACGGTTTGGTTTTCATATTTTTTACGTTTAGAAAATGAAAGTTTAAGGTTCAAAATTTTGGTTTGTAACAGTTTTTTGTTTGAAAAAACTAATAAAAGTTTAAGGTTCAAAATTTTTTGGTTTGGAAAACTATAATATAAAATGTTTGTATTTTTTTCATTCGGGAAAAATATAAAATAAATGGATTCTATTTTTGATACAATTGTTTATAATAAAAGATATAAATAATTTATAATTTAGATTAAAAAGTGAATTAAAATAAAAAAACTTAATAAACAAATAAATTAATATGTAAAAAGTTAAATCAATAATAATAATAATAATAATAATAATAATAATAATAATAATAATAATAATAATAATAATAATTATATAATAATAATAATCGTTACAATAATAATAATAGTAATAATAGTAATAATAATAATAATAATAATAATATTAATAATAATAATAATTAGTAAAATAGAGTTAAATAAAAAAATTTACTTGAGGGACCAAAACTAAAATGAACAACAAATTTGAAGGACCAAAATGTTATTAAAGAAAATGGTAAAATGGTCATTATAAAAGATTTAACCATTTCATGGCTAAAGTTAACTGCAGAGGGACCAATTTTGCAAGTAAACAGGGAAGATAAGGACCGTTTATGCAAAATTGAAACTACAGGGACTGTATCCAAAGTTTTATGTAAACCACAGGGACCATTTCGGTAATTTACTCTAAAATTTAAATGAACTAATATGACAATGTATAAAACTGTAAATGATAAGTCATTTAGCAAAATTCATTATGTACTACAAATTAATTACAATTAATCAAATACTAAGTTAAAATAGATACAAATTAAATTAAAATTTTACCAACACACATAAAGATCAATAAATCATAAATGATAGTAAACTAAAACCTAAAATTGTATTTAAACATGATCGGACATAAGGTCGTGGGATCGTTCATGGATCGGTCACCGATCCGATCTTACCTTTTACTAGGTCCGGACCCTTTTAACCGGGTTCCCGTGAGATTGTTTACTGATTTGATTCAACCTTTTTACCTAGATCCAACCATTTTATCCATTAGGATAGTGAGTCAAATTATAAGATGTATGATTGATTGACTTTTTTTTCGATGACCATAAACATCTTAAACATGAATGATGTTTCCATGTTTATTGTATAAATATTTTTTTTGTGTTATATAATAATTTATAATATAAATCACAAATTAAGAAAAAAATTTAAAAAGTAGTGATATTGTGGATCTTATGATCCTGATCCAATCATACGATTTCGATCTTGTAGCGAGAAAAACGATGTTAGGTAAGATATCGATCTTGACAAATTTAATTCATGATTAAGTAAAAGTTCATTTATGTAGTTTACTCTTTAATTTGAATGTTACCAGAAATAAAAATGAAATTAAGAATGATGAGAAACAGAAATGCACACACTTGTAATTGGTACCACAACTCTCAAATCTTTAATTCTTTATTGTCGGAAGTGACAAGTCCTTTTCCTATGCGCATTTTATACTTTTATCCTCGTCACATCTTACTTGCTTTTTGATTTATTGCTACTTCCATTAATTTTAATTACAACTACTTTTTATTTTTATGTTTTTTAATGATAGTTTAAGTAGTAGTTTTTCTTTTTAAAATAATTATCATTCTAAATTCAATTTTTAATTAACATTTATAAATATATTATTATGCAAAAATCATATTATTATTATTAAACGAGTTTATTATGAAAAACACCAACATGTTTTACGTTTTTTTGCGTATTTCTCCCTCAATGTTTTTTTTCCATAAAAGTTATCAAATTAATTTTTCTTTTTTGGTTTAGTGAAATTTGGACATTAGAATCCGTTTTTTTTCAGTTTTTAAAAACCCGGTTTACTAATTATAACCGGGTTTTGATGTCCAAATTTTGCTAAACCAAAAAAAAATAATTTTTATCAAAAAAATAATATAAAAGGACGAGAACGCGAAAAAAAACTTTTGACTGTATGAAACTACAACTCATGTCATTTTTCAAATGAATAAAAGTATTATACATTCCAATTTTTTCAACTAAATTATTGCAAATGAATTATTTTGTCTTATAAATCCCTCAACTAAAAAAACTTCAATTAATTTTTAATTATTTCAAATGCATAAAAATATGATCCATTTCAATTTTTTAACTTTTGCTACAACTCATGTCATTTTTCCAAACAAAAATTGATACAACTATTTATTGATGATCCATAAAAATAATGAACCCTTAACTAAAATAGTTATAGCTATTTTGATTTTGATATTTTCCGATCCGAAAAAACAGTGAGCTCATCCACTTTTAAGTTTTAATCGTTAATAAATAGTATAGTTATTTTCGTTTGAAAAAATGTAATGGTATTATCGTTTCAAACAGAACAATCTGTAATCCATTCATTTTTTCAAATGAAAATGGTTACAACAATTTATTATTATTGGAAGATGAAATCGGAAGAAATCATTCTTATAAAAGTTTGAAAAAAATAAAAAAATAAGAATGATTCGTCTTCTTATATTGAAAAGTTCAAAATCAAAAGATTTCATATAACAATATTAAATAAACAATGATATGTTATATAATTGTAATATAAAGATAAATAAATATCCAAAGTAAATATAAAAAAATAATTTTAAATCTTAAGAGAAAAAATAAAATCATAAATAAATAGTTTTATCATAATTTAAAGATTATCAACAATAATAACAACAACAAAACTAGTGGGGACTTAATCGAAAAAATTTATACTTTGGTGGTTTTTACAAAAATAGGTTTAAGTATGTTAACCCGCAATAGCAGGTTGACGGGATTTAAAAGGTTTACGCAGTTTGGGGACTTATCAGAAAAATAAACTAAAATGAGAACTTAATCGGAATTTTTTTATACTTTTATGGTTTTGCATAATTTTCCCTTAAATATTATAATATATTACAGTTATAAATTAAATTTAAAAAAAAAACCTTAGCTTTCAGTGTGATTTATTACTTATGAAAAGTGACTAGTAATAATGAGAGCCGTTTAGTTGAAATATTTTCGACAAAAATTTTCATCGAAAACAAAAGTTTCTAAAAAACACGTTCAAATATACGTATTTAGTGTCACAGTTGATAACTATCACAATATTAAGATATGATCAAACGAAAACCATGACAATTTGATGGTATTTGAACGCACTGTTAGATTGTACCTTGTGCTTGTCACGATTCATATGTTAAACATGACTAAAGGTGTCAAATGTAGTTTGCAATAGTCACGATATCTTTAATCTAAAATGCAACTAAAACAATATTATAACTTCATAAATGACTCTTTAGCCATGGTAATAAGTAAAACCGTGGCTAGACAATCTGGAAAAACCCGTGGCCACATGTTCGTTTCGTTTTGTACTAGTGCAATATATTGATTCAATGACAAATACATGATTTAACACCGACAATATACAAAGATTCAGTGGCATAAAACCGTGGCTAAACAAACGGAATGAACACGAACGAGGGCATGATCATTCATTAAACTTTAGCAGGACAAATAAACAAACACAAACATAAACAAACTCGAGAATTTTTGTTCGTGTTCGTTCGTTAAGGAATTGACTTTGTTCGTATTCGTTCGTTAACGAATATATTAGCTTTGTTCGTATTCATTTATGTTTGTTTATATAACAGATAATTGAACATAAACGAACGAACATAAATAAACACTTAAACGAATACAACTGAAAATGAATGAACATAAACGAACAAATCTGTCGATTAAAAAAAGTTACAACAAATGACTCATAGTTTTCAAATTACGTTCACGCATTCATAGGTTTTTATACATGACTTGAAACTGCCACGGTAATAGTATACCAATGTCTTAAGATACAAAAATATTTAATTTCAATACTAAATCAACATCATTCAAGTATTTGAATAGAGTTTGAAAATTAATTCTTAAATATATATTATTAATTAATATATTATTTAAATGTATTATATAATAATAATATATTTATATTATATATATATATATATATATATATATATATATATATATATATATATATATATATATATATATATATATATATATATATATATAGGGTCGGGATCAATGGGGTACTATATTAGACTGGGGAACCGGAGTCCATTAATGTTTGGTTACAAGTACAGAATGGTAATATAGTCAATTATGTTTTATTTTAATTACTAGATAATATTTAGTGATTTAGGAAATCCCTTAATTGTAGGGATTTGATACTCTTACCTACTATAAATATAAATAACTTATTGAACATGTTCAATAAGGGTACTGAACATGTGCAATATACTGGAGATTTCAATTAAAATCATATTGAAGAATTTGAACATGTGCAACAAGGGAATATATAAAGATAAAACACATTAAACATGTGCAGTATTCAACATTTGCAATATACGTGTGTAGTAATGAACATATGCAGTATTGAACATGTGCATTTAAAACCATATTGAAGAATTCGAACATGTGCAGTATACGAAGACAATGGTAAAACTCGACTTTGAAGCGGATGACAGCAATAAATCAATTTCAATGGAGGGTTATCTTTGAAATAGGCAACATAACTAATAACTGCAAATGAGAAATTCTTGGGATTTAGAGAATATTTGATTCTCATTTTAAATTTTTTTCATACCCATGTACCCTTCACATTAAATGACGTGAGATTCAATTTTCAACAGAATTTTATATATTAATTAATAATTTCAATGATAAATGATTGGTTGTAAACGGTACCCCGATACCCCAGTCTAACATGGTACCCCATTGATCTTGAATATATATATATATATATATATATATATATATATATATATATATATATATATGTTCGAACTTATTTTAAATAAATGAACAAACATAAACAAAATAAGGAATGAACGTAACCGAACATAAATGAACGAATGAAGTCTATGTTCCTGTTCGTTCATTTAACTAAACGGATAAAAATTTGTGTTCATATCAATTCATTCAATAAATAAATGAACAGTTTGTTAAACGTTTCACGAATAGTTTTTCGAATGTTTGGTTTGTTTATACCCCTAATGGTGTATGAGCTAGAGATGATTTGAAGGTGACGATGATAATAGTCTTCGACGGTGGTGTTGTGGCTTCGTAATAAAATGTACTTCATTGATCTGGGTTTGGTGTGTTCTTAAGTGTTCAAAACTATGCGGCACATCAAATATGATGAGACGTACCGATGAGCTAAAGGAATGGAGACGTGAGGGTCTCGATGGTGGTGGAGGGGTGTCGATGATACTAGGGATGAGTTTGGGACTAGTACGGTACCGACCCGTCCCAAATTCCGATTTCCCGACTCATGAATTAAACACAAATACAAGATTGAGTATCGTACCAAGTTGTGATATTTAAGATCATACCGTATTCGGTACCGGGAAACCGGTACTAGTCCCGTTTAATACCATTGTTCGATATACAACATATAATGCATGACGTACAATTAATGCTAAAAAATTGGTAACAGTTCTTATACCAATTAATAAAAATTTTTATAGTGTTATAAATTTTGAAATTAAAAATAAAACACAAAAAACCCCAAAGAAAAAAAAATAGCAACGGTTTTATGTAACTTATAACAGTTTCATAAGTGTTAAATGATTGTTTGCCAATAATGATGAATGAAAAATTGGGATTTAAAATGGATTTTGCATATAATTAGGAGTTAGGAAATGATATGGACTGAATTAAAAATTTTAGAAACATGACTATTTATATCCCCAATTCGATACTGGGAATTCCCGACTTAAGTCATATAGTGATCTCGAGTACTGTATCATCTTCGGCCATTCAGTACCGGTATCGGGACGGGTTTAGGACGGTACCGATATGGGACAAGAAAAATGAGATTTTTATTCATCCCTAGATGATACTGTACTTGTGGAGGTGGTTGTCGTGGTAGATATATAATACTTAATACTCGGTCGATTAACCAACTTTTAAAATTATATCATGTTATGTCTAAACCAACTAACGAACTTTTGAAAAGTAATATTTTTATCAAATAAAGCTTGTTATTTTGTCGCATTTTCATATTCAACCAATTTTTAAAATTTCTCGAATTTAACTCGCCCAATTTGATATGATTAAAATAATTCAATAAATAATAAAATTCAACATGTCTTACTCAAAATTGAGATGTTACATTAAGCTTATGAAAATAGAATAACCAAAATATCGGCAAACAACCGAACCCTTCGGACCTTCTTCAACTCCATCATGTGATAAGTCGAGCCCGATTCATTCTTAAGGCTGACTTAACTCTAGCTATCTATAATGAAGAAATTGTACAAGAGAGAAGGCTTAGTTAATTTTATTTTAATGTAAATTATTTATTTATATATACTTTTATTTATTTTATATATTTCCAGCTTCAACTCTAGATATTTTACCAAACACGGCTATTTATAAAAGCT
This sequence comes from Centrapalus pauciflorus, assembly GCA_020465985.1. Lineage (NCBI taxonomy): Eukaryota > Viridiplantae > Streptophyta > Magnoliopsida > Asterales > Asteraceae > Centrapalus > Centrapalus pauciflorus. Next base: position 271,492 of record JAANYP010002035.1, on the reverse strand, counting down.
TCAGCTACATTAGCTCCAACAATAAGTAGGGATGTTAAAAACTTCGGATATCCAAAATTTTGGATAGTGATTTTTGCTATCTGAACCCGAAATTTCGGATTCGTCCTAGTCTAGATATTTTACCAAACACGTCTATTTATAAAAACTTCAGCTACATTAGCTCCAACAATAAGCAGGGATGTTCAAAACTAGATATCCAAATTTTGGATAATAATTTTTGCTATCCCGATATCTGAAATTTTGAGATTTTACTCTCTGAATCCGAAAAATCGGATCATCCGATTTTTGAAAATCCGGATATCCAAAATTTCAGATAGTTTCGATCGGATGGTCATAGTAGCAATCTCGGATCGGATGGTGAGGTGAGGTGGCATGGCTTAGCAGTGGGAGCACTTGCTAGGGGGAGAAGATGTCGAGATAGTCATAGTAGCAATGTCTATTACAACATTATTGTTGAATCATAAATAGAGTTTAAGGTTATGTCTTTCCATATAATTGCTTTATATAGATTGATAGAGCTATGTGTTACGAGAACACAAAAGAAATTGACATAAAAAATGGAGCTGAAAATGAGGCAAAACGACTCAAAATGGTGAAGCTGCACAAGCAGCAGCATCTGTCTGGTGCCCAACCGACACTTGAAAAACATACCTTTCTTGTTTCTTCTTCAAATGAAATGAAATTCTTAGATTTTGCTTCTCATTTAGATTCCACACTTATTATGATGAACTCTTGATTCCTAACATCAATTTCTTTAATTCAGTAAAGATTCACAAAATTGATGATACTACTTTCTTTGCTCCTTCACTATGTAGTTTCCTATTTATAATAGATCTTTTAATAATGGACCCTTATGATTAATTGACCCTGGACGATTGTTCATGTTGACCTTACTTCTGGATCGGCCTGATAGGATTGAAGGATCAAATCTGACAAAATGCATGTCCATGCCTCACGCTACATATAAAACCACACATTATCACAAAGATAATAACAGGTTAATGATACGTAAAATATTATCTAATAACAAATTATATGTATTATATGTATACAAAAAATTTTTATTACGGTATCGATACATTTAAAAAGGTAGCTTAGTATTATTATACCGTCAAACCCAAGAAATAAATCTATCTATAACATTAAAAGACTAACTATTTTGCCACGTGTTATCACATGCTATTGTCACGTAGCGTCACCTCCTGCTGTCATTTGGAAATTATGTTTTTTAAATCTTATAATTAATGTATATTAAAATTAAATTAAATGATATCTAATCAAATCTAAATCTAAACTAAATCTTATCTAATATGAAACTCAAATTTGAATTTGATTATATATTTAAATTTATTATATTGTATAAGTAGATACTATAAATGTGATAAAATATTTTTAATATTTATCCTACAAATTAATAACATTATAATTTTTAAACTAAAACCCATCTGTATATAATTATAAACTGGTATATATGTTAACAATAAATTTTAAAAATTTAAGAAACCGCCTGGCCTTTCCCCTACACTGATTAGGGGTGTCCAACGAATTGGTTTGCGGTTTCTTTGGTTTCTCCGAATCGGTTTCTTCGAATTTCGAATTCTGAAAACGAATTCAAAACCGATTCGAATTCGAATTGGAAAACTTTAAACCGATTCAATTTAGAAACTTGAATTCGGTTCAACCCAAACCAAACCGAAAATTTCAAAACAATAATATTTCCCAGCAGATTTAGAAAACAAGAAAAAATAACATGTTTTAACAATTTCAATACACTAAAAAAAAAACCTTAGCTTTCAGTGTGATTTATTACTTATTGTTAGTATATGGTGTGTAAAGATGACATAACTACTGCATCATGACTGATTTCATAAAACACTTGAGGGTCACACCGATGAGCACAACTGAGCAGATGCAATTAAACTATTGAATAAATAATATTGGATATTGTTTATGACACGAAATGATAATTGAGATTAAATTAATGTGTGATTAATTATATCTCAAAGTACGGGGACTAAAAGTACAATATAAGGTATTGTAAGTGATTTAATTGTCATTGGATGATAATTAAATAAATAGTTATATAGTCTTTTATTTATTATTGGATATTAAATAAAAAATGTATTTATTTGAATTGATATTGTCATCTAGTTATTAGATAATTAGAATGATAATCATAAACAAATAAACAGAGATAATTATAAATAATCATGTAGTCATTTATATATTATTAGATAATATATAAAAGATAAATAATAGATATATAATTATAGATATAATTATATAAGGTTTAAATAATAAAAATAATTATTAAGATATATGTTATATTATTAGAGTTTGATTAAAATTAAAACTCTTAATAATATATACATATATACGACATGTATATATATATAACAATATATGAGATATAGATGGAGAGATATATATTTTATATATATATATATATATATATATATATATATATATATATATATATATAGATTTAGGTTCAAGTGAGTACCACCTCTAATGCAGCGCACCAGAAGGTACCACCCTTAAAAGTAATTTTTTTGAAAATTTTTTTTCATGAACATGTTCTAATTAACATTACACAGATCATATGTGAATTTCACGCAAATCCGAGCACTCTAAGTGCATGAAAACACGCACCACATAAATGCACGTTCACATACATTCAAAATTATATAAGTGTATGTTCACATCATTTTTTAGGAGCTAGGAGATGTGAATGTATGTGAAATTTATATATGTTCTTCATAATGTTAATTAAAACATGTTTATGAAAAAAAAATTTTAAAAATGTTTTTTTAAAGCTGGTACCTTCTGGTGCGCTGCATAAAGTTTTTGGTTTTTCCCGTTCTTCGTGTGTTTGATTGCATACCTGGCGCCGCTCGATCGTGTCATCACCGGTGGATACCGAGAGCATCTCATTCGTGTATTCTTGTCATAGAATACAAATGTATGGATTTTTATTGCTTTTCGTTTACTTATCTTATGTATACTACTTGATGATCCGTGTACGAAATTCGTGATTATAAAAAAGCTTTCGTTGTGCGTTAATTCGATTAATGTTTATGTTTTTATGAAAAACGATACGAATTCCCAACACTTATGAAAAGTGACTAGTAATAATTAGAGCCGTTTAGTTGAAATATTTTCGATAAAATTTTTTATCGAAAACAAAAGTTCCTGAAAAACGCGTTCAAAATATATGTATTTAGTGTCACAGTTAATAACTATCACAATATGTTTGAAAAACCATGACAAATGATCACATTTGAACACACTGTTAGACCGTACCTTGTACTTGTCACGATTCATATGTTAAACGTGACTAAAGGTGTCAATGTAGTTTGCAATAGTCACGATATCTTTAATCTAAAATGCAACTAAAACAATATTATAACTTCATAAATGACTCTTTAGACATGGTAATAAGTAGTCTGGAAAAACCCGTGGCCACATGTTCGTTTCGTTTTGTACTAGTGAAATACATTTATTCAATGACAAATACATGATTTAACACCGACAATATACATAGATTCAATGGCACAAAACCGTGGCTAAACAAACGGAATGAACATGAACGAGGGCATGATCATTCATTAAACTTTAGCCGGACATATAAACAAACACAAACATATACAAACTCGAGATTTTTTGTTTGTGTTCGTTCGTTAAGGAATTGTCTTTGTTCGTATTCGTTCGTTAAGGAATTAGCTTTGTTCGTATTCGTTTATGTTTGTTTATTTTACAGACAATTGAACATAAACGAATGAAAATAAATAAACACTTGAACAAATACAACTAAAAATAAACAAACAAACTTGTTGATTAAAAACAAAAGTTACAACAAATGACACATAGTTTTTAAATTACGTGCACACATTCATAAGTTTTATTAATGGCTTGAAACTGTCACGTAATAGTATACCAATGTCTTAAGATACAAAAATGTTTAATTTCAATACTAAATAAACATCATTCAAGTATTTAAATATATTTTTTTTATCTTCGTTTAATGTCATCATGTCAGTACTAGAGTTTGAAAATTAATTATATATTATTAATTAATATATTATTTAAATGTATTATGTTATAATAATAATAATATTTGTATTAAATATAATATATATGTTAGAACTTATTTTAAACAAATGAACAAACATAAACAAAATAAACTAACAAAATAGTGAATGAACGTAACCGAACGTTCACGGACATAAATGAACGAACGATGTCTATGTTCATGTTCGTTCATTTAACTAAACGGATAAAAATTCGTGTTCATATGAATTTATTCAATAAATAAACGAATAGTTTGCCAAACGGTTCACGAATAGTTGTTCGAACGTTTGTTCCGTTTATACCCCTAATGGTGTATGAGCTAGAGATGATTTGAAGGTGACGATGATAATAGTCTTCGACGGTGGTGTTGAGGCTTCATAATATAATGTACTTCATTGATCTGGGTTTGACGTGTTCTTAATGGCATGTTTGGTTCATGGAATTTGATTGAATGTGGTGGAATTGGAATGAGCATTCCATTCCAATATCATGTTTGGTAGTAGAAAGGAAAGGAATGAAAATTCCTTCTTTTTAAAAAAAACATCATTTTTTAAGGAATCTTCATTCCTTGGATAAACTCTATGGAATTATAATTCCATTCCAAATCCTCATCGGACTTCATCCACCCTTTCTAACTTCCTCCTCTTTTACATTTGTTGCTCCTTCATCACCATCTCCTCCACCGGTGCTGCTCACCTCCACCACCGTCCTCGTCGTCGGCCAAAGGTTTCATCTCCTCCGCCACCTTCGTCGGCGGCTGCTCTCCTCCACCACCATCGTCGCCGACTGCTCTCCTCCACCACCAGATCTCGACGACTGCTCTCCTCCACCGCCAGATCTCGACGACTGCTCTCCTTCACCTCCATCGCCGGCGACTTCTCTCCAACTCTAGATATTTTACCAAACACGTCTATTTATAAAAATTGCAGCTACATTAGCTCCAACAATAAGTAGGGATGTTCTTCGGATATCCAAAATTTTTGATAGTGATTTTTGCTATCCGAATCCGAAATTTCGTTCGGATTCGTCCTAGTCTAGATACTTTACCAAACACGTCTATTTATAAAAACTTCAGCTACATTAGCTCCAACAATAAGTAGGGGTATTCAAAACCGGATATCCGAACTTTTGGATATTCAAATTTTTGGATAATAACTTTTGCTATAAGAATATATGACATTTTGATATTTTACTCTCTGAATCTGAAAATTCGGATCATCCGATTTTTGAAAATCCGGATATCCAAAAATTTCAGATAGTTTCGATCGAATGGTCATAGTAGCAATCTCGGATCGGATGGTGAGGTGAGGTAGCATGGCTTACCAGTGGGAGCACTTGCTAGGGGGATCGAGGAGATGGTAGGAGTGTAAACGAGCCGAGTCGAGCCCGAGCTCGGCTCCTTTAAAAGTATCAGGCTTGAGCTCGAGCTCAACTCGTTTCGAGATTTGAATGTAAAACACGAGCTCGACTCGTGAATAATTTTCCAGGCTCGGGCTCGACTGTTTATTATATAATTTAATTTTTAAATAATCTTTTTATATAATATATATAACTTGTTGTTTCAATATATTTTTATTTATTTAATCTATATATTATATATTTATTAATTAAAAAAATATTTATATATAGGCTCGTTTAGGCTCGCAAGCTCGATATGTGAAGCTTGGGCTCGTTTAACTCGAGTTTTTTCTTTGAGCTTTTAACGAGTCGAGCTCGAGTAGCTCACGAGTAGCTCGGCTCATTTACACCCATAGGAGATGGTCATAGTAGCAATGTGTATTACAACAATATTGTTGAATCATAAATAGAGTTTAAGGTTATGTCTTTCCATATAATTTGGTTTGATTAAACATATAGCAACATGCTTCCAAATCAGCATGTATCATACATGTGGGTACATCTTAACCGGTTTAAAGGTATATATATTCATGGCATTAAATAACACAAATGTAGTAGTTACATGTATTATTAGACGGTAATAAATTTTATTTATAGTTATAATAGGAAGTAATATGAAATTTCCTTGCTATTATAAGAAAAGCTCATACTAAATATAGTAAGCTATTAAGTACTTTATAATAATACAAATAGTGAGAAATAGGTTGTTTACTAAAATTCTCTATTATATAATCTATTTTTTCTGCTTTTTCATGATTATAAAAATCTACTTAAAATTCAATCATTTATAACTATTTATTTTTAATTATTCACGATTATAATCATCTAGTTAAATTGAAACACACACTAAAAAAAATATAATATCATTTAAACACTCAAGATCAAGAAAACACTTCTATTATAACACAAGTGATTACTTTGACAAACATGTCAAAAGTAGCCAAAGTGTTACTTAGCTTACAAAAAATTTAAGCTTGGGATACAAGTCATTTACAAACGGTCATTGCTAACTCATCCAAATGTCGTCGCTGAAAGTATAATTTGCCGTCGCCGAAAGTGGTAAAAAAAGGACGGCATTTTCACCGTGAAACTAACATTTTCGCCCCAAAAAAATAAAAAAAATTATTTACTTTTACTTTTAGGGACGACATATGTCGTCGCTGAAAGTTTGCAAATTATTTTACCCAGAAAGTCAATAAAGCTGACATTTTTTGTCGTTTATTGAGGTCTTAGCGACGACAAAGTGATAGTCGCAGAAGGTTGTTTTTCTTGTAGTGACTACTATCACGGTCTTGATGACGAGCCTTTAACTACGTTTCATTTACTTCCTCAAAATGTCAACATTATAATTGGGGTAAGCTTTATATGCTTAGCGACTTCAAGATTATATACACATTTACAACACTAAAAGAGTAAGATACGATGAAGCAATAATGAATTCATGTATCGAAACATCGTCAATCGCACCAAAGTGGTTCAGTGTATATCTGTTGGAATTAGTCACACGAAGTAATACCACATAGATTGCTCAAATGTGACTCGTTAAATTAGAAATTAGTGGGAATTTCTTACTAATTAACGTCAATTGCATGTGAGAGGTCTTGGCTTTCGAAATTGTTATATAGAATGAATACCAAGCGCACCATTTTTTATGTTAAATTGCTTGCTTTATATAGATTGATAGAGCTATGTGTTACGAGAACACAAAAGAAATTGACATAAAACAATGAGCTGAAAATGAGGCAAAACGACTCAAAATGGTGAAGCTGCACAAGCAACATTAGGGCAGCATTTGTCCGGTGCCCAACCGACACTTGGAAAACATACCTTTCTTGTTTCTTCTTCAAATGAAATGAACTTCTTAGATTTTGCTTCTCATTTAGCTTCCACACTTGGATTATGATGAACTCTTGATTCCTAACATCAATATCTTAAATTTGGTAATGATTCACAAAATTGATGATACTAATTTCTTTGCTCCTTCACTATGTAGTTTCCTCTCTTCACACACACAATTAAGAACACAAACATGAAGTCAATTATTTTGACTTAATTCCAAGTCTTATAACCACATTTGCACTTTTACACCATCAGTTTCTAACCATTTAATGCCATCAAAACTTTCATTCATTTTGCATTTCTCACTAAACTACATAAAACCATGACATAATCGGGTCCGGAAAGAATGGCTGGTAGGATTCATGATCGGTCTAATCATTTTCATGGCTCTGAGAAAATTTTTTTGGGTCCTTTATATATATATATATATATATATATATATATATATATATATATATATATATATATATATATATATATGTATGTATGTATGTATTTGAAATAAGTAAAATTCAAATAAAAATGACAAATTAACAACAAAAACTTATAATTATATAATGTTAAAACTAAATATATCTATCATATGTATACTTATATATTTGTTTAATCATTAATAGACCTAATTAAACTTATAATAGATCTTTTAAAAATGGACCCTTATGATTAATGGACCCTGGACGATTGTTCATGTTGACCTTACTTCAGGATCGCCCTGACAGGATTGAAGGATCAATTCGGACAAAATGCATGTTCACACCTCAGGCTACATATACAACCACACATTATCACAAAGATAGTAACAAGAATTAAATGATGTGTAAAATATTAACTAGTAACAAAAATATGTGTATCATATGTATAAAAAAAATTTCTATTTCGGTGTCAGATACATTTAAAATAGTAGATAAGTATCTATCTATCTATACTATTAAAAGAGTATATACTCAACTCTCATGAAGCCACGTGTCATCACCATGAATCGACACGTGACATTTATAGTTTTAAAAAATAACAAATAAAGTTAAACTATATCTATCCATATCTAATATAATCTACTTTTAACTTCAAATCAAATCAAATCCAACAAAATCTAATATTCTAATAACTTATTAATTATAATATAATATAATAAAAGTTTAAATATTTAAAAAAATAATTACTATTCATGTGTCTGTAGAATTATACAAAATTAATAGGTCTTAATAAATAATAATATCATTATTTTATATTTTTGTTTAAAAATAATATTTATATCTTTACTTTTTAGTTTATTATGTTTTATATATATTAAAAATATCTGCGCAATACGCGGGTAATAAACTAGTTATTATTATACCGTCAAACCCAATAAATAAATATATTAACAAAATAAATTTTAAAAATTTAAGAAACCGCCTGGCCTTTCTCCTTCCCTATATATCAGTGTATCACTGATTTGAGTTATGTATCACTTCCATCTCCACCATTTGATTAGAGTTGCCGCTCTGCTGTATGTAATCTTATTCAAGAAATCCAAAAGAATCATCTTTTATTTCCCAAACAACAACCAAAACTGACCCGAAGTAATTCCACTCCATCGAATGACGATTATATATAATGGGCTGCCCGAATTATTGTGGGTTAATTTTGTTTTCTTCTGGCTTGCCATTAATTACCTTTGCATTCACATGTTTTTCATTTTTAATTTTTGCAAGAAAAGGGGTTTCACAAATCAAACCCCACCGCTAATTAAATCAAAAAAAAAAAAAAAAAAAACCCTTTCTCTCTCGATCAACGCATTTGTTGATTGCCTTCAATGGCGTCTTCATCATCCAACAAGACTTGTTGCATACAATGCAAGGATGATTCTTCTTCTTCAGGTCCATTGAGAAATGGATGGAAATTTCGCTCAGGAGAATATGCTCAGCTTTGCGGAAGCTGCTAGTAAGTTAATTTCTTCCTCCCCTATCGGAGACAATTGAATTTGTTGGTTTTTCCTTTGTATGTTGCGAGTTTAGTTCGATCATGGCCATGGCTTCTTGATCTGTGTATTCTGTAATTGCCATGCAGATCGTACAAGTTAATTGTATTGATTTTATATTGTTGATTTTTTTTTGAGAACTTGCAATTTGGAGTTGTATAGCAGTGGTTCTTGAGTTATATATTTGAGTTGATGCTGCATTTACTAAAACCCCCAATTTGAAATTCAGTGAAGCTTTAATTAGAACGCCTTTTGTTTACTGGTTTCAAAGAATTTTACACGATTTGGATTTGATGAGATTGTATGATCCAGCGGATTTTAAAATTCTTTGTTTGTGGTATTTCAAAATCCTCCCAGCTAGTCGAGAATTATAATCTATAACCCAAAATTCCATGAAATCTAAATCTTTAAAATGCTTTGAAATCTTGTAAACTAAACAACATAAAGTTTTCATATGAATAATCTGAAGTAGACAATTGTTTAATAGTTTAGACTCAAACAAAAATAGTGTGAAAAAAGTTTATTGATGCTTCTAAATCTATCAAAAAATATATTTGCAGACATCTTTATAATTAGAAGTCTTTTTTAACATGGTTTGTATATACTTTGCAACCACGTAGTTTTATGTATGACATTGGACTATTCTGTGAATCGTTTCATTCAAAAGAAGGAGGATGGAGAGATTGCGTCTATTGTGGAAAGGTAAACAATTTTTTTTTTTTTGTCTCTGATTTACATTATCGATTTATTCTTACTTTCGGATTGTTTCTGAAAACATGTGTTTTCAATTATGATGTATTCTTCATTTTCTCGACGGATTTTGTTTTAACTCTGCAGCTGATCCACAGTGGATGCATTGTGTCCATAACTGAGTACTTTTTGTTAGATTTGGGTGGTGTGATTTGTAAGACATGTTCTGCGATGTCTCAGGTATACAAGATGAGCGCCATCTCCATTGATTTTCATCTTTCTGCATTTCTTGATGAAATCTTGGGTTTATCATGTGTTATCGAATTAGTAATCTACCCATAAATATTGAATTTATCATGGCTTGTCTTAATTAGTAGTCTACCATCGCAGGCACAAAATTATTGCAATGCTGGATCAGATTCAATCTACGAGTTGGATAACGCTGAGAGGACTCTCAAAACTGAGTTGGAGATGCCTCAGATCTCTTCTGTGTATCCTTTTACCTTTCCATTTTGTATCTTAAGTGTGTTATATTTCAATTTCATCTCCAATGGGCGTATCATTTCTACCCCGATCATTCTTAACCATAAATTAGCCCACAATCTGCTCTCATTTTTTTGTTTGAGAAATCAGTGACTGCAAGTGATTCCGATTCCAAGTTTGGCCGTTTAGTACTTCCAAAGAGACAAGCCGAGGTTCGAGAAGTAGACCCTAAGTATTAAATATATATGAATATTATGGCCGTTGACATTCTAAATGCAATGATTTAATAATGCTAATGTCAATTGCACATTTTTTAAACAGGCTTATTTCCCTGAAGTTATTGCTCCAGATGGGATCTCGATGAATATTCTAGATACAAATGGGAATGAATGGGATGTTTACTTTCGTTGTTGGAATCATAAGAAGAGCAAAATGTACGTTTTGCAAGGGCTCAGAGATTATATTGTTTCAAACAACATGCAAACCGGTGATATAGGTGATTATTTTATTAAACAAGCTAGCAATTTAAGTTTGCCGTCAAGCAGGTGTTTCATTTAATGCTACCGACTTACATTTGCCTCTTTGCTGATCTCTTTTCATGCATTTATGCGTGATGTCTTTTATTTTAAATGTGTAGTACTTTTTCTTTCAGTGACATTTTATCGCATGGAGCCAAATGGAAAGATGGTCATCGGACTGAAAAAAAATTTCCAATGAGAAACCAAGCCCCTCATCAGGTATTACATTTACTTGCTGCATGTTTTTGAAGCTCTTAGGATACCTTATATCTAATTTTGCCATAAATGCTTTTCACGTTAATTAGCTAAATACTCCCCATTTTTTAAAATGTAAATTATGATATGATTTAGTTTCCAATTAATATATCATAAGATTCATATTCTTGAAAATCTTTGCTATTCCGAACATCCATCTTGATTTGAACTCCAAGTTACTTTGTTCATCTGTTGATCATTTGTAAATTTACACGCTGAATGTCTTCCAGGGGTCCATATGATGCGTGAAACAGAAGATTTGAACAAGCAACAGATCGATCACTGTAAGGCCATGTACAGATATGATGCTGCATCATCAGTTACAGTACCTATCAGAATTTGGATATGGTCTCTATATGTATCGCAGCTGAAGTGTTTGTTATAAACTAAAAATATTTCCCTTTGGAATTGTTTTAATTTTATGGCCTTGTCTTTTATGTTGTATGTTTTGTTTTTGGCATATATATAGGACTTCAGTAGTTGAGATTTGTAGTTTATATATATATATATATATATATATATATATATATATATATATATATATATATATATATATATATATATATATATATATATATATATATATATATATATATAGATTTGGGTTCAAATGAGTACCACTAGTTTTGCGGAGTACCGGAGGAACCTCGCTTAAAATTATTTTTTTTGAAATTTTTTTTCATAATCATGTTTAAATTAGTAATATAAGACTACTTGCAAAAAATCACACATAAACACACACTATAACTATGTGAAACGTGCAAGTTCACATGAACTGCACTGTTGTGAACGTATGTTCACAGCTAAGCATGTTCACATGTATTTTTTCACGTTCACATGACTTTTAAGAGGCTACGAAGTGTGAATGCGTGTAATTCTTTTACAAATATGCTTATATTATTTGTATCTAAATGAATATGAAAAAGAAATTTAAAAAAAAAAAATTTTTCGGAGCATGTTCACATCTTAAACCCGTGTGTTCACAGGTACTCACGGTACTCTGCATTTTTAAGGTACTCACACGAACCATATTCTACATATATATATATATATATATATATATATATATATATATATATATATATATATATATATATATATATATATATATATATATATATATATATATATATATATATATGGGTTGTTTAATGGAAAACCAACATGCATCGGAAAACCTTGGAAAACTCCATGCACCACCACAAATGCATCACAATTCCCGCGTGATGCATTGACTTTCTGCGTGTCCAATGGCTATAAAGTGGTTCCCGGGTTTTCCGATGCATATAGGTTTTCCATTGAAACCATCCCTATATATATATATATATATATATATATATATATAAAATATGGAAGTGACATAATCAGTGAACATCTATATGTAATTGGGAGAGAATATGCTGTATAAATGAGAATGTTGTTGCATCTTCCATTGCATTATATATATATACTAAATTACTAATTCAACTTCTGATGGGTACACACATTTTAAACTACACGCGTGTTGCTCTTGACGTATGTATATATATTATCCCCAAGATATGCTAAAAGTCCTTTATCTGTGTTTAATTTGATGGTAATTAATGATCATTCACATGCTAATCCTTTTGCAAAGAACTGATCTTGAGAAACTTAGTATTGTGGTGTTTTGCAGCCAGATTTAGTTATAAATTAAGCTTTAAAGATTTTGCACTTGGCATATATTGTAGGCATTGATGGGTAGATCTTGAGAGACAGATGATATTTTATCTTTCTATGCCAGCTTTATTTCTGCTTAGAGAAGTTGAGTAATGTACTTCAGTACTTGAGTGTTAATTAGTTCAATTAATATATATAAGAAGTAAACGATTTGCGCTAAGTGCTATACAATACAGAGGTAAATTAAAGGACACTCGATCCAACATTTTCTCAAAAATCGAAATAAAACAGTACTTATAGTTTGTTTATAACTTTTCTGCTTAAAGAATTTGAATTCGTTTGTTTATAACTTATATTTTGCACTTGGCATATATTGTAGGGATTGATACAGGCCGGCCCTGAGGGTGTGCAGTAAGTGCGACCGCTCAGGGCCCCAAGTTTGGTAGTGCCTCATCATTGACCGGTGATCGGAAAAATAATGAAAAACTAAAGTCTGCTTAAGTTTAATTACTGTGTATCACGTCATTAACAAAAAAATACGCGAGTGTGACGATGTATGATTATAAAAAAATAAGCGTATAGCAATGCTCTTTTAGATAAATATAATTTTGAAATTAATTATTTTGTTCAAGTTATATGAACATGTGTTAATGTCATTGTTTTAAATGTTTTTTTTATGTATATAGCAATTGAATAATTTTTATATAAAATTAAAAAAATTTCACATTTTATGAGCCTACCATGTAATTATCGTACAGGGCCACCAAAATTCACGGGACGTCGCTAGATCTTGAAAATCAAACATGCTTACATATATAATTAATAAGAATAAAAACTCGATCTATATTCGATCAGATGCTAAACACATACTTAAGTAAAAGTACCCCGCATATATGATTGCATTAGCAATACTAACAAATCGGCACATATCAACTGCGTGCAGTTGTCACATGTGCCTTTATTATAAGATACTTAAAACAACTTATTGTTATAAGTTATAAAAATGTTGAAATAGGTTGTTCTAGATAAGTCATTAAATCCAAAGATACATTCTATTAACAGTACTTGACTGATAAAAAATGTGTTTTCTGTATATATAGATGGTAAAAATGTAAAAAAATATGGTTTTTTTTTTTTATTTTATAAAAATGGTAAAAAACTAAAGAACGCATGCATGTTCCTACCTCATAGCATGTGTCATCATCACATGCCGAGATAATTTAACATGTCGTTGCAAGAAAAGGAAAGTAGTATAATACGAGAAAATGAATAAGATTATTTGTGTTCAAGACTAAATGTTAAAACGATGACAAGGTTTTGTGGGATCTCTGGATGGTAGAAAAAGAATCAGTTGTATACATAGAAGACGTGAGCAAAAAGAAGATGATCGATGCAATGTTTGATTAAACGAAGAAGATGAAATTATTCATAAATCTCTGTTAATAACTAAGAAGGTTCTCATCTCTTCGATGCAACCATACTTAAAAAAAAATTTCAAAAAAAAAAGTTTTCAAGCAAAGAGCAGAATTGTAAGTTCAATATATTTTAGGATTTGCAATTTAGAAATTGTATTTTCAAATGAAGTATAATATACTTTTGGCCAAATTATATAGAAAGAAAATCTAATTAAGTATCCGTCTGCAAGTTCAATATATATATTTTAGGATGCAAAGTTTATAAAATTATGTATCATTTTGGCATTGTCATTAACTGCAAGAAACACCACTTATACCAGGCTGATCCACAAAGATTCAATCATGAGCGTGATTTGCCCGAGGAACTCATGGAATCTGAGAAAGGGCTTTGTTTGACTACGATCAAAGAACATTCCTCTGATATCCCGGTTTGTTAACCATCAGAGGAACCAACCAGCAACGACAATTTCAGGTGGCGAAGAGAGGAGCTGCCTGAAAAATGATGAGTCCGATTCGACTGAAAAGACATTGAGAATAGACGGGAATTTACAGGTTGTAATGAAAGACCAGAAGATAGATGCTTGGCAGCCTGAAGAATCACCCAAAGTTGTGTCTGATTCAAACCATTCACTAAGACCTGATGGTCCAGGGTCGTTTAGGAGCATTGTTTGTTTTTTGCAGTAAGCTCTTTTAGAGCACTTATATCTTCACGTGGAAACATATTTTGTTCTAACTGCAGACACAATGTAGGGAGTGGTACCACAAGTTGGTCAAAGTTAGCTGGATTTGGCCAGGCTGCAAGGCGCCAATCAGCTGCAATTCTTGACGAGTTTTGGGGCCAACTGTTTGATTTCCATGGTGAACCAACACAAGAAGCCAAGGCATCAAGGAAACTTGACAAGTTACTCGGAATAGATTCTAAGGTGAACCCAAAGACATCAAAAGTGGACACCTGACAGGTTCTAATATCTACATTTCATAAAACCAGAAAAAGACAATTAACTTGGAAATTTTTCTAGAAAAAAAATAACATGGAGGGACAAAACCGTAAAAAATGTTGGTTTTTTTTTTCCTTATTAAACCCTTATTTTAATAAGAGTACGCAACTAAAAATGTATGTTTTACAGGTGATCTAATATTAATTAAAATCTTAAACTTGTTTGGTAAGTTTTCCATCAATTGCAATCAGCACTGCATACTGTTTTTAAAGTTCTTAACATCAAATTAATCATACTATGAATTAACTAACATCATCACATAGCTAAACAGTCTCCATCACTTCACTATGTACCGATGTTATTTATGGAACTTAATTGTAATTATATATCAATCATAAGATTCCGATTCTTGAAAATATACACATTAATTACTGAACACCTATCTTGATATATATGAACTCAGAGTTACCTTAATTTGTCCATCTACTAATAGCGAATTCACATTGCGAGTGTCTTTCAGGTACCAAATGGGGTTTAATTAGCAACCCCATTTGGTATGAGGGTGATATGTAAGTGTGCGGTCACGGGTTCGACTTCCATTGGAGGCAAGTTTGAATTTAGGTGATGAAAGTAAGTCTGAAGTCCCCACTTGGGGCAAATGAGTAGTTTAGGATCAGGAGTAGGTAGTTTGCTGTTCAAAAAAAAGTGTCTTTCAGGTGCGCGCGCAAGCGAACACAAGATTTTGTTGTGCAATATATATATATAGGGGTGGGTTCAATGGAAAACCACAATGCACCTGAAAACTTGTGAAAACCGCACTGTACCACCACAAATGCATCAAATTTCCCGCGTGATGCATCAACTTATTTACGATCATGCCACCGCGTTTTTCATGAAATGCACCAAATCGGACGCTATGCATAAGTTTCCATAGTTTTCAGGTGCATAGTGGTTTTCCATTGAATCCACCCCTATATATATATATATATATATATATATATATATATATATATATATATATATATATATATATATATATATATATATATATATATATATATATATATATATATATATATATATATATATATATATATATATATATATATATATATATATATATATATATATATATATATATATATATATATATATATATATATATATATATATATATATATATCTTTGGCAGTCGTGAGCATAGGAGATATGGTCTTCTATATATATAGCTAGTACATCCACAGATGAAGTTTTAGTTTTAAACCAAACCAAATAAATTTACGATGCAAGGTTCATAGTCAACTAACAGGTGGTTGCCATTTAATTTGGTCTTTAATTTATATAATCAAACAGGATTGTGATTTGTGACTTGAAATTATTCATTAATAACCTTACAAGAACATGTCGACGACCAAAAGATAATAAATTAACATAATATCGATTTTTTTTTAAAAAATTTTTGTATAATACATTATTTCTTTAGAATTTCACAATTTAAAAAAAAATATGTTTTAGTTTAGTTTTTTACTACGGATCATTTGATCATCCTGTCCGTTTGCCTCGTTGGGTCAAAATTGTCACCGCTAGTTACAAGTATTATAAGTTTATGATACTTAACTTAAATTGTTACATGAGTTACTTGGATGAATTTGCGTAATTTGAAGCTTGTTGAGTATAAGGAATGTGTGGGTATATGTATTTATGAATGCGTTACTCGTTGGGTTAATTAGTTTTTGGTTTAATCGGTTTGGGTTAATTGGTTTTTGAGGTGTGACAAAACCACCCAAAACCAAACCAAATAACCAAATAAGGTTGGGTTAATCGGTTTTTGGTTAAAAGGTTTTTGCTTAATTTGGTTTGGTTAAAACGTAGTCTATTAAGTTTATTTCTTTCGATATTAAACAACAACATATAACATTTAATAAAGATAATTACGTTCATACAATCTTAAGGACTATAAATGAAAAAAGATAAACGAAATTATTTCATTAACTTAGACACCTTGATTTATCAAATCACTATAGAAGCAGATCAACTTTCCAATTCTACAATTAAAAATTCAAAAATTAAAATACAACTTTAGTAATATAAAAACAAAAGATTACATAAACTAATAAAGACAAATAATAGTACCTTCTTTGATTTGTTTTGAGTCAATTCAAATCTTCTTCAACATTCGGTCTAGAACTTGTACGAAGCCAATGTTGTGTACAAATTAAGGCCTCAACCATGTTACGAGTTAAAGAACTCCTAAATGGATCAAACACTCGTCTGCTGGTGTTAAACATTAACTCGGATGTTATCATCGAAATGGGAATCACAAAAACTTCTCTAGCCATCAAAGACAGTATAGGAAATCTCATGTTATTCCCTTTCCACCATAACAAAAGATCAAATTCGTCAGAATCATCCTCCAAACCTTCATTCAAAAATTTGTCCAACTCACTCTTTGAGGCCTTCGTGCCACTTATTTGTAGCTTCATCTTCTCGTTGAATTTATTTCTCATCAAGGGGTTTGATACGGTCTCATCAGGTGAACGTTTTTCTAAAACTGAAGAATTAGAAGAATGAGTTGAAGATGGAGCATGAATTCTTACGTAATCACTGTATAGCTCACGCAAACAATCAATTTATTTTTTTTTTTTCATCGATGTCCCCTTCTCTTTTCCATCACATCATCAACAACACCACCTAAGTAAGTTAATTTGTTCCTTAGATCAAGTATTGTAGCAATGTATAATAACATGCTTACTTTTTAAAACTCGCCAAAATACTTGTCAAATTTGCGCCTCATTTGCGTTATCATAGCTAACAAACCCGTATCGCGCATGCTTTCTAAATCATCATTAAAAAGGGTAAAAATATGAGTGATATCATCAAAAGATGCAAGTAAAATTAGACAAAGTGTGTTAGATCATAAAAGTACTTAAAAAATGAATCCGCTTTCTAGCATTGTCCCAAACATATGATGTTGGTGTCGATAAATGACTCTTATTGAGATTATCCACAAAATATGTATCCTTACATTAATATCAACTAAATGCATTTTCATAAACTTCAGCCGCTTCCAACATCAAATATGTCGAATTCTATTTTGTTGGGACGTCTAAAAGCAAATGTTTTGTGCTACCATATTTTTCAATCTTGGCAATTGGCATCCTTCTTAAAATTATTTATTCTTAGGGGATTGTCGGACCCACTTTATCACACCTCTAATATTACTAACGGAATCATCTACATATGTAATACCATCTCGGACGATTAAATTTAAAATGCGGGTCACACAATGAACGTGAATCTATTTTCCCTTCAATAGACACTTGGGCTAAGAAGCAAACTTTTTTTTTCTTTTTCAAATATTCAATTGCAACAAGGGAATAGTGAGATTCAATGAACAAGGGAATGTAATCTAGCATTAAGAAAGTGAAATTCAAAAGTTTAAAATAATATTATTTTCTTTGTTATTATTGATTTTATAAATCTTTTGCATACATTTTGTGTTTGGTTTTATTATAAATTATATATGTAAATAACTTAAATATGTTTGAATAGATTTCTTTTAAAAAATTTTTATACAATTTTACCACTTATAGTTTAATTTTATAGACTGAAAAATCCGATTTCCAGTTGTGGGAACTCCGATCCCCAATTGGGACAAGATGAGGATATAAATTCATTTCTCGACGAGGATGGGGCTGGTGACGAAGGGAAAGATTAAGAAAGCAAGAATGGAAATGTAAAATGAAATTCTCATCGTGTCCCGTCTCGTTGTCTGGACGTATCCTTTAAAATTTTATTAAAATTACGCGTCTAATATTTATATATTTTCATTTTATGTTTCTGCTTATAGTATATCAATTTTTATTAAAATTATCCGTTTAATATTTGTGCTAAATTTAAATGGAAGCTCACTAGTCACTACTATGTTAAATTTAGAAAACCAGTTGACCATCACTCCATCAGTCATTAAAGCGTCGTCTTCTTCACACAAACACAAACCAGAGAGGAAGAAATGGGATTTTGGGACGTCATACATTCCATCGGCGACGGAATTAAAGAAATCGCACCGACGACCAAACGTGCAGGCGCCGCAGCTTACCATTGCACCGCCGGTGCCGTTACCAATATCTATCAAGTGATCCGAGTCAAAGGCGTTCAGAAGCTACCTGAGTACTGGCCTGACGAAGAACGGAGAGCTCTGATTAGCCTTTTTACCTCCACGCTTGCTAAGAACGCCGTTAAAGAATGCATCAAACACCTTCCTGGTTTGTTTTTCTCCCTCCAAATATTGACGTCATCTGGTGACTTATTTCGCTTAAAATTTAGGTTATAAAAGTTCATAATCCGTCCGATCAACACCATAGTCTACATTGCTGAATTGAAGTTTCTTTAAAGGAAATAGGACAATGGATCTTCACACGCATCCTTCAATTTTCATAAGATTTTTGAAATCATGCACCAGTGGACCTTGTGATCATCTGTGCGTAAGTTTCCTAAATCCGAATTTCAAACCGTCTGCTAGCTCCATTAAACCATCTGCAAAGTAGTGCGACTGTACCAGGTTCTGCTTGATTTTAGGCTAGCCAGCTGCTCATATTATCCAACAAAAACCGTAACAAGTTTGATTTTTTCATGTATTGTACAAACTTTTTGGTGCACATTACAGATAATGTTAATGTTATGACACGAACAACCAATATTTACGTACCTACACCTATGTTCGTGGCCTGATTCAAGAACTGAATGCTGAGATGAGACGCCGATAAGGAATTCTGCAAAACAGGTGAAAAAGCTACATGTGGGACGAAGCAGGATGGCCCTGCAACGCCACTCTGATGCCTAAGTCAGAGGTGGGTTTTGATGAAGAAATGTAGCAGAATAATTTTAGGGTTTTTTAGTGCTTACCATTCGAAGGAGGAGACTCCCTCTATTTATACTTTTCCCATTCTGTTATGTCGTCGTCCCCTCATCCAACGAGGTAGAGACACCTGTCTCGAGGGAGAATTGATTTTCCCGCCTTGCTCTATTGTGTGTGATACGTGGGCAGAATGCCATGTCACATATGACATATTCACGTACATCATCATGTCCACGTGCACGAGCGAGTAAACAATGAATACGATCAAAGCCCTTGCTATCAAACACCAATAATAGACGTACTAAACCCTTATATGAATTGGGCCAATCCCGTCAAGAATCAATACTGCTTCGGGTGTAAAGGCTATCCTCAGTCCCAACGGTTTCAAAATTCGGGCTTTTCCACTTCGCTTGGGTCGGTTGATATTTATCAAGTCACATTTTACAACTGATTTATTGAATCTTTGGTCCACATGAGTATTTTTCCAATCAATTGGATGTCTCAATGGACAGTGTAACTTTTACACTCGCGATAGAGTGATTTGAATGCAGCTGAGACTTCTAAGAGCTTCTAAGAGCTTTTAAAAGCTTTTATTTTGAATAAGCTCTACAAAAAAAAAAATAAAAGCTTTGTTTGAAAGGATACATAGAGCTTTTATTTTCTGAAAAATAAGCTCTTTTATAAAAAACTAGTAGAAGTAGCTTTTGAAAAGCTCCGGAGCTTTTAGTCAAACATATTTACTTTTTTACCCTTCTATTAATCATAAACTACTACCTTTAATTAATATTAATGCCCTTTTACGTAATTTAATACTAAAAGCTACAGCTACAGCTACTTTTACCAAACACATTTATAAAACTAAAAGCTCCAGCTCTTTTAAAAAGCTTCAGCTCTCAAAAGCTTCAGCTACTAAAAGCTCCACCTCTTTTAAAAACACAAAGCTACAACTAGTTTTGCCAGACATACCCTAATTCTACTCTTTGATTTTCTTCTTGTCTCAGCAAGCTATATGCCTTTGTTATAGATGGAAGATGATGCATCAGCAGAATTTGACCTCATATATACGATTAGAACTTGAGTTTGTTAAGACTTTTTTGCTCTCTGATTCCATTTGATCTCCCATTTTCACATGTGCAAGGGAAATTGCTAGTGAAAGATACCCTTCTAATGATTCCAATTCATCCCAAAGACCTATTGATTTTTTTATGAAATAAGCTTCAACAGACTTTCCACTTTGTGTTCAGTGAATGATATCATGTGCAATCTGGAAAGTTCGATATCCATTGGTAACCGAACACCTCGCATTGAGCTCATTCCATAAGCTTGCAGCAAATCTGATAAGAATTCATGCTATTACTGATATTATCACTTACTTCATTAAGAATCCAAGTGATGATGAGATCCTTAGTTCTCTCTGAATGTCCATGCAGAGAAGATTTCTTTGATGGCTCTGGATATGGGCCAGTAACCAGCCCTAACTTGTTCTTTGTATGGAAATCAATCAACTTTGACCTCCTATGAATTGAAGTTTTCAGATGTGGTTAGTTTCTCAGCAATGAGTAAGATACCTGGATGATCATTCTTGTGTAAAAATGGGGATGTAGATTGGATTCGATTCTAATTTCTTGTTTAGACGTGTCTGAACTTTCAGTCATGGAGAATCAAAGTATTTAATTGCAATAAAACCAATTAAATGCTTGATAAGTTGAGTCAAACACAATGCTCTAGTACCATATTGAAGTAGATCAAGGTTCTATCATGGTTTTCATATAACTCTGACCAAATGAAACCAAAATCTATAGCTTTCTATAATGTGGAAAAAAGTATATAACAGAAGTATTTACAGGTTCAAATAAAAGGAGATTGCATGGTATTCCCCTGTACAAACTTTCTTTGTAATTGAATTAAGGTAGTGACTTAGTTATTAATCCTTCTTTTTTAATAGATTTTGAAGACAAAAACTTATGAGGCGTTTGGTTCGCAGATTGTTTTCTCTGGGATTTGCATTTTATCAAAGGATTTGCATTATGCAGCATTTGCATTTGTCAGGATTTTGTCAAAGAATCTGCATTATCTTATAGAAAAAATTTGTTAATCTGAAGAACACAAGGTAACTGGGATTTAAAACCTAGAGGAGAGGCTTGGTTTTTAAATAACAAAGAAGGAAGGGATTTATGAAATCCTAGGATATTATTGAAATCTGCGAACCAAACACAGGATTTTAAATGCAAATCCCAATAAATCCCAGGAAATCCGCGAACTTAACGGGCCCTTAATGAATTGACTAAAATTCAAGGGAATTAGGCCCTGTTTGGCTCACATAATGAAATTTAGAGAAGTCAGAATTTATATATAGTATGTTTGAACTCTTGGATTACAAAAATAATGAATGACATCTTGTTTATATTCCAGCAAATTCTATAGATTAAGAGATTCATCATTCATAACTATTTGTAATGGATCCTAACATTGAACAAATCATACCTTTTGCTAACATTAAACACCATTCCATATCTCTTCCCATAAACATAAGGTACACCATAATTTAAACTCCAATTCATTTAAGTTCCATTCTGGGAGACAAACAGGCCTTATTGTTTTCTTGGAGATGGATGAGTTCATATTAAGTGATGTTGGAAGTTGGGTACAACACAAATGAGACACTCAATTGCAGAAAATTGTGATATCAAGAGAAGGCATTCTTGATTGTATTACATTTACACATTTTGATTATACATTATTTCCATTTACTGAATACTGTTCTCTTATCATTTTGATAATTGTTCATATCAAATGTGAAATCATCTTTTTTTGTTGGTGGAATTCTATTTTTATTTCATTTTTGTGGTTCTTTCTATCTTGCAGTGTGTGGTTGTCGATAGCCTTGCTAGTCTTACTTTTGCTATGTGTGCAAGCATATGTAGGTGCAACCATGACAAGTAAGATTCTTACGGATACAATACGTGAAGTTCAACAAGAAACTCATAAGGATAGATTGAAAGCAAAGGTGGATAGATTGGAGGAAGATTTGAGGAAATTAACCCCTCTACCAGAAAAGTTAAGCAAAAATGAGAAGTCTGAAGATGTAATAAATGAGTTCATGAAGACAGAGTTCATAGGAAACCAAATGTTTCGTGACTTGTTGGTCCCTAAGATTGCTCGTATGGAGAAGAAATATGAGTAGAAATCGATCGAGTTTGTGTATATAACTCGTTTAAGTGACTCAATCCTGAAAATATGTATGTGGAGAGTGGAGACCAACTGCTCCTAGAGACAGTCTGTTTATTTTGCATTGTACTGTTACTTTGAATGTTGAGTTTTCAGATCATCTCCACTTCTAAAGTTGATTCTAAACTAAACTTAAGTGGTTGTTTGTTTACTTCTTAATGGAATCATTAAGAGACTCGTTCAAATGTTAAACCACCTCATAATGATATTTCATTCAGCACTAAACAAACAAGGGCGACTTTTGGCTTATAATGGCCTATGATTCAGTTATAATTCATCATGTCATTTCGCATTCACAGAGTGTTTTTGTGTAATTTGAGTGTGAGAGACAACAAATATTTATTTGATTTATAAATATGACTTGATTAAAAATATAGAGTAATTACAGAAATGGTCACTGTGGTTTGCCTAAAACTTTGGATACGGTCCCTGTGGTTTCAATTTTGCATAAATGGTCATTATTTTCACTGTTTACTTGCAAAATGGTCCCTCTGCCGTTAACTTTAACAATCAAATGGTTAAATATTTTATAATGACCATTTTACCCTTTTCTTTGATAACATTTTGGTCCCTCAAGTTTGTTGTTCATTTTAGTTTTGGTCCCTCAAGTAATTTTTTTATTTAACTCTTTTATTATATTCTTATTATTATTATTATTATAACTATTATTATTATTTTTTATTATTATTATTTTAACTTTTTACGTATTAATTTTTTTGTTTATTGAGTTTCCTATATTTTAATATATTTTATAATTTAAATTACAAACTTAATTATTTGTTTTTATTATAAACAATTGTATCAAATTAGAATCCATTTCTTTTTTTCGCTTTTTCAAATGAAAAATACAAACATTTTATATTGTATTTTCCAAACAAAAAAATTTTGAACCTTAAGCTTTTATTTGTTTTTTCAAACGAAAAAAAGTTATTAACCATACATGTTTTTAGTTTTTCATTTTAAAACGTAAATAGCTACGAACACCAATCCGTTTTTTATTTTTATCTGCACCAACAAATTCAACCTATTCCGATTTTTTGTTTTGAATCCGAAAATAAATACAAACAATTCTGTTATTAGTTTTTGCGAACGAAAAAACCACGAATAATTCTGATTTTCAGTTTTTCCAAACAAAAATAAATTTATTTTTCTAGTTTTTCAACCAAACCATTACCTTTTATTTTTTTCTCCGAACGATAAGCTACAAACCATTACGCTTTAAAGGTGTTCAAAAAAAAGAAATAGTGTGTAGCATTTTTGTTTGGAAAAACTAAAATAATGGAATGGTTTTTAGGTTTTTACTATTGAAAAAAGTTTAAAACGTAATGATTAGAATAACATAAAAATTGAACAAAAATTTGACTCATTTTGATTTTTTAGCTTTTTCCAAACGTATAAAATACGATTTTACAAAAAATGAAATAGTCTATTTTTTTGTTCGGTTTTTATGTTATTCTAATCATTACGTTTTTAACTTTTTTCAATCGTATAAAACTACAAACCATTTCATTTTTTTTTTTTGTTTTTCCGAACAAAAAGGCTACACACTATTTCATTTTTTTTAAAACTTTAAAACGTAATGGTTCGTAGTTTTTCGTTCGGACAAAAAAAAAATAAAAGGTAATGGTTTGGTTTGGTTCGAAAAACTAGAAAAATAAAATGATTTTTTTGTTTGGAAAAACTGAAAATCAGAATTATTCGTAGTTTTTCGTTTGCAAAAACTAATAACAGAATTGTTTGTATTTACTTTCGTTTTTCAAAACATTAATTTCATTCATTCCAAAATTCTATTCCTTTGCGTACCAAACGCCCGGAACCGAAAGGAACAATCTTAAATTTCTCTTTTGTGTAGTTACCAAAGCAAATCACATCTTATGAGTGGTATTGGAGGAACCTTTTTATTTCTTATCTATTAAATTTCAAATGTAAAAACATTGTAGTTACTTAGTTTGGTTGTTTAAGATTGAATTCTTAGTTACTTTGTAGTTAATTTACCACTTTGAACGAGACCTTCATTACAATAAGAATGGTGGCTAGGAATAAAAATCCCCATAGCCATTAGCCACGATCAAATTAAAAATGAGGTGTTTGTTCTTTTTTTTTTTTTTTTTTTTTTAAGATTTTAATGTCTATAGAAGAAAAAATAGTTTAAAGTTATGTACAAGAAGATTCTTTTAGGTTGAATCTTTTGATGCAAAAAAAAAATAAAAAAACAAATTGATTTTCGTAGCTTTTTACGTTTAGAAAATGAAAAAAAAAAAATTAAACATGAATGGTTAGTAACTTTTTTTCGTTTGTAAAATGAAATAAAAGCTTAAGATTCAAATTTTTTTGGTTTGGAAAACTACAATATAAAATATTTGTATTTTTTCATTCGAAAAAGCTAAAAAACGAAATGGATTCTAATTTGATACTACTGTTTATAATAAAAAAAAGATTAATAAGTTTGTAATTTAAACTGAAAAATATATTAAAATATAGGAAACTTAATAAACAAATAAATTAATATGTAAAAAGTTAAATCAATGATAAATAATAATAATAATTTTTATAATAATGATAATAACAATAATAATAATAATAAAAGAGTTAAATAAAAAAAATTACTTGAGGGATCAAAAGTAAAATGAACTACAAACTTGAGGGACCAAAATGTTATCAAGGAAAAGGGTAAAATGGTCATTATAAAAGATTTAACCATTTGATTGTTAAAGTTAACGGCAGATGGACCATTTTTGCAAGTAAACAGTGATAATAAGGACCGTTTATGCAAAATTGAAATCACAAGGACCGTATCCAAAGTTTTATGCAAACCACATGGACCATTTCTGTAATTTACTCAAAAATATATTATAAAGCATGTCTTTATAAATAATTTAAATAATAAGGATCAATTCCATGCAAATCAGAAGGACCATTCTCTAATTTATTCAAATTAAAATGATTCATTATTGAAAGAATGTTTTTTTTTTCTGTTGACAATGACATATATAAAAATCATTCCACTGACTCACTCCCTCTCTTTTTACCTTCTTTAATTGCTTTACTTTTTTCTCCTTTCATTTCCTTCCAACCACTGGCAGCTCCCTCAAGTCATCGAAGGGCCTTCTTGATTCTTCAGTCTTCACACACACACAAACTAGAGACAGAAATGGGATTTTGGGACTTCCTCAGCGACGGAATTAATGAAATCGCACCAACGATGAAACGTGCAGGTGATGCAGCTTACCATCGCACTGCCGATGCCGTAAACAAACTCAATCAAGTGATCAGAGTCGAAGAAGGAATTCAGAAACTGCCTGATGAAGAAAGGAGAGCTCTGATTAACCTTTACACCTCCACGTTTGCCAAGATCGCCGTTAAAGAAGGCATCAAACACCTTCCTGGTTTGTTTCTCTATCTCCAAAACTTGTGATCATCTGATGAATTATTCTGCTTGCTAAGGATATTAGTTCGTAATCCGTCCGATCAATGCCATTCTAGTTCACTTTCCAGATTTAACAAAGTATCGTTAAAATTATAGATCTTCGTATTTATCCTAAAATTTTAACAATATTTTCGACCATGGATTTCATACTAAACTCATCTTTGTGTAACTGTGACCAAATGAAAGTAAAGAGAACAAAATTTTAGAACATTGATCTATTATGTGGAAAAGGTATACAATATAAGTTATTTACAGGTACACAAACCTCCTTGAAGGTGGTTGAGTGCCGATTGACTCTGAGATAAGACCCT
The DNA here is from genome assembly GCA_020465985.1 of Centrapalus pauciflorus. NCBI lineage: Eukaryota > Viridiplantae > Streptophyta > Magnoliopsida > Asterales > Asteraceae > Centrapalus > Centrapalus pauciflorus. Next base: position 244,463 of record JAANYP010002035.1, on the reverse strand, counting down.
GCAAAGGACGAGTCCCAGGTTCAAATCTCACTGGCTTCAACTTTTAGAAGACCACCCGCCCCATTTTCTGATTGGTGGTTTGCCAGGTGGCATCGGTTTTGCAGGGTATATATGGGGCCCCAGGTTTGCCTGCCTGGTCAGCGAACTTAATAAAGATGGCTCGGTAGGATATCCCCACAAACATCATATTACCCCTACATCCTTATACACTTTCTAAAATTGCTTAGTATAGTAGTCCATCCTTTCTTTGTAACTGAATTAAGGTAGTGACTTTGTTTATGCATCTCGTTAGCTATTATAGATTTCAAAGGAAAAGCTTAAGGAATTGGCTAAAAATCAGTCAAACAAGTGATTTATCGTTTTCTTGAAGATATAGAAGTTCATATCAGTGTTGTAAAAATCGGCCTAGGCGGCATCTAGGCGCTAATCAGAGGAGTAACGCTACGATTTGCCTATGATGAGCCTGGTTTAGGCGTAATCGGGCTAGGCGGTCCTAGTCGGGTCAAGAAGTCAATTTTTTTAGTTTTTTATTAAATAAAAACAGCTAATAAAAGGCAAAAAGAAGGCAAATTAGGGTTTGTAATCTCATCTCCAACACCAGCGTTGCTCGTCCTAGTCTCTCTTTGTCTCTGGCTCTCACCACCAGTGTTGCTCGTCTATCTCTCTCTTCTCACCGGCTCTGACCTGGTTTCCTGCTGTCTCAGCCACTCCTCTCATCGTGTGAAGCTGCTGTCTCAGCTCCTCTCATTGAACAATATGGTCAAGAAGATCAATGAGCATTCATCTAATATTCTAATTATAATATTAATGAACTAGAATTATATATTTGAACTTTGAAGTGTGTGTATTTGAAGATTTTAACAATTATGGTTGTCTTATAAAACATATTTTAGGATGTTATGATTAATTATATTTATATTTGAGTATTTATAAATATGTTGTATGTATAATTCTAAAATTTACATATAAAAAATCTCAATCCGACTACTCCCCGGCTAGGCCGACTACTCCTAGTCTCCGGTCGGCCGCCGACTACCGCCTAGCGATTTCCACAACATTGGTTCATATTAATTGATGCTAGAAGTAAGATACAACATAACCGAGAGACTTGATTACAGAGAATTCTGATATCAGGAAGGCGGCATCATTGATGGTAAATTTGTATTACATATAACCATCCTGATAATACTACCACACCACAAAAGCTTAGACCTAATTTGTTTTCGGGTTTTCGCCATACTATATTTTTACTTTCAGAGTACCTTTTACTTGGTATTTTGATAATCTATCATACCAAAAGTGAAAACATGAAATCAACTTTTTTGGTACTGGAATTCTATCTTTATTTTTGTAGTTCTTTCTGTATCAACGTATATCGTTATGTGCTTTTTCTACTTATTTTTTACTTTATGTGGTATGCATATATAGGTGCAACAATGACAAGTAAGATTATTATGGATACAATAAGTGAAGTTAACCAAGAAAGTCATAAAGATGGAATAAAAGAAAAGGAAGATGGATTGAAGGAAGAGTTGAGGTCATCAACACCTCAACCACCAGATAAGTTGAGCCAGAATGAGAAGGCTAAAGATGTGATAAATGAGTTCATGAAGACAGAATTTATAGGAACCCATATGTTTCGTGGCTTGTTGGTCTCTAAGATTTCTCGTATGGAGGAAAAAAGCAAGTAGAAATCAATGAAGGTCTGTCTATGTTGTGTGTATAACTGTTTTCGGTGAATTTGGGTTATGATGAAATGAATCGGAGGAAATCAATCGTGAAAAACTGAAAACTACTCCTATTTCTATTAAGCAAACTACTCCTAGTGCTTTCTTGTATTCTGTATTGCTTGGAGTATCATATGTTGCTTTAGATGTTGAGTTTGTATCCTATATATCCATCTTTGATAGTTATTTTTTACTTATAGCAGACCAGATCGTTTTAAAATGACAATACAGTACAAAGTTTGGTATCGGTTTAGAATAACTCCCTTTAAGCAAACCAGGTTGTTCATCCAGGGGCGGATCTAATTGGATGGAATGAGGGACAAAAGATCGACCCCGATAACTTTTTTATTTTACGTGTTATATGTCTAATCGAAAAATTTTCGACCCCTATGATTTTTGAAGTTCGACCATGAAAAATCCTTGTTAGTTTTTATAAATTTTACACATATAAAAAAATTGTTACAAAACCTAATAGTTTGTTACTCATTTAACAAATAATTTAAAAAAACTTGTGTATTGAGCCTTCAATTCTTTGCACCATGGAGAAACAATTATTTGCCAATGTTTCCGACGATTATTCTATAACTAATAACCCTTTTACAAAAGACTAAAACTCATAGGGAAAAACTGTAGAATCTAATTTTTTTTTTTAGTTTGTATCGAATAATGTATTTCTTATTTAATCAAGATGAACTGGCCCGAACTTTTGAGATGCGAAAATTGTTTTATAGAAACACAAAAGATCGTACTATCGTAACATGATAAATTTCGACCCCTATAAAAAAAAATTGATCCGCCGTTGTGTTCATCTATAATATCAAAAGCCTATTGCTAAAACATAAATTCAGTAGATGATGTTTGATTTATCCTTAGATTTCTGGTCAAATAATAATGGGTATATATTTTGAAGTGAATTAGAATATCAGGTCATTATGAGTCTTCAAGTTATGAGAAGCTGATGACTTCTTTTACCTGATCTTAAGGTGATATGTATGTTATTAAATTGGTCTACAACTTTGAGTTTAGGGAAGGCGTTGTATATGATATAAAGGAGGAGTCTAAATGGACCCCCAATGATCTCAATGACCTCATATTTCCTTTTTTAAACATAATCATTAAACAATGAGTCTATGTTTTTTTCTAATGATGCATTACTTTTTTGATGATACATACTTTTAAACATAATTATTATGTAAAGGGTGTCCAAAAAGTAGGTCCCAAAGTAAATTGTAATCATACTACCATATGCTAAAAAGCTTAGGCCGGGGTTATTCCTATAATCATATTACCATTTTATGAAATTTATTTATATGGTGCAAGAAAAAAATAATAATATGTTTATAGCTACTTGATGTTTAGATGAAATAAATGTTGGGATTTTGTCCCACATATGTGAGAAATGAAAGATTAAATTGGTTTATAAACATTAACTTGCTTTATCAATCCAATTGAGATATGAAGCATTGAGAAGATTGGACCATATATACATATATATTAAATGGTCAAAAGATGTTAACTGCCATTTTTGTTAACTGCTCTTGGGGTTTGTCTGATCCGAAATTAAGGAATTAATTACAATCAGTGTAATTAATTTTTTTTTTATTTCTGCTAACATTAACATGTTAACTGCCATTTTTTACAGTTATCATTTCGGTTAATTTTGGGCCATATAACAGACAACCATCATATCATTTTTCGTACATCATCTCTCCTCTCCCTCACTACGAAAAAAACTTCCAGAAAATGCACATAATTAATTCGTCGGATTCAAGCACACCGCTTGAATAGATTGTTGTATCCTCGGGACAGACCGCGAATTTCTGTCTTAGGACACTGCACGCGCAGGCCTCAATCTGGATTCTCTTATTCATCAATTCGGGTATCTTCGTGATTTGTCGTTCTGTTCTTTATTTTGGAATCATTTGTAGAAATTTGTCGTATTTGAATTATGTGAATTGTTTAGTATGTTGTATGAATATAACTCTGGTTCTAACAATCTAAGACAGAAATTTGTTTTCACTGATGGATCAAACGTCCATATTGAAAACCCATGTGGAAAGGCCAGAGAAATTCAAAGGGACGGACTTCAGGCGTTGGCAACAGAAGATGCTGTTCTATCTGACAACCCTTCACGTTTCGAATGTTCTGACTAACGAAGCACCCACTAATCCGCCTGTTGGTGAGGGTGAGAACGTTCCAACCGCTGCCCAAGTGGCAGAATATCAAAGGGCTGTTGATATTTGGTATAGCAACGAATATAATTGCAGAAATTATATTCTGAATGCTCTTGACGACTCTCTATATGACATTTACTCTACGTTCAATACGGCAAGAGAAATTTGGGAGTCTCTCGAGAACAAGTATAAAATTGAAGTTGCATGCTCTAAGAAATTTGCTGTTGGCAAATTTCTGAACTTCAAAATGACAGATGCAAAACCTGTTGTCAAACAAGTTGAGGAACTGCAAGTGATAGTCCATGAACTTGACGTGGAAGGTATGGGAATTAATCCTAATTTCCTTGTTGGTTCTATTATTGAAAAGTTACCACCATCATGGAAAAATTTTAAACTTTATCTTAAACATCTTACCGAGGAAATGAGTTTTGAGCAACTGGTTCTCAAAATTCGAGTGGAAGAGGACAACCGGAAGAATGAAAAGGCTGATGCAAATTCTCTGGAACCAAATGCAAATTTGGTTGGTGAAGCAAGCACTCCGAAAAATAAATTCCAGAAACGCAAAGGCAAAGGAATTGGCATTGCTGATAAGCCATCTTTCAAAAACTCGAGTAAGAAATCATCCAAAAGTAATGGCTGTTGGGTATGTGGAAAACCTGGACACAAAGCCAAAGATTGTAGACATCGCAAAGATCTTTCAAACAATGGTGGAAATGGAAATGGTGGAAATGGAAATGCTGGTGGTGGAATTGCAAACCTGGCAGATTCTGGAAACCAATTTGTTGCTGTCATAGAGGCTAATCTGGTCTCAAATACTGTGGACTGGTGGGTGGACACAGGAGCAACAAGACACATCTGCAATTCCAGGAACATGTTTTCTACTTATCAGAAAGCAAGCAACAATGGAGAACCAATGTTTATGGGGAATGCCACTTCTGCAAAGATAGAAGGAAAGGGAAAAGTGATTCTGAAACTCACTTCTGGAAAGGAACTTATACTTTCAGATGTCATGCACGTTCCTGCAATGACTAAGAATCTTATTTCTGGTCCTAATTCAAACTTGTATTCGAATCTGATAAATTTTTCCTCACTAAGGGTGGTGCCTATGTTGGGAAAGGTTACCTATCCGAAGGAATTTTCAAATTCAGTGTTGTACTTAACAATGATGATAATAAAAATGCAGGCACTAGCACTGCTTCTGTGTATATGATTGAATCCTCTTCCTTATGGCACTCTAGATTGGGACACGTCAATTATAGATCCTTACAAAGAATGATTAAACTTGATATGTTGCCCAAATGTGGTTTTGATAAAATGACAAAGTGTGAAGTCTGTGTAGAATCAAAATATACAAAACATCCTCATAAATCCGTAGAAAAATCTAATAAAATACTTGGACTAATTCACAGTGATCTATGTGATTACAAAGCAACTCCTACACGTGGAGGGAAAAACTATTATATGTCATTTATCGATGATTGCAGTAAGTTTTGCTATGTATACCTAATTCATACAAAAGATGAAGCCTTGAATATGTTTAAAGCCTTTAAGGCTGAAGTTGAAAATCAAATTGACAAACGGATTAACATTCTGAGGTCAGACAGAGGCGGAGAATATGAATCGAATGACTTCGCAGAATTTTGTTCATTACATGGCATTATACACCAAACAACGGCTCCGTACACTCCACAACAAAACGGTGTGGCCGAAAGGAAGAATAGAACATTGAAGAATATGATAAGTTCAATGTTAATTACTTCGGGAGCACCTCATAGTTTATGGGGAGAAGCATGCCTTACTGCAAATATGATATTAAATAGAATTCCTCATAAAAAGAGTGATAAATCACCTTACGAGATGTGGAAAAAGAAAATACCCTCCTATAAAACAATGAAAGTGTGGGGTTGCCTTGCAAAGGTTCAAGTTCCATTACCAAAAAGAACCAAACTTGGACCAAAAACAATTGATTGTGTCTACATAGGACCTGCACAAAATAGTGCAGCGCACAGATTCCTAGTTCACAAATCTCATATTGACGACATAAACAAAAACACAGTGTTAGAATCGGCAGAAGCTGAATTCTTTGAAGATATTTTTCCTTATAATAAAGATAATGAATCCTCTAGTTCAAGGAAAAGAACATATGATGATGCAATGAATGAATCTGATAAAACTACTCATGAGGCTCAAAAGTAAAACTTTGGAACCTAGAAGGAGTAAACGTGGAAAGATTGCCAAAGACTTCGGACCTGATTATATGACTTACATAGTCAATAATGAACCTCTAACTTATAAGGCTGCCATATAATCATCGGAAGCACCTTATTGGAAAGAGGCTATTCGCAGTGAAATGGACTCCATTATCCAGAATAACACCTGGATATTGGTTGATCTACCTCCAGGACTTAGATCCATAGATCCTAAATGGATTTTTAAAAAGAAATTCAGACCTGATTGTACTGTTGAAAAGTACAAAGCTCGATTAGTCGCTAGAGGATATCGACAAAATGAAGGTCAAGATTTCTTTGATACTTATTCACCGGTTACAAGAATAACTTCTATAAGGACTTTAATAGCGATTGCAGCTATTCACAATTTGATTATACATCAAATGGATGTGAAAACTGCATTCCTAAATGGTGAATTAAGTGAAAAGATCTACATGAAACAACCTGAGGGGTTTATTATTAAAGATCAAGAACATAAAGTCTGCAAGTTTTAAATCTCTTACGGACTCAAGCAAGCTCCTAAGCAATGGCACGAAAAAATTTGATAATACTCTTTTATCAAATGGTTTTCAAATAAATGAATGTGACAAGTGTGTTTATATTAAACAATATAAACATGCTTATGTCATCATTTGCTTATATGTGGATGATATGCTGATCTTTGGTACCAATTTGGATGTGATTAATCAAACCAAGAAAATGCTACATTCATCGTTTGATATGAAAGATTTGGGAGTAGCAGATGTAATTCTTGGAGTAAAGATCCAAAGGAATTCAGATTGATACTTCCTTACCCAATCTCATTATGTTGAGAAAGTTCTTAAGAAGTTTGGACATTATGATGACAAACCAGTTGTCACTCCGTTCGATCCTTCGTGCCATCTTAAGAAAAATCATGGAGACAGCGTATCTCAGTTGGAGTATACTCAGGTGCTTGGAAGCTTGAATTACTTGATGAATTACACAAGACCAGATATAGCTTACTCTGTAAGTCGACTTAGCCGATATTCACATAATCCTGGTAAAGAACACTGGTTTGCTCTTATAAGAGTGCTTCGGTACTTGAAGCACACGATGAATTATGGGTTACACTATAGCAAATATCCTCCCGTATTAGAAGGATTCTGCGATGCCAATTGGATTTCAAATCATTCGGAAGGAAAGTCCACAAGTGGTTATGTTTTTACACTTGGTGGAGCGGCTGTATCTTGGAAATCATCCAAACAAACAGTGAATACTCGGTCAACCATGGAAGCAGAATTTGTAGCATTGGACAAAGCTGCTGAAGAAGCAGAATGGCTAAGGAACTTCCTAGAAGACATTCCTTTATGGCCAAAACCAGTCACTGCCGTTTGTATACATTGTGATAGTATGGCTGCTCTTACAAGAGCAAAGAATCAAATATACAATGGTAAATCAAGACATATAAGACGACGTCATAAAACAATAAAAGACTTGCTGAAGAATGGAATTATATCCATTGATTATATAAAGTCAAAGGAAAACATAGTTGATCATTTGACAAAAGGCTTAAGCAGAGAGCAAGTAGCATATACATCGAGGGGAATGGGCTTAAAGCCAACACAATGAGTTATTACTCGGAGGAAACCTAACCTAGCAACATCGGCATTACCATGGTCTAGGTTCAATAGGCAAACTATCTGAGGAAAACTCAAGTATATACAAACATTCAGGTATGCCCACTCCTATGATATTAAATGTTTGGTTTGTTGATGATATAGGGATGAATACTTATTCTTAATAATGCTAATAGCTGGCATAGTGGAATACTACGAAATATTCTTGATTGGCATTACCTATACGAGATTGATGTGGGGTCGCATCTTTGAGAAGTGATATGGCTAAGTTCTCTAAAATTCTCATGAAGAAGGATTATTCACGACCGAAATGAACACAACGGTAAGAATTAAATATGTCTTATATGACATGTGTGATGTCTATTGTCTCGCTTAACTATAAAACGTATCTAGTTCAAGACTACAAGTCACTACCTACAAGTAAATCCGATAGATATTCACTATGTAAAGTTCAAGTCTGTTAGACACTTTTACAAAAGCATGTCATATTGAATTTTCTGGGAATAGAACATAAAGTACCTCTATATTAGCCTTATTTTCTATTCAAATGTGGGGTATTCTTCGGGTTTGAATAGAAAATGTGGGGTATTCTTCGGGTTTGAATAGAAAATGTGGGGTATTGTTGGGATTTTGTCCCACATAGGTGAGAAATGAAAGATTAAATTGGTTTATAAACAGTAACTTGCTTTATCATTCCAATTGAGATATGAAGCATTGAGAAGATTCGACCATATATACATATATATTAAATGGTCAAAAGATGTTAACTGCCATTTTTGTTAACACTGCTCTTGGGGTTTGTCTGGTCCGAACTTAAGGAATTAATTACAATCAGTGTAATTAATTTTTTTTATTTCTGCTAATATTAACATGTTAACTGCCATTTTTGACAGTTATCATTTCGGTTAATTTTGCGCCATATAACAGACAACCATCATATCATTTTTCGTACATCATCTCTCCTCTCCCTCACTACGAAAAAAACTTCCAGAAAATGCACATAATTAATTCGTCGGATTCAAGCACACCGCTTGAATAGATTGTTGTATCCTCGGGACAGACCGCGAATTTCTGTCTTAGGACACTACACGCGCAGGCCTCAATCTGGATTCTCTTATTCATCAATTCGGGTATCTTCGTGATTTGTCGTTCTGTTCTTTATTTTGGAATCGTTTGTAGAAATTTGTAGTATTTGAATTCTGTGAATTGTTTAGTATTTTGTATGAATATAACTCTGGTTCTAACAATAAATGTAGCACCATATGTTGGCTTAGCATTGTAGAATTGAATTAATTTAGAGCACTCGTGTGTCAAAAACAATACTGAACTTCAAATTAAAAGCACGTTTGGTTGAAAGGAATGGAAATGATATTAAGTTTGTATGTGTGTATTGGTTTTTAAGATAATTACTAGACGCCTCCTACGATGATGTGACGTGCCAACCCCTTCCCCCCCCCCCCCCCCCCCCCCATGTGACATTTCCTTCTAATATTTTCTTTGAATTGTGATTGATTAATATGATTAATATCCCCGTGTATAGCGGAGATCACATGTATAGGAGAGTGTTGTTCGTAAGAGAAGGGGTATATAACAACCCCCGTTTTTTAACATAGGATTCATATATCCGTAAGAGCATTAGCGACATCACTTTTACCTCATTGTTTTGTATGTTATACCTCTTCAAATTATTTGTTTTTTATTTGTTTGCTTTAAGAACCAAAGTTGGCAGTAAAAACAGGTTTTTTTTCTTAAAAATGTACAACACTCTGATCATTTCCTAATGAAGTTAAGCTACAGTCTAGACAACACTTCCCTTGGTGCCTTAAAAATGACATTGTTGATCTTGAGTTTGAATTCCTTTAAGGAACTTCCCAGAAAAATCAAGTCAAAAGGATTTATAATCACTAGTTAAGGGTGGTCAATTACGGAAGGAAATTCGATTGCAGGAAGCATTAATGTTCCAATAAAATCATATACACTCCAGGGTCCATTTGGTCATTTATCATAAGTGTACGTTTTCTACAATTTGATCAACCAAGGAAGAGTACTCACTCAAATGATATATGAACAACTTCTTGTAATTAAGCTAATGACTCTCTTTTCCTTTTCATTTGATAAACATAACATATAAATACAAAGTGATCAATGGGCCTTAACCCAATAGACTAAATATCAAACTAATATAAAAGGTCCGTTAATAGTCCCCCGCAGTTTGAGGGGGAGAACGAACACTCAAACTGGAACGAAAATATGCAAATAGCTGATACGGAAGCCCCTTGGTGAAAAGATCGGCATATTGAAATCTAGACGGGACGTGTAAAACGCGAACATGACCGGTTGCTACTTTATCACGAACAAAGTTGATGTCAATCTCAATGTGCTTGGTTCGCTGATGTTGAACCGGATTTGCTAACATGTATACGACACTGACATTGTCACAGTAGACTATGGAAGCCGTGTGGAGAGGGAAGTGAAGTTCGCAAAGAAGATTCCGCACCCACGAAGTTTCAGCAACAACATTAGCAACACCTCTGTATTCTGCTTCGGCACTAGATCTGGAGGTGGTATCTTGGCATTTGGTGGACCAAGAAAGAAGATTATCACCCAAAAACACGCAATAGCCAGATGTAGATCGACGAGTGGCCGGACACCCCGTCCAGTCAGCATCATTATAAGCAGTTAGTTAAGAGGTGGTCGAACGAAAAAAGTTGAAGCCCAAGATCAATAGTTCCCCGAATGTAGCGCAAGACACATTTCATAGCATTAAGATGTGGTTCATGAGGGTCATGCATGTAGAGGCATAGCTGCTGAACTGAATAAGCAATATCCGGTCTAGTGAACGTGAGGTACTGAAGGGCCCCGGCAAGACTACGATAGAGAACCGGATCAGACACAGGGGGGCCTTCAGGCCCTAGTTTGCTTTCACTATCAACCGGTGTGCGACATGGGTTGCAATTTAACATGTGAGCCCGTTCTAAAATTTCCAAAGCATACTTAGATTGAGACAATAAGAGATCCGACGCTGTACGAACCACCGAGATCCCCAGAAAGTAGTTAAGAGGACCAAGATCTGTCATAGAAAATTCACGATGTAATAAAGCAATTACTTTCTGTAAGAGAGGCGAGGAGGAAGCAGTGAGAATAATGTCATCTACGTAGATGAGTAAGTATGCAAATTCAGAGCCCCGACGAAAAATAAATAGAGAGGTGTCCGTTTTGCTGTGAGAGAAGCCGATGCGAGTGGCAAAATTCGCAAATCGTTGAAACCATGCCCGTGGGGCCTGTTTGAGGACGTATAAAGATTTCTGTAAGAGACAGACATGATCAGGATGAGTGCTATCCTTGAATCCCGGGGGTTGGTGCATGTAGACAGTTTCGGATAAATGCCCGTTGAGAAAGGCATTTTTCACGTCAAGTTGGTGAATGGGCCAGTTGTGAGATACCGCAATACTGATAACGGTACGGATGGTGGCAGGTTTGACAACAGGGCTAAAGGTTTCGTGGCAATCGATACCCTGTTGTTGACTTCGACCATTGGCTACTAACCGAGCCTTGTAGCGATTTAGGGAGCCATCTACATTAAATTTATGACGAAATAACCACATGGAACGAACAATATTCACACCTTTTGGTCGTGGTACAAGTCTCCACGTACCGTTTTTAATTAATGCATTAAATTCATCTGTAGTAGCATTGTGCCAATCTGGAATTTCAAGAGCTTGAAGATGAGAGATAGGGAGGGGAGCAATGTGAGAAGCAAGGAGGTTTAGACGCTGAACGGGTTTATGAATGCCAGAGCGAGAGCGGGTGACCATGTGGTGAGAGGTGTTGACGAGAGGTGGGGGAAGGGTGGTTTCAGGGTTAGCAGATGAAGAAGGGGCAGTTGGGGTGATTTGAGTTTGAGTTGAGGAGTCAAGGGGAGAGTTGGTGGGAGGTTGAGTAGTGTTTGGGGAGGTAGAAGGTTGTATGACCGGAGGGGGTTGAGATGAAGTGTTTTGAGGAGACGTGAGGATGGTGCGAGATAGAGGGGAAGGACTATCGAGAAATGAGTACGAGGGGGGGGGGGGGGGGGTGGAGCTACTCTGATACCATGTAATTAAGCTATGACTCTCTTTTCCTTTTCATTTGATAAACATAACATATAAATACAAAGTGATCAATGGGAAAATTTCAAAATTCACCCTAGGGCATCGAAAAGCAACCTGAAACAGTCATAATTCCAATTTCTTCCCCGTTTTGTAATATCAAAATTTAAATGAACAAGCATATAATTAAAATGAAGAATCAAGATGATTTGCCAACCATTGATCAAACTCACGGACGTATTGATGAGTTTAACGTGGGCATGTGGCGCAGAAGACATTCATTAAAATTGAAAATTTCGGAGAAGGAAAGGTTATAGGCATCATATCACGGTGTCGCCATTGATGATCGGAGCTTCCATGTGATGCTTATTTTATGAAGAGCGCAGATCCCTTTGTCGGATCTATGAGAACGCCCCATGCGGGCAAGAGAGAGATCAGAGTTTTCTCTCGGATTCTGTTCCACGACGGAACGAGCAGTCGGTCAAATTAACAAGATTCAGGACATTTTATACATCCATATATTAAATTTGGCGGCAAAAAGTAGGTAACTATGAACCTTTTCTTTTCTTATTTTTTTTTCTTATAACACTTTATGTCTTTTATCACACGAAACTTGATGGAAAATGACTCATTTTAAAAGGTTTATAACTTGAAAATCGTAATTAGATCTTTGATATGATCAGGGCCGATCCAGAATAAGGTCATAAGGGTTCATTTTCAAAAAAAATCTATTATATATATTTATGTTTATTAACGATTAAATAAGATTATCGACTTGCCAAAGTTTTTAGTTTATATTATATAATTATACGTTTTTTGTATTTAATTTATCATTTTTACTTAAATATTGTTTAGACTAAATTACATAACTGGTCCCTGTGGTTTATATGGAATTACGGTTTTAGTCCCTGAAAGAATTTTATTACACCAGAAGTCCCTGAAATCAAAAAGTTGTAACATTTTGATCCCTGAAACTAACGGCCGTTAACTTGAGCCGTTAGTTTCAGGGGCATTTTTGTCTTTTTGAGTTTCAAGGACCATTTATGTACTTTTTATACTTTCAGGGACCATTTATAAAATTTTAATACTTTTCATATATATATATATATATATATATCTGTGTGTGTGTGTGTCATTTCTTTCTTTTTTATAATTTAATTATCCAAATATAACATTTTATTTTTTATTCTTTTTGTTTTAATTATTAATTTTTATTATATGTTTATTGTTATTATTGATGTTATTTTTTTATACATTACTATAATTATTTATTTAAGATTATTATATATATACCTGGTTTATTTTTTTTTCAATTATTTATTAAGAATACAAATATTTCTCTATTATTTTTTTCATTTAATAAAAAAAAATAAAAACTAGTTGTAGTTTTTTTCGTTCGGAAAATCTAAAATCGAAATGATTTATTTTTTTTTCCATTCAAAAACAATTCAAATAACGTGTTGAAACTTTTTTCGTTTGTAAAAGAATATAATCAAAATGCTTCGTAGTTTCTTCATTGCAAATAATTAATAAAATTTCAAAATGGTTTGAAAAAATAAGAATTGAAATGGTTCATCGCTTTTTAGTAAAATAAATTAAATTCTAAACGGTTTGTTGTTTTTATTGAAAAAATTAAAATTGTATTGATTTTTTATCTACGTTTAATTAAAAATCAGAATTATCCTTTTGTTTGAAAAAGTCAAAAACCATAACGGTTTACCATTTTTTGATCAAAAAAATTAAAATCAAAATGGTTCGTCATTAAAATCAAGATGGTTATTGTTGTTTGAAAAATCAAAAATTATAATGGTTCATCATTTTTTAATCAAAAAAATTAAAATCGAAATGGTTCATTATAATGGATCACCGTTATGATTTTTGATTTTTTTCAAACGAAAGAACCATTCTCATTTTTAATTAAACGTAGATTACGAAATCAATACAATTTCAATTTTTCAATAAAACAACAAACCATTTGGAATTTAATTTATATGACTAAAAAGCGATTAACCATTCCAATTCTTGATTTTTTTTCAAACCATTTAGAATTAAAAAATTTTATTAAGTATTTGAAATGAAGAAACTACGAAACTTTTGATTATATTATTTTTCCAAACGAAAATAAATTCAACAGTATTTATTTTGAACTTTTTTGAATGGAGAAAGGATATAAATTATTTCGATTTTAGATTTTCCGAACGAAAAAAAACTACAACTAGTTTTATTTTTCTTAAATGAAAAAAAGAATAGCAAAAGATTTGGATTCTCAATAAATAATTGAAAAAAAATGAACCATGTATATCATATATAATCTTAGGGATAATTGCGCAAAAAACCCTAAAGTTGGACCATTTTTGTGATTAAAACCCCTAACCATTTTTCGTTGCACAAAAAACCTTTAACCGGTAAAATCTTTTGAAATTAGGACATTACCGGTTATAATAGGTTGATATGCTTACATGGCATACACGTGGCGTCCACATGGCAAACCCGACTTACGTGGCGCCTACGTGGCACTACATATATAATTCTTAAAGTGAATTTTTGCATAAAAAACCCCGAAATTGATGACTTTTTCGATTAAAACCCTTAACTATTTTTTTTTCACCTCTAACCAACAATAATATTTACCTTTTCTCTTCTTCTCTACCTCCCGCAACTCCGATTACTCTATCCCCTCTTTATGTTCAGTGTTGTTTATTTTATGTATGTATGTTCGATTAACTTTTGCCGTTTAATTTTGAATTTTAACTTCAGTTGTGCCGATTGAATCAATTTCATTTCGTGTTTACGAGTTGCATTTTTAGCTTCAACTTTATGTTCAATTTCGTTTATTTATGTTCCATTTTAGCTTTCGAATATGATTAGACAGAGTAGCGAGGTTCGCTAGCCTAGAGGGTGTAGATTTCATTGGGAAACGAATTTTATGTTTAATAAATAAAATTTTAATAAATATTCATGTCATTAAAATACAATCAGTGAAGACTCAATTTTAATTATTTTTATTGGTTGGAGGGTTTTTATCAAATGAAAATTGATTTGGGGTTTTAATTGAAAAAACTAAACAAGTTTGAGGTTTTTTACGTAAAAATCTATTTAAAATTTGTACACGTCATCAAGTTGCAACCGGCTAAACCGGTTGCAAGTCAGAATTTTTGAAAAAAACCCAAATTTACAAAGTTTTAACCGGTTGGAGGTTTTTTGTGCAATGAAAAATGGTTGGGGGTTTTAATCGCAAAAATGATCCAACTTAGAGGTTTTTTGTGCAATTTCCCCATAATCTTAAATAAATAATTATAGTAATACATAAAAAAAAGCTAACCTAACATATAAATAAAATTAATAATTAAAACAAAAGTATTAAAAAAATAAAAAAATAAAATGTTATATTTGGATAATTAATTTATAAAAAGAAAAAGAAATTTTATATATATATATATATATATATATATATATATATATATATATATATATATATATATATATATATATATATATATATATATATATATATATATATACATATACATATATATATATATATATATATGAAAACTATGAAAATTAAATTAAATTTTAAAAATATTGTAACATTTGGTCCCTGAAAGTATGATATGTACATAAATGGTCCCTGAAATTCAAAAGGGCAAAAATGCCCCTGAAACTGACGGCTCAAGTTAACTGCCGTTAGTTTCAGGGACCAAAATGTTACAACATTTTGATTTTAGGGACTTGTGGTGTAATAAAATTCTTTCAGGAACCAAAATCGTAATTTCATATAAACCACAGGGACCATTTATGTAATTTTGTCTATTGTTTATTTGAATATACAAATATATTTATAGAGCCCATTTTAAGTTTTTGCTCAGGACCCCGAAAATGTTTAGACCGACTCGCTGGCCCTGGATATGATGAAATAAAATCACATGATATTTACAAATTCTTTTGTTATATGACAAGAGTCGTTGCTAGGATTAAAAAAAATGATGAAAAGAGAATGGAATTTTATAAAGTAAATCTAAACAACTTTAAGGCGGCGTTTGGTTCACGGAATGTAATTCGAATGAATTAGAATTTAAATTTTAGTTGTAAGCGTGTAGTATTGGTTTAAAGATGTATGTTAGAATCTGATTCATGTATGCGTTGGAATGTAATTCAAGTTTGAGTTGGAAAGATTGTTAAATTACTATAAACAAAAAATTTGATGTCAAATAAATAAATTTGAACTCTTCGTCTTTGTTAGTAAAAGTTCTAGACAAGCTAAATTTGAATTCAATTTTCTTCTAACTTCACGAACCAAACGCAGTCTAAATAAATTGCTTAGATTTTATTTATACCAAAATTTTAACAATTATATGTATTTCACAATCACTATTGGATAAACCCATATCTTCTATATTCATATGAATCGTTACAAAACAAGAATCAAAACAACAATTTAACCGAAAACACATACAAAAAAAAAAAAAAAAAAAAAACTACATTCGGTTCATCTTCAAGCTCACGACGCTCGATTCAATCATCGATCATCTTCCTCGCGGATGCACGAGCTGAGAAAACACGGCACTCGTCGCACCATCTTCCCTCTCGTTATCGATCCTCGACTCGTCCCCATCGATCATGCTCATGCTGTTATCAAACGGTTCGAGTGGACTCATCGGGATCCCCTGGATATGGTTCATGCTGCTATCTTCCGGTTCCGTGAGTGCTGAAGATGTCTCTTCGAGCTGCAACGCGTACTCTAAGTTCCACAATACATCGCCCATCGAAGGCCTATCGACGCCGTATTCCGCTAAGCATTTTTCTGCAGTCTCGCCGTATTTCTTCAGAGATGCAGGATTCACCTTCCCGACAAGATTTCCGTCCATAATTTGATCTACATTTCCCTTTTTTTGCCATTTTAGAGCCCACTCGGCGATGTTCACTTGATCTCTTGGTAGAACCGGGTTCAAGGCAGGTCTGGAGCACAAAACCTCCATTAGAACGACGCCGAATGAGTAAACATCTGACTTCTCGGTCAATTGTTGTCGTCGGAAGTATTCAGGATCGAGATACCCGAAACTACCCTTCACGGCAGTGCTGACGTGAGTCTGGTCGAGCGATGGTCCCGCTTTTGACAGGCCAAAGTCAGCAACTTTCGCTACGAAATTTTCATCCAAAAGTATGTTGGTTGTCTTCACATCACGGTGAATCACGCTTTGTGATGCGCCGGTGTGAAGATAATGTAGGCCTCTAGCGGCCCCGATACAGATCTCTAGCCGTTGCTTCCAAGAAAGCGACGGGAGATCTGTACCGTAAAGATGGTTCCTGAGGGGACCGTTTGCCATGAACTCGTAAATGAGAATCATCTCCGATCGCTCGTCGCAGTAGCCAATAAGCGAGACGAGATGGCGGTGTCGGAGTTTCGAAAGCATCTCGATCTCCGTTCGGAATTCTGCAAGTCCTTGTTCTGATCTCGGGTTTCCTCGTTTAACAGCGACACGAGTCCCATCTTCCATGGTCCCCTTGTACACCCGCCCGAAACCACCAACTCCAAGCAACAAACTTTCATCGAATTTGTTTGTCGCCTCCGAGATTTCTTGAAAGCTAAAGTTCCGTCCAAGATTACACGAAGCTAACGAGATGCAGCTTGCGGTTGTTGACATCTTTGTCGTGGTGACCGAATTCCCAAAGAACGGAAAAGGAGGCAACGAAGGTTTCTTATGATCCACCTTTTTCGACCCACAACGCACCACATAACGATAACACAAGCCCAAAAGAACTACCGCTGCAACTACCCCGAGAACGACCCCGATTACAATGCTAATCTTCTTAGTCTTCTTTACCGGAAAAACAACCAGATCCTGCACAGCACTAACCCCGTCTAAGCTTCGAGCTCCATTGCTAATCTTCAAGATTTCAAGACCATTCAAAATCACATTCGGATCATCCGCATCCGGATCTGGGCCAACACTAACAGTCAAAGTATTCGACTCATCCGTCGAATTCGTGACAAAATCTTTGTAAACAGGCACATCTAAGTTACCGGTAAACGTTGATAAATCCAAACTAGCATAAGCAATATCAGAGTTTATATACAAATGAAACACAAGAGTGTTTAAAGAAGTGCTCACAATATCACAGAAATGTGCTCGAACAAAGTACGCGAAATCAGGATCAACCGGAAGAACCCAAGTGACATTAAAGTTCAAGTTCGGTACGTTTGCATCGCCCATGGTCTGAGCAGTCGCATACACCCAATTCGGCGCGATTTCAGGGGTCAAACCTTGCGGATACTTAACCAACGAAGGGTTTATCGAAACATTTGTAGCAGAGCTGTTTACATGAAGATACTTCTCATCATTTTCCCAAATTCTTCCCAATGTATCATTCTGTGGAGTGAGTTTCGGGCCACCCATATTTAGTCGGTAAACAGTTTCAAAGGCGAGCTCTGACAGCCCGTTAACCGTGGTGGATGGCGACAACCCGACCGCCTGATCAGGTATCAACTCATCAGGGACTGATACAACTTCGATTGCATTAATGAAAGCGATCGAATTGTTCGATGGGACAAAGTTCAAAAGCAATGTGTCTGAAGTCACGTTGATGGAATACTCTTTCGAAATGAATTCTGACCCATTGTGGCTCTTGAAGCTGTAACTGCTTAAGAGCACAAAGTTTTCAGTCACAACAGTGAATGAAGCCGCAGTAAGATTGTGGCCCGGAATAGGGTAAAAATGGAGACGAATCCAATGCCGGCCTTGTTTTTGGATATCGAATTTGTAGGTTGAAATGGAGGTAAACACTCGAGCCGATTGATGGATTGGTAACGGTACAGTCGTATTCGATTCGACAATATTTGAATCTTGCTGATCTTTTAGGGAAAATGGTGATGATTGAATTGAATCAGGGACATAAGTTTGGCCAAGAAATGTGATGTTTTTTGAAGAACCACAAGCAATCAAGTAGTTATCAGCAGGAACAAATGAAGCAGATGATGATTCAAGAACATATAAAGCTATAAGAACAAGAACAGAAAGTACCCAATTCAAGCAACTCATTTTCTTGGAAACCCTAACCCCAAAAATCCCTAAATTAACACATGAAGAAGCTAAATGCACTTAAAGTATCAAGGTTAATGTAAAATGAGCAGTTCAAGAAACTCATTCTCTTACCCTAAAACCCCAAATTAGCATAAAAGAAGCTAACTTACACTTTTAAGAATCAAGATTCATGAAAATAAGCAAGTGGGTGATCTAGTAGATACCCAAATAATTCACGAACTCCTGTCAGATTCCAACAAATCTAAAGAACACCAGAGAAGATTTTATTCTATGAAGCAACCCCCATTTCAAGAAACTCAACTTTCAACACGAAATTAGCATAAAAAGAAGCTAATTACACCTTAAAGATTCAAGATTCATGACATTAAGCAGTTGGGTGATCCAAATCGATGATACCCAAAGAATTGAAGTACGGACAAACTCTTGGAAATCTAAAGAATCCCAGAAGAGATTTGTATTAGGGTTTTGATTGAACGAAGGAAAGGAAATTGAATTGAAGAAACAGAAACAAAAAACTCAGTAGAGTGTGAAGACGCCGTTGAACATCCATTAAAAAGGTGGAAGCTTTTTTACAGAAGTGGACAGTGGACACAGCTCTTTCCAGGCTGCCAAAAAAACTGGGGGAGGATGGACCCACAAACAAACTGGAAAATCGAGATGAAAATCTAGCCCACACACCAATTTGATTTCAATCAAAACAGCTGGTAGTATCAAATGATTCACATTTTAATCCATGGGTAGCGTATCTTTGATTTTGGTCATCACGAGCACGTTTTTAACCAATTATCGACAAAAATTTTCATCGAAAACAAAGGGTTATTAAAAAACGCGTTCAGATTTATTGTTTTTAGTTGTTTCAGGTTTTAGTTTTCAGTTTTTAATTTATAACTACTTTTAAAAACTCAATTTTGATGTTTTCATATTGCATTTTCGTTTTCCAAATGAGAGAGGTAGGATTTTGTAAAGGGAGTGTGTGTTATGGTTGAATTAAACTAAATGCGTTTTTGCTTATAAAATGTGTTTTCAAGAAAACTTTTGGTGTGTTTAGTTTTATTTAAAACTCAAACGTAAAATTTAATTAACTAAACAAGCCCTAAGCTAGCTGATTTTTTTTTTAACTTTTCTATTGTTAATTAACAGCTTTCAAATTTTGTCAAGTAACTCATTTGATTTGTTGTATTTTAAATTTTATAAGATTTTATAATTTAAAACCTTTTAGGAAATAGGAGTTATTCTTACAAGATTTCAAAGTCAAATCCATATACCAAATGATGCATTATATTAAAGGATAGTTTTTTTGTGATTTAGAATTCAAACCATTTCTCGTTGCATAAAAAATCTCAAACTAAATAAAAATCAGTAAATCAAGGTTTTATCAATGGGTCCCTAATTGAAACCAGCTATTATCCTACGTGGATTGGTAAATAACCTACATGGAAAAGTTTTAATTGTTGAAAGCAGTTGACAAATATTACACATCATTTAAACCCTCGTTGATAATTTTTAGTTGTAATTTTTAAACGGCATTACATCATCAATGAGGGTTCAAATGATTTCTAATACTTGGCGACTGGTTTCAACAATTAAAATTTATTCCAAGTAGGTTATTTACCAGTCCACGTAATATTAATAACAGGTTTCAACCGGTTACCCATTAATAAAACATTGATTTATTGATTTTTAGTTAGTTCAGGATTTTATACGCAACGAAAAATGGTTTGGGATTTTATTTAAAAAAAAAGTGACAAGTTGTGGGTTTTTTTGCGCAATTATCCATATATTAAATTATTAAGGACAGTCTTACAATTTATGTAATAATTTTATCCTTTACAAAAAATAAAATGTATTTTAATATAACCTAAAAGCTAAATTATAACTATATTTTATACTCAAGGAGTTGATAAAAATAATTAAAATATAGAAAAAACAAATTATTCAAGTGAGAGGAGTCCACAAATGTTACACGTGTGAATTTGAACTTGATATATTGTTTTAATTATTATTTAACTAGTTATTAACCGGCGTATTACGTAAATATTTTATAAATAAATGTTTACTAAAAATCTACATAAAACGTCAATTACACACAAAAATATTATTTTTAAAATACGAAAATAGTATTATCTGTTTTTATTAAGGATAATTAAAAATTTTCTACTTTTAAATATGTATGAATAGTATTTATCGTGTCTCATCTTTTTAAAACTTTTTATTTTTAGATTTTTATGTATAAATAAAAAACTAAAAAAATGCTTTTTAATTATAATACAATTTAAAAAAATTTAAGATTAAAATTATTTTTTAAACAACTTATTTTCAATATTGCATTATTTTCACTTTTTATATATATATATATATATATATATATATATATATATATATATATATATATATATATATATATATATATATATATATATATATATATATATATATATATATATAAAATTGCATAGTTTAGTTAAATCTGAAAGTTAATTAAATCGATTATAAAGTTGTTTAAAAATAAACTTAGATTAATATTAAAATATTTCATTTTTTTACTGTATGTATTAAATATGAAGGTATTTGAATTAGATTCCATAAATATTATTAATAATGAATTAGTAAAATTCAAGATCTAATTATGGAAAAAAGACGGAAAATAAAAAATTTAGAGGGATGAGGTAATGAGATGTGGCATGAGAAATTTTCTTTTATTAATACATATAGATTTGATTTGATGTTTGTATTATCGGCAAGTGAGAATTGAAACTAATAACTGAGAGTGAATTAATGGGTTTTGGGTAAATGGCGCGTGAGTGAGAATTCCAATCCACTGCGGGAGAACTTGTTTGACGTGCAGGGCCGGCCCTAGGGGGGGCACGTGATATCAAGTCAAAAGGGGCAACATTTTTCAGTCCAATATATTATATATTAGGTCAACACATGTAATTTTTTTTAATTTTTCAACCCAATAATTGACTAAAACCTTTTAAAAAAATAGAATGTTGTATTTTTTAAGAGACATTTTTTATATAGTTTGGCCAAACCTATTTAAAAAAAGTATGTTGCATTTTAAATTTTTTAGAAATATATTTTTCTTCAATCTTGCCCAGGGCATTAAAATAGTCAAGATCGACCCTGTTGACGTGCAGGGTCGTAAACCCTTCTCACGCTGGATTTTTATTCGCATATGAACTGATATCTACACATACATACATACATACATACATACATACATGTTAGAAATCTTAATGAACTTAAGCGTTTAAACATTTTAACCAGCCTTGTTAATAAATGATTATTTGGTCATTTTACAAGTTAAAATGCAAATTCAAATTATATAAAAACTGATTATTTGATAATAATGATAGCAAACAGCAGAAGCTAAACCAAACACTACATTCGAACAGCACTTTTTGTTACCGCTACTATCTGATTATTAGTTTCCAAAACGCTACAGCGTTTTTTTAAACGCAAATCCAAACACCCTATTAGTTTTTTAGCTAATTGTATTAATCATACCTTAATCCAAGAAGTATTGATGATGATGCAATGTGTCCTCTTGTTGGTATATATATTTTTCCTTCTTTTGAAGGATAAACATAACACATTTACAAGAATTATTAGACAAGATTCAAACATAAATCTAATAACATGTGTATGATATAGCTCTAGACATGAAAATCATGTTATGTGTTGTTGGATTGGAGGGTTATATGTCTATTCGATTGATCTTTAATTCTTATATTTTAAAGTTGAATTACTCCCACTAATACCATAAAAAATAATCTTCATAAAAATACAAGCATGTAAAGATAATTTATTTTCATCCCATTTATAAGTGTATTAAAAATTTTCTATTTTATCAAATTAAAACAATTTTAAAAGTATACAAAAAATACACTACATAAATATGCACAAATAAAAAAGTATATAGCTATTTAGTGTCATCATCCATTGCAAAAACTATACACTTGTAGATATATAAACACAAGAAAATCTTCATAGGCTACATTTGTAGAAATAGTAATTGAAGATTTAAAGATAATAAACGTTTAAAACTATGTAGATTTATGTTATGTTTGTTATGTAGCTTTTAAGAGCTTATGAGAGGTTGAGTTTATAGTTTTCAAAAGATTAAGTTAAAAGTTTTGTTTTGCAAATGATTTTATGAAGAGCTTTTTAAAAATATAAGCTTAAAAAAAAAAATACTTGAAGTAGCTTTTTGGATTAACTCGAGTTTTTTGTTGAAAATATGATAAAATTACTCTTGAAATACACTATTTATTTTTAATTACTTCTTCTTTTATGTCATTTAATACATATCAGCTCTAACTCCGGCTCCTCTAGTTACGTTGTCAAAAACACATACATTAATAAAAGTTCCACCCACATGCATGCTCCAGTTATAGACTCCAACTCCAACTAAAAACTAATTGCGTTAAAAATACTTTAAACCCTTAAAAATGATTTTAAAATTTATGGTATTAATTGAATCAACTAATAATGAAACGTCATTTTAATTTTTTGTAAATGTTTGTACGTATATTTTTACAAATTGAATGTGATTCTTAAAAAATTAAAAAAAAAAACCTTAAAAAGCCCACAAGTTGGACCATTTTTGTGATTAAAACCCTCAATTATTTGTCGTTGCACAAAAAACTCCAACTGATTAAAATTTATCAAAATAAGGTCTTTTAAAAGAAATGAGTTGCAACCTGATGAATTCAACCTTTCGTCTCCGAAAAACCTTCTTACTAGCGAACTCATTTGTTTGTATTTTATAATTCAAACTCACATTTCTTATTGATTTCTTTGTTCAAATTTGTATTTTTTTTGTTGGAATTTACTTTTTCAGCGAAATTTCGGTGGTCACTGGTGACTTGTCGACGGCGGCCTACAACTTTTAATCGGTTACAACCGGTAATATCTCATTTTCGTGATATTTTGTCGGGTGGAGGTTTTTTTGTGCAATAAAAAATGATTATCAATTTTAATCACAAAAATTGTTCAACTGGATTGTTTTCACAATTATTCATTGAAAAAAAAGTTTTAAAATAATAGATTTTCAAGATGGGACCGGGAGGAGCCACTTAAACGCGGTTTTTTAATTGGCTTTTGTAAAGACCGTCTGTCATGGGGCACCGTTGGGCCTTCTTTTTTTTTTTTTTTTTTGGATTATTAGTTTATAAATACATGGTATCTAGACTAGTATCAACCTTAAACAGGGGGCGTGCGTCTTGACTAGTTGACTTCGTATCATCGTATCTTACAATTTAAGGATGGCAATTTCGATACGACCGAAAAATATTATGCGAACCCGATACGAAAAAAATGATATAAACCCGTCTTGAATCCGAAGCGGTTTGAAAAATGGGCATGGAGTTGGCATAAAAAGTGTAGGTCGGGTTTGGAATAACCCGGGTTACTTAAGTTGTGTAGATTTTTCAAAAAGTAATTTTTAAAAATTAAAATAATAGTTAAAACTAAAAAGGACATAATTTATGATTTATAAGTATGTTGGATGATTAATTTATTTTATCCTAAATGCATTATTTTTAATCGTTATTGAGTTTTGTAATTGTAAATTTTTGTTTTTTAAATTCAAATTAACGAAAACTGAATGTGTACTTTCATAAGTAAAAACTGAAGCCAAAAACTGAAAACCTAATTCAAGAAAGAAAAGTCAAATTTTAAAATTTATTATATGTCCATAATTTTAACAATAACAAAAATAATTATTATTCCAATAAAAACCAACTTTTGTGCTACTAACAAACAACACCAAAATTAAATTGAAATCGTTACTAAATGTGTAAAGTTGAACGAAAATAAATAATATATAAATTAAAACACAAAAGAATATATGTAAATTATTAACACTTTATAGATTCAAAACGCACATCTTAAAAGTGAATAAAATATATTACATATATATAAAAAAAAAAAAAAATTATTTAAATTATTAAATATATTCAAAGTAATTGGTGGCGGAGAAGGGGGGATGATTTGTGATGGGAGGAAGAAGACTTTTATCCATTTCCATGCACCCGCCGCACATGCAATTCGTTGCTATTAACCAACCATCACTTCCTTATTCTTTTTTTTTTTCTTCACTTTTATTAAATAATTTTTCCTTTTTGTATGATTAAAATAAATTTTCAATAGCTTAAAATGTTTTATAAATTAAGGGTTACCATGGAAAAAATCAACATGTTTTCACGTTTTTTTACGTTTTCATTATTTATGTTATTTTTTATTTATAAATGTTCTCAAGTTAATTTTTATTTTTTGATTTAGTAAAATTTGGACATTGAAACAACTCGGTTATAATTAGTAAACCGGATTTTTAAAAGCTAAAAAATTGGGTTCTAATATCCAAATTTCATTAAACCAACTTGAGGATTTTTAGAAAAAAATAACATGAAGGGCCGAAAACGTAAAAAAAAACATGAAAACATGTTGGTGTTTTTTCTTAATAAACCCTAAAAATAAACATTTTATTATAAAATTTAAAGAGATCATTAAAACATAAAGATGTTGCGAATTGTAAATACTTGACTAACTTTCAAAACACGTGTCATATACGATAAAACTTGATTAAGATCTTTGAAATGTTTAAACACCTAGTTACAAATGTCAAAATACTAAAAATCCATATATTTATTTGAAATGTTTAAACACCTTTTTACAAAAGTCAAAATACTAAAAATCCATATGTATAATTGTTAAGAAATAAACGTTGAAAGAAATAGAGACGGGATTAATTCCGGCATTGGTTGGTGGAGCAACGATAAAAGAAAGGGTAGCCCATCTTCTGATGACTCTTACCAACCGGTGTCACGATCAATATGAAGGAGGTCAATACATACCCATAAGAACTTTAGTCATGAACAAAATAATATAACACGTGATTTGTAAACAACAAAAATTTCTCATACATAACAATTACGTATAAAGCGATTATTCTACCATTAGTAACACTTTTACCATCTTCACATTTTATCCCTAAAAGTAAGAATAGGATGATCACTTTATAGAGTTGTGTATGGAAAAACGTTGTGTACACATCACTCAGTAGAAATTTTCATATTTTAGAGGGTTGTAAAAAGTTTTATTGGCATAATTTTCACAAATATGTAACACATCAACATTTCAATAAGACAATTAAAACTTGAAAATTTTTCTATCAATACAACGTAATTAACTAGTGACACAAATAGCCACCAAGTAGATCTGTTCATCGATAATATTAGATAGATTAGCGTTTCGTAAAGATGATCTGAATCATATGCATATCTAACAAATTAGGATGATGCATACAAGATGCAAGTAAATGATTTAATTCGGTTAGTACTATGCTTACTTTCATTGATTTACGATGTAATCACAATGGATAAATGAGTTTATTACGAAAAAAACCAACATGTTTTTATGTGTTTTACGTTTTCGTTTCTCCATATTTTTTTCTTTCTGGTTTAGTGAAATTTGACTATTCGAATCCAGTTTTATAATTTGTAAAAAACTCGGTTTACCAATTATAACCAAACTTTACTAGTCAATTTTCACAAAACCAGAGAAAAAAATTGGATTTTTCTGAAATAAAAAATAACATTGAGGGATGAAAACGTAAAACCATGGTTTTTTTTTTAAAAACCCTTGAAACCAAATACCAAAGTGATTTTTCATAACCTTACTTTGCAAACTCCAAACACATCATAACTAATTTACAGTTCAAATCATACATAATTTAAGAAACAAATTTGGTTTCCCAGAAACATTATCAATTGCTAAACAATTCTGTATCTATTGTACATTACATAAAACCGATAACCGAAAACAAAGAACCGAAACATCGTTGTGTAATACATATAGACAATGTCATTAAGGTTTTAGGGTTCAGTGGGAAGTATACAAACTCAGGAACCAGTAACATATAACACACAAATGATAAGGGGGGTATCATCACACATCTAGAAGTCAATGTAGCAAGTTTCACTATGACACCACTATCCCTTCTGTATATGCACCATGGCATGGACCTAACCTACCACTATCATCTCGTAATTTCGACAAAAGGAATCACGTAAATACTATAAGAACTCACAATTTCATCTCTATACCGGTCTCCTCTAACTGGGAAAAAGCAAAGCTTGTTATGTATTATGCCGGAATGCAGTAAGAGGAGCTAAGAGGTGGTGGAAATACACAGACCAAATGGGGCCCAGCAGGGTTGCAACTTATATTTGCCTTGCCGATGTTTGGTAACTCCAGTTGTGGAGGCCGGACGTATCCAGCAGCCAATGGGACACACAGTATTGATATCTCAATCCTTGAACCTGGTCAAGTTAAAA
This sequence comes from Centrapalus pauciflorus, assembly GCA_020465985.1. Taxonomy (NCBI): domain Eukaryota; kingdom Viridiplantae; phylum Streptophyta; class Magnoliopsida; order Asterales; family Asteraceae; genus Centrapalus; species Centrapalus pauciflorus. The sequence continues at coordinate 217,269 of JAANYP010002035.1, read as the reverse complement.
CATTAACAATCACACACACAAACATAAAATAATAATAAGTTGCAGGCAAAGAAAATTGAGCACTTGGTATTTTCATTGTGGGGAAAACTGTCACTACATAGTTATGTACTTCTCATTAGTTCATTTTGGTAATCATACTTCTTTTCCGATTTGGTATTCCAACTTTTTGAAATGGTCCATACTATATATACATTATGGAAATTAAAAAGTTTGGAAGTGTCCATTTTGGTAAGTATACCTTTCGAAATGGTCTATTTTGGTATTTAACAGCTTTGAAATGGCTCATTTTGGTATTTAAAGTCTTGAGTCAATTTAAAACATTAAATTACTAAAATTGACCATTTCAGAAAGTATAGTTACCGATATGAACCGTTTCAAATAACAATTACCAATGTTGACAGTTTCAGGTAATAATGAATATCAAATAGGACATAAAACGTAGAATTACCAAATTCGGCCAATAACTAAAAAAACGTGACTATTTAGTGACAATTTCCCTTTACTCTGCAACAATTTGCCAATATATCTAGTTCGCTGTTAGACTAGTGAACTTCAGTAGTACACATATAGAGCAAAGAATTGCATCACTAAGATGAAAGGAAACCAAACAGAAAATTGATCCGGGAAAATTGTCATCCAAGTTGTACTCCAGCATACAATCCAAAGCAAGACCATATCCAATGGTACATAGACAGCCATATACTATAGATGGGGACTACAGATGAACAGGGTAATGAAAAAGGGAGATGGGGAGGGGGGAGCTTTCACTCACCTTGCTTTGTGGAGAGAGGTGCATGACCTCGCTTCCTTCCAGCAATCATCCAATTCTCAGAGTTTGCATTCACTTCATATAGAACCTCGTCCTGTTGCAAATTATAAAGATGATCCAATTAATTTTCAAAAGAATATCCTCACACATTACGCCTACAGGAATGTAATCGGTCGAACACCTTTTTTCTCGTTGCTTCCAATTTCGGATTATAAACCACGTATGTCAAGAAATTTTCTATCTTTTAATTATGTGCCTTATGGGAAGCATAAATACGTCCATTGACGATAATCTTGCAAGATTGTCATCCTAAAAAATGTACAACAATTAGAGGTTGGGAAACCTTACGTTGTTTTCCTCTTCAAGATACTTCAACCTTTCAACTCGCCACTTCATTGTAAAAAGCTGCCCAACTCTAAGACCGCCAGAAGGGAGAGGGAGAAAACCAACAGCTAAGCAAGGTTCCAGAACCGGCCGTTGTAAAATAAGTGCACTCTGGAATGTTAACAACTCTGAGGCGTCATCCTCAGACCCATTGGATCCCAAAGACATGGGAGTATGAGATCCAAGATTTCTATCCCCAGTAATTCTGTATCTAATATTTAATATTGTATCATCATTCGTCGCTTTAGCTTCATCTGTAAAACCAATAAATAAATCATTTGTTTGCAGATGAGTGCTTTTGAAAAATAGAAACAATGACTGCCATTTAGAAACAAGTGCATTTTGAAAATGTTAAACAGGACCCATTTTCACCCGCCTCGTAAGTGGTGCATGAGCCAATTCTATTTTAAGATAACAACCAAAATATAATATAAAAACATAAACACAATGAAATTATATACGGAGACAATTTGTTAAAACTCAATAGAACAAACTTACGAGTTCTGCAACCCTTTTGTGCAGAAGCACACAATGGGGATAAATGAAATTTCATCAGTTACAAATTCAATAGGAGCAAAAAATGATACTTCCATTATGTCTGTTCTCCATGAGGTTTATCAACAAATATCTATTTCTTTTATTCTTCATAACTTTCAATAGAAGGAAAAGAGAAGCAACTCTCACCATGCATAGCCATAAAAACCAACATGCATCTTGCAACTAGTATAAATATCAAAAAGCAAACACTAATAACAACTACTATATAAAACTTTTAAGACACAAAATATTAACAAGTCACGGTTCTTACGATGACCATCCCAATGAAAGAATTCAAGCACCAGACTACCGATAAGAAACCAGCTATCTGGTGTCAAACAAATCACCTTTTTTTACAATGCAACTAAGTGATGTCATGAGACATCATTTTTCTTCGTCCAGTCTTAATTTTCCTAAGCAGATCACTTTTCCTAATCTCTGAATAACTTGAGCAAGACATGCAAATGCGCAAGAAACAGAGCAGAACCTTGCTGGTTCTTATAAGAATTCCAATCGTCTTATTACAGTAAGAAAAAAAAAACGGCTACTGAAAGACATGCAAATTCCAATGTAAAAATCTGCAGGTGTGTTTGGCTTGGGAAATTTTTTGAAGGAATTGGAACTAAATTTCCAATCCTTAGTATGTTTGGTGTGGTGGGATAGGCATGGTGTTTATTGTCGCCTAGAGGTGTGGGTTGTGAAGTGTTGGAATCTAAATTTCTTTACAAATGGCTAGCAATGACAAATTGCTTCAACCATCTTAATGGAATATAAATAAATTCATATTCCATCTCTTTGTAATCCAAAGTTCACACATATTAACAGGATTGAAATTTAAATTACAATTCCTTCGAATTTCATTCCACGATCCAAATGCACCCTCTGAGAGCTAAAGTATAATTAAGACAACCCCAGTAATTCCAATCATTGGGTAAGAGAGCCCCCTAAATCTTTCTAATCTATTGAGAATATAAAAGGTTAACAGGATCAACTCTTTCTGAAAGAGTAAGAGTATACATAATATTTGCTAATTTGCATAATGGTATCCATATTCCATGAAGACCACAACATTTACATGATACATACTACCAAAAGAAGATATTACCTTCAGCAGTTATAGTTCCCAGGGATAAACTGAACAATATTCCAGCTCTAGAAGCCGAGGGGACAACAAGGGGAAAGAAGGCAGATGTCGGTCTCCCATCACCTTGACCAGCATGAGCAAAACCGTCTTGTAGATCTAGCCAAGCATCATAAATAGTTAAGCAGGCCTTCACTTGTGAGTGTAGTACAACCTGGGAAAGGTGAAGCCTCAAACAATTAGGATCAATCATAAATCAGCAAACTACTAAAACTACTATGACCATATAATCTTCATGTAAATAACGTAAGATGTCTAAGCACATTCAAATTGCAAATTTGATTACTTGGTGCAGCTTGCCTTGTATAAAGTACTAAATAAACAATAACACAAGAAATGTAACACGTGCACTTGAGTGCAAATACAATGGGATGTAAGCATTCGAGGAGCACAAGTCTAGAGAGAAATATACCTGCAAAAGCAAAGTGCCATCACTGCACTTGTCCGCTACACGTGTGCTCACATGAAATGGGTTGGTGAAATGAACAGCTATGGTCCTGTCAGTAGTAGCAGGAGCATTAATGAAGTTTCCACATCTAAGACAGCAAGTTGCATTGGAATCTAAAAGCACAAGAGAGATTAATCAAACCTATCAAATATCTGATTGTGGGATACTCCAAATTCAAGTTTCAGAGCTACCGTCCTCAATCCATCCACAACACTCGGTCGTTGGGGAGAAACTGCCCCTAAAAGAAATGCCAACAGATTATTAGGTTATTGAAATACAGTGAAATGTCAAAGGAATTGCATATCGTGACTTTGTTCTTTGCAGCCTCTGATAATAACCCAAAAAAAAAAAAAAAAAGAACCTGCAGATGTTCCCCTAGCCATTCCATCATTAATTGCACGAACAGGAACCCATAGAACGCTCACTATATTGCTAGCCCATTCTGGCAACTCTATGCTACCATCCTTTAAAGTTAGTTGCATAAATTCTTTAACAGAATTGTTATTTGTATCACCATTTCTATCCTCTAATCCATCTGTGTTTTTTGATATATTGGTATATGTCTCCAATTCAATGGCATGTGACTCTTCAATCCTCAACCCAGGACCAGTATCAATGTGCAGAACAGCTCCCTTGAGGGAATAATTGATTGGTTTTACAATTATCCCAACCCACTGAGGCTCATTCATTAATAATGCAGATGACACTGCTGCAGCAAGATCAACAAGAGCCCTTGGCTTGAACACCTAAAGTTGGAATAGAGTCATAGACCACAAATAAACAGAAATTAGCTTCTTCATAACATGCTACTTTATTAGAGGTGGCACGTTCAACCCATTAATTTATGAATGGGTCAATTTAGTTTATCTCTAACACGTCACATGGGTAGTATAAAAACCTAGCTAAAAGAAAATGGGTCAAATGATTTGAAAGGGTAAAATCTCGACTAAAGTGGATATAATGTCTACAACCTCTTAAATTGTCTTCTTCAGATAATAAGATTATAATTATGATAATATAATTGTTATACATATACTTAACGCACTAGCTATGTATTAAAATTTTGAAAATGAGCCAAAAGTGTTTCGGATCAACCCAACCTGACCCGTTTTTCACCAGCATTCAAAAATACATGTTTTAGTCTCTTGCCTGACCTGCACATATCACCCCCTTTTCTTCCCTCTTTTGGAACAAATACAGAAAAGGTTGCTTTATCTACATTGGTTACCTTAGTTACAGATGGGTTTTGCTCAACAGATTATTCTAGAAGACCAGAAATGATGATCTCAAATTTCCAGGGGTCATCAAAATAAGTGAAGTAACAGGAAGATTTATTTTTTTGGACAGCCAAAGTAGCAGCAAGACTGATAGTTTTTTTCTTCTTTTCTGCAAAAGAATAGAATTACTACCTTCAGAATTGGTCTTGTTGGCTTCTCATAACTCATAAGATCGTCACTTTCTGCAGGACCACCTCTTGAGTAACCATGAGACCTAAATCGTAAATGACCAATCTGCCCTGTAAGAACACCCAAGACGTAGGAACCAGTCTTCTGAGGGGGCAACGAAAGCGTAATTGTATTTCTACCAGGGTTTAGTATGGTAGCACCAGTGCTCCTGATTGCCTAAATATTAATATAAAGAGAAGAATTTCTGGATCAATTGACAAAAGAAATCATTCATAATGTATTGCTGAAGTTTTTGTGCAGCAATCAGTTTAACAAACAAGAAAAAGAAATACCTTAACACCTTCATCAGCATTGCTGGTAGCAGTTAAAGTGAGACTGAGTGATTCAAGAGTTATGTCGTCTGGAAAGCCACTCCATAAAGTTACAGATAAGATACCGGGATCCCCATCACATAGTTCCAGAGGTGGTCCAGAATTGCCGGAAAATGTAATTAATGAGGACACGTCTAGAGGCACAGGGTGCTCCATTTCACCATGCGCAAGACGAACAACTTCTGACTGAAAAGCTTGACGTTCTTTTGTCAAGAACAGGCCCTTATCAAGAGAGAGTAATCTCACACAAGATGACAGGTAACCAGCTTGATCATTAAGTATCTTTTGGCATTCCGCCAGATTAGGAAGCACATCAGCCAACAAATCCTCCCATCCTTCACCGGAATAAAGAGCACAAATCTTCTCATATGACTTTGCAGCTAAATCGTAGTTACCATGCTTAAAGCAAAATGCAGCAATTTCGCCATCAAGAACAACCCCGTGTCTTTTCCACCATGAATGATGATAATTATCAGCAGCAGCCTTTGACAGTTCCAGATATTTTTGCTGATGAAAACACATATTATCAAGTGAGATGAGCCAAAAAAACAGCTTTCATCCAACAAAGTAGCACTCCAATTATGCCTTGCAGTCATTATTGTGGCGAACCAAGCTTCATATAACATCACAGTTGATCATTATTTTCATGTATTTGTTCCACTCCTATGATTTTTTAATAATGTTCATGTGAAAAGAGATGGACACTGGAGATGATACAGTGATTCCATTTGTTGGCTAAACATGTCTGGAGTTAAATGTTAAAATTTTGCTCCGATGCTGATCTTTACCATATACCTCAAACTCCTCTAAAGATGAGAATGATGTCCAAAGACCAGGGTCAGAAATTGTCTTCTGGAGAGCATGCTCAGCAGCAACAAAAACTTCTGCAAGTGTCATAGGGCGATCAATCGAGCTCTCGAAGTTTCCAGGTGTAGAATTGGTCCGTGACATGGATATACCATGTACCTTGGGAGAAGGAGACGTTGAGCTGGCAGCGTATGACAAGTGGATCAGAGTAGTATTTCAACAGATAAGAATTATAATAAAAAAATAAATGGAAAAAGGAATAGCATGGCTAAACAATCATGTATGTAGACAAATAATGTGCATGAGAAAGACATGTATATATCGTTTATTTACATATATTAGCTAAAAAATACAAAATTTATGAATCAATTGGAACAAACTACTGTCCAGCTGGTCCTTATTAAACTTTCATATGATTTTGATGTAAGGTTCTTGATTGAAGAGCAAATTTCCATATGCTATTTGTGTTAAGAAAAAAAGCATGATTGAAGAGTGAATGTTCATGTTCATCTTCTGAAAAGTGAAAGCCCCAAAAACTTTTGATCTGTAGCAGTACACTTTTCCATACCCATCCATGAAATTTGAGCGCCCATCAAACATTTCAAACATATTTCCAGCCGAAAGAGAAGCTCTTCGGCGATTAGCCTCTCGCAGAAGAAAATTAGGCTCGAGAGGTAGCGGCTTCCTCTGAATACCAAAATGCTTGACCCGTGGTGTAGCTTGAAGAATCATCTATAATACAGTAACAGTCAATTTTTACCAAAGCATAGCAATAGCATCTTATAAGTGTACAATGTCAGAGTGGAAACATAATATCAGAGATTCCTCTATCAGCTATTGACTTGATTTATCTATGCATCGTTTCTTTATTTTTCCATGAATACAACATAATATCATATATACATATACATACCTTTTCTTTAGCAAGAACTTCAGATGATGCATCAGAGGGAAGGGAAGGCCAGATCGCTGGCTTAGGCCAGGATAGCATGCTAAGTGAGGCACTGTACAAGAAAAATAAACACGCTTTTCTAGGGTACAGAGAATAAATTTGAAAGCAAATAACAGGAGAATGTTGAATGCCTACCTGTTGACTGGACTTCTTTCTATAGCAGAACCATAACCAAGTAGATATGCAAGCCTCATGAACTGCCAATTTCGTGAATGCACTACAGTAATTAATATTTAAATGAAAGATGTAATACAAACCTGAACACATGAAGATGTATTTTCTTAAAAAATTGTGTTGTTTTCCTTTGAAGCTACATTAAAGCATTTGCATTCCTTGGCATGATATTATGAGGATTAAATATAAATTTATTAGTTGTTACTCCCACAAACCACCACATTAGCTGACTCGGCCTCCAATCCAATGATTAGGCCAAAAAAATGAAATTGCAGAGGTTTTCTTTAAATAGCCTCTTTACCTTAACTCTGCATAGAGAATATAGTTCCCCACGTACGCGATAATATTCTTTTTCTATCTCTGGTGCAGCAAGTCCATTACTATAATGAGCAGCGGTAGCATTGGCTAAACCCAAGCAAGAAGTTATAATCCAAACTTCCCGTAAACAAAAGGGTAAAATACTCTGTTGAGGAAACCACAGACAATTGACAAGAAAAATAATCAGAAAAAACCCAAGTGGCCTCTTTTGGAATACGAACTACACTTAATAAACCAACACTATTACCAAATAGCACAGAAAATGGACACTGAATGCCAGACCTCATGAAGGGCCAATGCTTGTGAGAAGCTAATTACAAATGAAAACCCTCTTGATGCGACCTCAAATGGACGGTTTAGCTTGAACAAGAGCTGCAAAAGGTTTGCCCATCAGTGGAAGCTCTGTAGAAACATTCGAGAATTTTGGACTAATACATCTAAAGAGTATAGAAAATAGATTTATTTAACTTAACAGCCTTCATATTCCTGGCAATAGATTGGAAACCACTATGCATGTGACTTGTCCTATTCGAAAAATAAACAATTCATTCTGGAATGCATAAGTTTCAGTAAAGTAAGAAAGATAATATAGTCATTTTTAAGAGGTTTTTTCGTGAGTATATTATAGGTTTTAAATACTGAACAATTAGAAGTTGCATGGGGCTTGGTTTTAAAAGGCGCAAGGCTCTCCGAGGCACTAAAAAGGGTCCTGGAATCCAAGGCGCAAGGCAAAGGCGCACCAATCATGAACACAAGGCGCACTATTATTAGAAAATGCATATTAATTACTTCTCATTGTGTTTTCTACCTCATAATCACATAACCACAAGAATATTTTGATTTCCTACAAAAGTAGTATTCTAAGAAGTAAGCACAAAGCATAATTCAACTAAAATGTATGATACTAAGCATCAAAACAGAAGTAACACCATCAAAAGTAATGACAGAAATAAAATAAGCAAAAAATAGCCCAACATATTTTTTTCAGCCCAAAAAAAGCCTAGACCTTCCATGTGCACCTCGTGAACATCTTTGCACCTCGACCTTCCTGATAGGTTGAGGCTAGCACCTCAAGCATGCTTTTTAAAACCAACGCATAAGACAATCAGCACAATGGATTGATGAAAACAAAGTGATGGAAATTGATAACCAAAGTCAAAAGCATGTGTGCACTCATCATCAGAAGATGTTGATATAAGTATGGCAATTGACTCATCGCTTGGACTTGGGAACTCTTGATGTCTATACTTGTTTATATAGAGATCTATAACTTCTACTAGGAAGGAGCTTATTCAAATTCACCATTAATGATTATACTGCACACATTTAACATATGATGTTTTTTGTACCTAACATCCATAAAAAGGACGCAATCATGAAAACTGGCCAGATTAAACCTAATTGGCAAGCAACTAAAGCAATATATCTTGATTACCTTTGCTTGGCAAGCAAATAGATATTGTCGAAATTCAAACTCCCTGAAGGAATCATCCTGAACAATCTGTGTCAGTGGTTTTTTTCCAGGATTTAATAGTGCAGCCTGATCATCTCCATGTTCCATTCCTCCAAAGTCCCTTTGTTTGCCTGTTATATTAACTGAATGTACACAAAGTAATAGTCACTACGCCCACATCATTAAATAAGTTAAACATATAATAAAGCTTTAACTTCCATTATTATTGTATGACGTTCTATGTAGGTTGAAATACTTTTGTTAGTCATGCCTAGACTTGTATGTTGCAGATATTTTTCATATATTCAATTACAGTATCCTGAACTCTTGATACATAAGACATAATTGTTGTGAACCTGTTTCCAAGTAGCAGAGCTCTAGTTCATCATATTCCCGTAATGAATCCTCATGGAGGTGAGCCATCTCAAACATAAATGCAAGGCTTTCCTATATTTACAATAACAATTTAGAGAAAATCCAATAACATTCATGACAAGGAAACTAATAAACAGAAACATAAATGTGATATGCAGAGAGCATAAAATGTTGCTAACAAGAATTCAGAGCCTCTGTGTAAGCAAGAAATATATGGCTATGCCTCAAATTTTATCAAACAAGGAGACCACTTGAACAGACAATATGTTGAAATTTCAAAAGAAAGCAATTGTAATCTGTGATGATCAATATTACACTTGAGATTTTTCTATAATTATAACATCAATATATCGGACAAACAGTGTTTCATTGATTAACAAATATAAAACCTCAACAATACAAAAGAGTTGGGTACCTTCAGAATGAAAAAGTTACAGAAGCTCCAGACAGGCTTGAAACGTTGTTCGCTAAGCTTACGGATCTCCTCCTCATAGAACTGGATACGCCTATCAAGAGTGTTTCGAATACATTCAGTAATTTTAGATTCCAAGTCATCCCAGAAAGTTGCATCAGGTCCACTTATATCCAGTTTGCAGCACCTGTGACAAGGACACTTTATCTTATGTTGGCATTCAGGTAAAACAGTTATGCACATAAATGAGGACAACAAATGATCCAAAAGAAGAAGCCAAGTACAGTGGGTAAAGTAAACAATGTAAAAGAGTGTGTTAGAATAGAAGGGAATGAACTAATAACAACAATGTGACCCCACATAATAATGTATCACTTTATCTGTAAGACGTGTTGAGAAAAAGGCACACGGAATGATAATCACACACAAACACACAGGAAAAAAAAAAGAACACAAATGTACATGGTTCGGTCCAAAAATGACTTACGTCCACAGCTGCACTAGAAAGTCACTTGTAATAATTTCGAATTACGTTTACAATTACATAGGCGTCGATGTATATAGGATCATCCAGTCACAAATCAGTCTCCACAACTTAACAAGATGAAGTATCTTGAAAGACATTTCTACTATGACCCACAGCTATTTTAGTGTATGATCTACCTCTTCCGCATGAACTTTTAGAAAGTGGTAGACCATTACCTCGCCCAACTGGCATGACCCTTGTTAAGGATACACAGCCCTGCTGGTTTTTCAATGCATGATAACTAAAGAGGATAGCATAATGCATGTATGTTATAAGCTTTGCAACTGTACCTTTCCCTTTTCTTTGAGCTGAAATCAACTTCAAGTTTGGCATAAACTTTTTTTGCCATCTTGCTTGCTTGATCATTGTGGGGTGGAGCTCTGGACACAAAGACAATAAACCACTCTCGCTCATCATTTTGCACAATTAATTTTAGACGTGGTTTTAGTATTGTCTTGAACTCATCTAGATCCTGTTGAAACACAAACAGTGTGGGTGTGTTAAGACCATGCAACCAAACTTTTATAAAGCATAATACTGCACCATGGAAGAGAAAAACCCTTCCATAAGCATGTAAAAGTTATAAGCTCTAATTTCTGACTGATCACTGTTACGAATCCAGAGATAAAGGAAAAAACTTAAATATACAGCTCAGGCATACTTTTAGATCTTAATGCTTACAGATAACCAAAGCAACTAAGCAAGTACGGATGCTGCACATTCCCAGTCAAAGTTGGGGACCAAGCCATATTGAGTAATATGCTATATAAAAGTAGAGACGAGATAGTACTTAACCACTTCTGTCCATATGTAAGGAGGAAGGAGAAGACAAGTGTGAATGACCATATGACTAATCCAGATTTGCTTTACCAGCATGTTTTCTGTCCTACCCACAAAGTTACCGACCAAATAAATAAATAAAAATAACCATCATTGGATCATAGGAACCCAGGTTGCACTTAATAAAAGGTAATCATTCAATAACCTGCTTCTTGCAACAATTTTTAAAGTTTGACTACCTGCTTTATCCTATGAGACTATGACAAACCAAATATACACCAATGTAGACTAGCACACCCACACTATACAATACCCCAGAGAGCAGGTTGTCACCTTCAACTTGAAATCGTCAAAATAACTAGAAGTTTAACTACAGAAATTATGATTATTAATTACCTCGCAAGTTACAAGAATCACAGTTGCATACGGTTCTCGGAACGAAAATAACAATTGCTCCTGAGGGAATCTGCTACGGAGCCTTGAATCCGTTGTCAGTATAAACTCGGCCGAAAGATTATCCACATATACAGAATTACGGGTTTTGTTATTCAAGGTAGCTCTTCTAAGTGGAATCCGTTCTTCAAATCCCTTCTTGACAAGGGGCCACAAATCACTCACATCTTCAACTGGAATCATTCACATTTGAAGTTTTGAGATTTCAAGATTCAGACATACAGACAGAAGGTAATGAATAAAAACCAACTTGTCATGCAATATACTTAAGAAGCTAAACATTTGCATCATAAAGTGAATAATGAAGATATAAAGAATGACGGCATACAGAAGAAACCATCATAACATCTGATTAATAGAAGTAAGGTTATCAATCTATGGATTTCCAACTAGAGAGTGTCTCACTTTGAGTGTTCATAGTCAGATACATTGTTTCCTACCGCAAAAAACTTACATTGTCCCATTGAAGTTTCCTGAAAGAAACTTTTGTGGTTTGACATCTTTAATATAGTTCAATATAACTGTTGAATTCAGTAAAAGCAAAACAATTTTTTTTTCTTTTTTGTGTTTGGCTCTTCATGATGGTATCATCGGAAGACTGCAATGTTCAGTGTAAATCAATGATTGGAAAAGAATGTGGAAACAATATGTTCATGGTCTCTATTGTTCCGTTCACCCAAATTTATGATGCAAATTTTTAGAATAAACGGAACATGATGTCAATGTTCAGTGTCCGGTTTTCTATTGTTCCGTTCACCCTAGCAGAGAAAACCGGACAGAAGACTCAACAACAGAGGGACAGAAGGTGAACTTAGTAATCAGTAATTGTTGTATATTATTTTTTGTGTATAAAACACTGATTACAAGGGTTTATATAAGAGATACATTTACACTCTAAACCCTATACTAGTTGCATTCTAATCCCTCTAATATAAGGAAACATATAATATAAGGAAATACATAATAAGGAAACATATGATATAAGGAAATACATAAGTGTCTAATAGTGAGTAACTCTCAGCATCAAATTTGACAACAGTATAATACAGTCCTTCCACTAAAAAAACAGACCTACATTTTGATATTTGACATCAAGCAGTTAACTTTAAAGTTTCAACTTCAAACTAAGAATTGTTTTAGTACCTTTGTAACAAACAGAATTATGTCAGTGCAGGATGTACAACAAAGTCCAGACCAAAATTACATCTGCAATTGTCCTACTATCCAAAGAAAGGCATCTTATGTGTTCATGTCATTAATCTACATTCCCCATGTGTCCATGCATGAGACGAATCCTAATTCTTCAGACACCAAGTAAATGGGATTGACAGCATTATCTTTGTTTTTCCTCTCACCAAGTAAAATAATACAAAAAATTTGAAGGCTTGTTAGTCATATATACATACATATATACATATATGTCATACATATATGTATATATGTATATGTGTGTGTGTGTGTGTGTGTATATATATATATATATATATATATATATATATTATATATATGAGAGAGAGAGAGAGAGAGAGATGGGTTCTTTTAAGAACCTAAAATTTGGTGAGAACTTGAGAACCATAGGGGCAGTTTTGGAAAAACAAAAATTTATCTCTCCTATTTATATATTCTCTCTTTCTCTCTTAACGCATTCATTTAAACCCTAAATAAATCTGCCCTCTTTTCCTTTCTCTCTCCCTCTCTCTCTCTCTCTAAACACTTGAAAACCCTAAAAAACTGTCGCCGCCACGATCTCGAAGTCACGATGATCTCTTTCTTCTCCTTTATATATCTCACGATTTGGAAGTCTGATGGCCAATAAATGACGATTTGGAAGTCCGATGGTCAAGAATGAAGATTTGGAAGTCTGACGGTCAAGAAATGAAGGTTATTTGTATGATATTAAATCTAGAATGAATGCAATAGTTATATAGATGTTTTTTGTTAAAAAAAAAGTTTTTGTTTATGATTCACAAGATTTGAATGGTTATTTTTTTGTTTAAAACTACGTTTTTTGTGTATTTTGTCTAAGTTGTATACCAAGTATTTGATAAAATGTCTAAATGAAATCTTTTTTTCCTGTTTCAAGTTCGTCATTGATATTTTACATAGATTAAGCGATACTCTTCATAGAATACTTGACATTCTACATAGATTACGTCGGCTCTTCAGAGGTCCTGGTTCCTAATGGGTGTGTCTTTGATGGTTCAGCATCTTTATGTATTCTATCTAGATTTGGCTTGTATTTTTATAGATATATGATACTTTATATAGAATAAATAGTATTCTATACAGAATTGAATGTAGCTAGTTTGTATCTATGTAGAATATTGTTATTGTTGTACTAGTAATTTGTTATTGTTGTATCTATATAGAATACATGATATTCTATACAGAATTGATTGTAGCTAGTTTGTATCTATGTAGAACATTGTTATTGTTGTATCTATATAGAATACATGATATTCTATACAGAATAAACCAGAAAACCGAGCCGAACCGCTTGATCCGAAACCGAAACATCACGGGGCGGTTTAGGTTTTCATTTTTTAAAAACTGTGGATAACCAAACCGAACCGATTATATATATACAAGTTAGTAGCTTCTATTTATAAGTTCATTCAGAAATTCTAATACATTATATACTAGATTTTTAAATGATTTTTTATTTTACTTGTTTTATTAAATAAATTTAGTGTACCTTTTAAGATTTATTATCAAATAGTTTAATATGACTTTGAACTTAAAAAGAAATTTGTGCTTAAAAAATATATATTTCTATAATTTTATTTGTTTTTAAGCATATAATGGGTAACCATGGACCGAACCGTGGGTAACCGGTATCTAATGGATAACCGAAGTCCAGGTAACCGAAACCGAAATCACGGTTCTGTTAACTACGAACCGAACCGTGCACACCCTTAGTTTGTATCTATGTAGAATATTGTAATTGTCGTACTAGTAAATTGTTATCGTTGTATCTATATAGAATACATGATATTTTACATAGAATACATGATAATCTACATACATAGAATATGTTTGCCGGTTAATTTGTTAAAACTGTATTTTTATTGTAATTCTACATAGAATATGTGATACTCTACATAGAATACATAATAATATACATAAAATACGTTCACCAGATTATTTGTTATTGTTGTATCTATATATCTTACATATCATTCTATGTAAATAATTGTTATTGTTGTACCAGTTAATTATTTGTATACAAAACATTAAACTATAAAAGAAAGCATGAATGAGATCATGTAAAGTATTGTTATTGTTGTACCAGTTAATCATGTAAACTATAAAAAGAAAGCATGTCAAACTGAAAATGTGCCAAAACCTTAAAGTATCTATGTAAATTTTGAGCTCAATAGTACTAGGGATTTATGAGATCATGTATGCACTTTATTTATTGGATTGAGTTTGGAATGGAAGGTAATATTAACATTTAATCCTAAGTTCCTAACAACATACTGTCAATTTAAAGGTCTGATGTGTAAACAATTATCATCAAGAATACAGGTGTGACTTGATCTGATCAGTTTAAACTGAAATCAGAGGAACACTAATGAAGTTAACAACATAAAAATTAGGTTTAGGGCTACATATAACAAAAGAAGGGTAGGTTGACCGATTATACCAGCAATGACGACGCGTTCACTAACGTTCTTGATCGACAGAAACTGAGCTAAGAAATTCGCCATGTGAGTGAGTGATAGATCTGCGCAATCATGCGGAATTCACTGGATCCAAAGGTGTGCTTTGTCAACTGGATTGGCTGAAATTGGAGTCGTAAACTGTCAAACTTAAACCCCCGCAATGAGTGAGAAAACCCTTCAGTGAGATATTACAGTAATGCGATTTGATCGGCTCTTTTTCCGTCAATGTCGGGATTCATCTGATCTCATGCTTGGGGGCGCCGCTATCACGGCCGGTGGATCTAAATGATAGTAGTCTTTTTTTTTAACCGGAAAAAATAAATGCATTTTTTTTTTTATAAAATGATTACTATTGGAAAAAACCAAATATTTTTAAGAATTTATCAATTAAATTCCTGAATTTCTTACATTGTTTTGAATTCTTTTAACTTTTTTATTTTAGTAAATACTATGTTATTCTCCATGTAAATATATGGATTAATTTAAAAAAATAAATATTTTTAAAGATATATAAAATAAATATAAAAATGAGTTAATTTTAATATTAAATTGTGTAGTTTTTTTTAATTGATTTGATTTAAATTAGATTTTAAAAATGATAAGCAAAAGTAGCTTGTAACATGTGTTAATTAAAAGAAAAAGCTTACATATTATAATTTATTTATATTATAGATGTGTGGGCACTTAAAAAAGTATCGACTAATACATATAGATAAATAAAAATTATTACTTTAGATTGTCTCATATTAAAAGTTATTGGAAAGAAAAATAAATTATAGCAAATTGTAAATAAAATAAATCAGTGACAATGACATTTTAATTTTAAATTTACATTAAAAACATTATATAATAAAAGTTATTAAGAAATTATAATATTAGTTATAGAATAAATGGTTTTATGATTTATTTATGTGTGAAATATTGTTTAATATTTTAAAATGTAATTAATACAATAGAAGAATAGAAATTATCACTTCAAATTATATGATGGAGATAATTTAGGTGAAATATTGTTAGTTAATTATATAGTTTTATTTAATTATTTAATTTAAGTTAATTATATTTAAAAGTAAGTAAATAAAATACACATGTCAATAATTAAAGATGACAGGTGACACCATAATAATATGACAGTGACATTTTAGTTATTTGTTTAATAGTATTTATAGATATAAATATTTTGAACAAGGACTATCTCTATGTATGGTTATTGTTAAGTTTTCTTATCATGTTCATAAAGCATTCATGAATTATATGCATGATAAATAGAAGCAAAAAAACATAAAGATTAAATCTTTATTCAAAACTCAAGCAAGACCGTGTTTATACTTCAAAAACGAATACAATAACAATATTAATATTTAAGCACAAGATCTCTCTCTCTCTCTCTCTCTCTCTCTCTCTCTCTCTATATATATATATATATATATATATATATATATATATATATATATATATAATATCTTCGCGTACAACTGAATGCTACTTCTTTCTAAGTTCTAGAGAGAAACTTTACAAAACTAATTCTAACTAAATAGAGCTATAATAACACTAATAAACTAGTTGAATACCCGTGCGGTGCTCGGGTGATTTATTCCAAAATTAATCCTTTTTTAATTAAACAATTACACAAAAAAATATTTAATTTTGAAATACTATACATATATTCTCTTATACATTGTTTGTTTAAAATTTTATGATCTCCATTATTGTCAGTTTTATTGGTATAAGAAATTATAAGTTTTCTATTTCAACTTTTTTTAAATAATTTATGTTGGAAAATTCTAAAGATATTGTTAAGTTTGCTTTATTTTTATATATTCTAATAAAAATGCATTATAATCACACATATATTTTGGTTGTCAGTTTATTTTATTTACATTCCAGTAACAGTTTTAATACAACATCAGATATATTTCATATTGTACTTGCTATATCTAAACTTAGTTTCATCTATCGTAAATATGAGTGTTAATATTTAAAAAATCATTATATTTTCATGTTATATAATTTGGTCTCTTAATATTATTATTTTTAATCATTTTAATCCATTATATTTTATTGAAACTGTTATATTTTGTTCGGTAAAAGTCAACATATCGTTATGAAATATCCTTTCTATGTTTAAAATTAAAATTATACATCAAACTAATTTAAAACATAAAAAAAACAATGCAATTCAAAAAACAAGAAAGACGCTTATTACATGAACACAATTATGTAACTTGTATTACTCAACTACTCGTATATCATGTTTTTAGTTTCAATTTAATTTTCTTTAAATGTTTGCCAAGTTGTTGACCATGCTATTTTGTTAAATGTTTTTCTCAAGTATTTTCCATCATTATAATCATTGCTTGTGGCCAATCTGGAATTCATAATTATCTTGGAGTGTTTGTTGACCATTTGTGTGTCTAAATCGCCCTTTATTTATTTGGTTTTGCTGCTTGAATTAGATAAAAGACAGAATGTTTAAGTCTTTGTGTTGTGCGTGAATTACATATGTGTATATTAGCTTTCGTTTTTGTCGAGAAATGGCTGGCCAATAAGCCCAATTGGCCTTCGGCCTAACCTTTAATTGATTTCTAAGTGGTTTGTTGATTCAAATGCAAGTATTAATTATCATTAATCTTTACATTTCTATTGCTGGAAAATAAGATCAAAACAGAAATAAGTGCAGTATTAGTGTGCTGTCCAGGTGTGTTTAGCTTAAGTTCTGTCCGTAAAAATGGGTAAGATGGTCAAATGGCCTTCGACCTTTGGTAACTTAATTAGCAAGGTGATCAATTTTATGTATCAATCGTCATTTATCCTACCTTATGTTGTTGCTGAAAAAGTTAAAAACAGAAAGATATGAGTTGTGAAAGTGTGCAGTGTGCGATTATGTGTTTGAATATGTGTGTTTGCATGTTAATGTCAGGCTCCGGGACTAAATAATCTCGGAGTGTTATGTGTGTCTCGTAACCTCTGTGTGTGTTCATTGAATTGGTACAAAAATAAAGGAAGAAACAACAGCATCATAAGTATCAAACATATATATGCTATGTGTATTATAGTATATATGTACATCATTTTCAAATATTGAAAGAATATTAAAGAAGATACTATCAATTTTTTTCTGCAGGAGTTGAAAACGTCTTCGACTCTTCATCTGGTTGATTAGCATACGTGAAGTTCATCTTAAAACGGTATAGTTTTCTTCACGCAGACACTGCTGATGCAGTTTTTTTTATCAATATTGATTATGCCTACTGACTTTGTGTGTGTGTGTATGTATGTATGTGTGTGTGTGTGTGTAAATATATATTAGTACGTAACTTCAATAAAACATGTTTTATATCATAGTTGGTTACATTTAACTCGTTATATAAACATATAATAATTATCAGGTTATATAAAGAATTGATAACTTGATAAATATGCAGCTGAGAATATTTATTATTCAAGTTTGAGTCTTTTTTCCTGCATTATGATATCATCCAGTGTTTTTCTGCATATCTTAATATTTCAGTTACACAATAGCCGATTAAATTTGATTTCTTATTTTTATTTAACTTGATAAATCAGATTGCATCTATTTCCAGCAGTGCAAATTTGAAATTTTCTAGCGGATTAAATCAGATTTGTTATTTTTATTTTACTCGATAAACCAAATTACAACGATTTCCAACAGTGAAAATTTGAAATTTTATTGTCATTTTTTATTTTTTCCTGGAAAATCTACATATTTTAATTGCAGAAACATTAAAATATGTAGAAAAGTCTTGATAATTATGTGAAATCTCATCGAGCTAAAATAGTGGGGGGAATCCCATTATTTTTGGAATTTTTAACCAATTATATTGCGTCAAATCAGTAGCCATAATTTTCTGAATTTTAACCAATTATATTGCGCCAGATAAGCCATAATTTTCGGAATTTTTACCACTAATATTGCGCCACGTGAGCATTTTTTCTCTCTGCTCCGTCGGCAATATATATATATAATTTGTAGTTTTGAATGCCTATAACAAGGAGACAAAGAATTATATTTATTAAAAGAGGAAAAGGGGTATCAAATATGGCATACACGTTGGGGTTTTGCATTAAGGAACCAAAGGCCTTATGAGCCCATAAGAAGGAGCATGACTAGGGTTTCATCCCTTGGTCGTTTCCTTCTTCATTTCATGGGGAAGACTCCCTTTTGTTAAATTAATATTTGTATAGTGTAGGGTTCCTTTATGTAAATATTGTATCTTTATATTGAGAGTTAATTCAATGCATTCCCTACGGGGTTTACATAATAACATGGTATCAGGCCTAATTAGGGTTTCTTACCTCCCTATCCTGTGACCTACGGTTCCCTGCCTCACCCGCCGGTGCATCACCGGCGGCAACCCATAAGCCGCCGCCGCCCACCATCTTTGTGGGTTGCCGGCTTCTCATTCCGCTGCCATCATCTTTTCTGCCCCTCTCTTTCGTTGCGTTTACAAATCGCCGTCGCCAATCCAATCTCCTTGCGCCGCCTGCTGGCTCTGGTTCTGGTTGAGCGTCGCTGCTTCTGGTCCTCGCTTCACCCAAGCCGCTCTTCTTCCTCAGCCGCCCCTGCAACAGTTCGCCGCAGCTGGTCCAGTCCTCGCTTCCCTCAGCCGCCCCTGCTACAGTCCGCCGCCGCTGGTCCTGCTACAAGCCGCCGCCGACTCCCTTTTATGCAGCGGTTCTTGGTACTGTTTGGATCCTGCGATTTTTTCTGAGATTGGGTTCTGCGATTGGCTACTGTTTGGGTAGTAATATATATTTGTTGTGGCTTCTGTTTGGTTCTGCTGCGGTTGCTTTTTGGCTATTTGAATACACTGCTACATTTTGTGCAACAACCAAGACTTATTATTATAATAATCAATCACTATTATTATTATAATAATAACACATTGGTAATTATCACATTGCTGTTTGTGTACCACTATACTGTCTGAGTGCCGCAAACGCTGCTGGTGTTCCACGCTCTCTGCCCTACAGTTACGGTATCGTTAATATTAAATTATATCTACCTACGGTTGAGCATACATCTATTTTTTTTACTTATTGTTTGCAATTATTATTTCTTTGTTCCTTCTGTCATCATGACTGGCCCTTCCTCTTTACCTCCACCACCTGCACCACCCACAGCTGCACAACTTGTTTATGCCCTCACAAATGTTTACAACCAATTTAGTTTTAAACTTTCTGTTGATGGTTCTCGTTATAAACTGTGGCGTCGTATTTTCTTAGATATATGTAAGGGTGCCAAAGTCCTCGGTCATATCACAGGCACTTCTAAGTCAGTCAATGATCTTGATGAAGACTGGCAATCCATTGACTCTCGTGTCAAGTCCCGGTTTTATTCTACTTGTGATCCTAACTTGTTGCAAATTGTTTCAAGTGATGAATGTACTGCAAAAGATTTATGGGACAAAATTGATGAATTCTTTCTTAACAATAAAATGTCTCGTATGTTACAACTACAAGAACAATTTCGCAACACCGCTAAAGGATCCACTTCCATAATTGATTTTTGTCATACTCTAAAAAACCTAGCTGATGCGTTATCTGGTGTTGATTGTCAAATTAGTGAAGTTGAATTAGTGATGCAGATACTTCAAAAACTTCCTCCATCTTATTCTAGCATTGTGGATGTCATCACCAATACTACTCCCTTTCCCAACTTCATTAAAGCAAAAAACATGCTTCTCCTACATGAATCTCGTGAAGCTACTGCTGATTCCCACATTGATACGCCTATTCCGTCACCCGTTGCCTTATATTCTCATGTATCTAATCCCGGTAAAATAAAGAATAATAAGTCAAACAAGGGTAAAAATAATAGTCGTAGTGCTCCCAAAGGGGGTGGTAATTCTAATGTTATCGCTACTACTAACCCTCCTTTTGCAGGACATCAGCTACCTCCCTCACAGTTTCATGCAGGTACTCAGAACTTCATGCCCGATGCTCACTATGCCGGCACTACCTCTGGTTCAATTCTTGGCCAGTATCAGCCTGCCCCTCCAGCACCAACTCTATATCCACCGCAGTATCTACCGCCGTATCCACAGTCATCTTCAACTCCCTACCAACCGCAATCGTCTCCGAGCTCGAATGCACATGGTCAGCATCTTCACCAACCACCCTTTGGTCTTCAACAACCTTCTTTTGGTGGCCATGCTACCTCTGGGTCACCACAGTTCACGGACCTAGCATCAATATTTCAGTCAATGTCTGTTCAGCAAGCTCAAGACCCGAACTTCTACATGGATTCAGGTGCTAGTTCTCACATGTCATTCAATCAAGGTAACATTCATTCTCTAACTCCTTGTAATTCTAAATCTATTATGGTTGGTAACGGTGTTGTACTTCCGGTCAATGCTACTGGGCACTCTTTTTTTCCTTTCTCTAACAACAGACTCAAGCTAAATAATATTCTTATTTCAAATCAAATGGTAAAAAACCTCATTTCTGTTCGTCAATTTACTACTGATAACTCTGTTTCTGTTGAATTTGACCCTTTTGGTTTCTCTGTCAAGGATCTTGAAACAGGTCACGTCATCCAGCGATGTGATAGTATGGGCGATCTTTATCCAATTCTTCCGTCTGTTTCCTCGCAAGCCTCTGCTTTTGTCTCCACGGTTTCCGCTTCCACCTGGCACCGACGTCTCGGTCATCCGGGCCCGTCAATTTTATCTTTTTTAAAGAATCGTAATTTTATTTCATGTTCTACGAATAATGTACCGATGTGTCATGCGTGTCAGCTTGACAAACATTGTCGTTTACCTTTTTCTTCTTCTACTTCAAAAACTTCTATGTTATTTGAATTAGTTCATTCTGATTTGTGGACAGCTCCGGTTTTGAGTAATAGCGGCTTCAAATATTATATTCTGTTTCTGGATGATTTCTCACATTTTTTGTGGGTTTTTCCGTTACGTGCAAAAAGTGATGTCTTTAAAACTTTCTGTCAGTTTCGAGCTTATATTAATAATCAATTTAAAACTGATATAAAAAGTTTTCAATGTGATAATGGGCGAGAATATGATAATAAAGCTTTTCACCATCTTTTCTAAACCACCGGAATACAATTTCGTTTCTCGTGCCCATACACGTCTCAACAAAACGGCAAGGCTGAAAGATCTATTCGCACCATTAATAACATCATTCGCACATCTTTGATTGAAGCACGCCTACCCACTTCCTTTTGGGTTGAGTCTTTACTCAATGCTGTCCACACTCTTAAACTTCTTCCCACCACTACTCTTCAATTCAAAACCCCATTTGAACTTCTGTTCGGATTCTTCCCTTCCTACAATCACCTCCGTGTGTTTGGCTGCTTATGCTATCCCAACACATCTTCTACTGCTCCTCACAAGCTCTCTCCTCGGTCATCTGCATGTGCCTACCTAGGTCCTTCACCAGATCATCGTGG
The DNA here is from genome assembly GCA_020465985.1 of Centrapalus pauciflorus. Lineage (NCBI taxonomy): Eukaryota > Viridiplantae > Streptophyta > Magnoliopsida > Asterales > Asteraceae > Centrapalus > Centrapalus pauciflorus. The sequence goes on along the minus strand of JAANYP010002035.1, from coordinate 194,869 downwards.
ATATCGATGTCTCGACCTGACTACACAGACTGTGATTACCTCTCGTCATGTCATATTTGATGAGACCCACTTCCCGTTTGCCGATTTTCACTCCCCTCCTTCGCCCGAGGAATTTGACTCCTTCATTGATGAAACTCCTATTCCTCTCTCTTCCCTCACACCTTAACCCAACCCGACTGTCTCTCAACCACCCTCTGGATCTACTCAGTCATCCCCCACCTCTTCCTCTTCGGCTCCTAATACCTCCGCCTTGGAGGATTCCTCATCCCCACCCCCACCCAACCATCTCATCCTATGGTTACAAGGTCTCAAACTGGTAACCTAAAACCACGTCAAATTCTTAACCTATCTGCCACTTCCGACATTTCTCCAATTCCCCGTTCCACAGCTCAAGCTCTTAGAGATCCAAATTGGAAATCAGCTATGGCTGCTGAAATGTCAGCTCTCTTATCCAACAAAACCTGGATTCTTGTTCCTCCTCCTTCGGGTGTTAACATTATTGGATGTCGATGGCTATACAGACACAAACTTGACAGTACTGGCAAGCTTAATCGGTACAAGGGTCGTCTTGTAGCTCAAGGCTTTTCTCAATAGCCAGGTCTAGATTTTGATGAAACCTTTACCCCTGTTGTCAAACCTGTCACCATACGCACTGTGCTTAGTATTGCCATATCCCGTCAGTGGCCCATTCACCAACTTGATGTCAAAAATGCATTTCTAAATGGTGATCTGACCGAAGAGGTTTATATGAAACAGCCCCCTGGCTATGTTCATCCTCAGTTTCCCAATCATGTATGTCGGCTTCTTAAAGCTCTCTATGGTCTCAAACAGGCACCACGAGCCTGGTATCATCGATTTGCCGCTTATATAACTTCCATCGGCTTCATTAGCAGCAAATCTGATCCCTCCCTGTTCACTTTTCATCGTGATGCTGATTCCCTCTTTCTGCTCTTGTATGTTGATGATATCATCTTGACTGCGTCCTCTCCATCTCTCGTGGACAAAGTTATCTCGCGACTCTCGTCTGAGTTTGCTATGACTGATCTTGGTCCTCTCTCCTACTTTCTTGGAGTTGCTGTCAAACGCGACTCTTCCGGTTTGTCTCTATCACAAACTGCGTTTGCTCACGAAATCCTTGATCGTGCTAATATGTCTTCTTGCAACCCTTGTTCCACTCCCGTGGACACTAAGGCTAAACTGTCCTCAGCAGGTCAACCTGTCTCGGATCCCTCTCTATATCGAAGTCTTGCTGGTGCGTTGCAATATCTCACAATCACGCATCCAGATATTACTTATGCGGTTCAACAGATCTGTCTATACATGCATGATCCTCGTGAACCTCATCTCAACGCCTTAAAACGCATCCTTCGTTATGTTCAGGAAACTCTATCCAATGGTCTTTGTCTTCGTCCATCGGTAGTTGATCGTTTGGTCTCTTACACTGATGCTGACTGGGCCGGCTGTCCTGAGACACGTCGGTCCACTTCTGGATTTTGTGTTTTCCTTGGTGACAATCTTCTCTCTTGGTCGTCCAAGCGTCAACCTGTTGTGTCTCGCTCCAGTGCTGAAGCTGAGTACCGAGGTGTGGCAAATGTTGTTGCTGAGGACGCTTGGATTCATAATCTCCTTCTTGAACTTCGTTGTCCATTAAACCGTGCCACCGTTGTTTTTTGTGATAATGTTAGTGCCATGTATCTCGCATCTAACCCAGTACAGCACCAGCGTACCAAACATGTGGAAATTGATTTACATTTTGTTAGGGAACGTGTTGCTCTTGGTCATGTTCGTGTGTTGCATGATCCTTCCGCTCATCAGTTTGCAGATATTTTTACAAAAGGTTTACCTACACAGTTATTTTTAGATTTCAGAACCAGTTTGAACGTTTGTGAAACGCACGCTCCAACTGCGGGGGTGTGTTAAATTAATATTTGTATAGTGTAGGGTTCCTTTATGTAAATATTGTATCTTTATATTGAGAGTTAATTCAATGTATTCCCTACGGGGTTTACACAATAACACCTTTGATTCCCTTGTTGCAAGCCTAATTCATTTCACATCCAAAGGAGATAAACAAACATGTCATATATAAATTTCAATGCAATTTATGGCACCGCCAAAGGAAATGAAAGAATAATTCGGCCAAGTCATCACCGGCCCTTAGGCCAAATTCATTTAATCTAATTATGAAAGGTTCTCTCATGTCCATTTCCAAATCCTAATTTCATACTTCTTGAGCCGGTGATTCAAATCAATGTATGGTAGCATCAAAACTCATCAAATAAATTATAACACTTATAATTTACTTTCTAGAATTATTATAATCATAAATCTATCTATGAAAACATAAAATCAATTTATGGAAACTTTTGTTTATAGCTCATGATAAATTATAGAACTTATAGTTTATACTTCTGAATTAGTCAAACCATAAATTTACTTATGAAAACATACCTTTTATTTATGGAAAGTATAGTAAGCTCATCATTCTTATTGTACGGCCCATTAGGTTCATTTTGGAATAATCGTATCATAAAGATAACATGTTAATGGCACTATGGAACCAATAGTTATCGCTAATATCTTTTAAATTAATTAAATATGGTCTAAAACAAGTAAAATTCCACCTGCAACTGAATTGTTAAGAAATGGATAAGCAAATTAAATTGTCTAGTGAGTAGGGATGAGATTTTTACACTGAATACTGGTACCAAACCGGGTCCATACCAAACTGGGACCGTACCGGTACATTCGGTCCGGTATTCGGTTCTTGTTTGTTGTTTAAATCGGGATCAGTACTAACCGGTTTCGGTACCATTAAAAAATCGGTACTGCCGGTACCGGTACCGAATTCATCCTCATATGTTTGTTTTGAGTTTTACATCTTGTTATTTCACATATACATTTGTTAACTTTAATTATTTTTAAATGATTTACGGGTTGTGTATTTGAAAACTACAATGGATATTCGGTCAAATTGTTCATACGTATTTAGAATGATTTATAAACGACTAATCTCCTTTTTTGATCCATTAATTTGTTGTTATTTATTTTCTTGAATTTTCGGTACCAAATTCTGTATAGCACCGTAAAACCGGTACCGATACCAGGACCGAACCGGTACCGGTAGGGATGGCAATGGGGCGGGGCGGGGATCTTAGTTCCCATCCCCATCCCCGCTTCATAATACTCTCCCCCATCCCCGGCCCCATCCCCGTCGGGGAATGAGTTTATATCCCCATCCCCGTCGGGGAATCGGGTTTTTCAAATTCCCAAAGATAATTTAAGTTTAAACTATAAATAGTAATTCAATTGAAAAATATATCTAAATAAACTTTAAAACAACTTAATTGAATCATATTTGAGGTATTTACAATATATAATGTATAATTTATAGTAAAACTAAAATAAAGAAATGGATGCAAAAGATTTATAAAACCAATATGATGAAAAATAATAGTATTTTAAACTATATAAAAGTCATATACAATGCTATTTGATATATTACATAAAATGTAATGAATAATTTACATTGTAAAGTTAAATATATATATATATAATAATCTATATTAAAACATAATTTATAACTGGGGTCGGGTTCGGGGTCGGGGATTAAAGTGTCTCCCATCCCCGCCCCATCCCCATTATTTTAAATCGGGGATTCCCCGTCCCCATCCCCGGTCAAACCGGGGTCGAGTTACGGGTTCCCCGTCGGGAATGAGTTTTTTTTGCCAAGCCTAGGTACCGGTCAATTAAATTCGGTTCGGTATTCGGTACCTTTAATCGTACAAAAAATAATCGGTACCAACCGGTACGGTACCGAACTCCTCCCTACTAGTGAGTGACTAGGAAGATATGACGCATATACAAGTAACAAATTAATTATTAATAACTTAAAATATGAATAAACATTTAATAAGCATAGTTTGATTAGTTTCATATAAAATGGACCATAGTATGATAATATTATTTGCATAAGATCAAAGAAGATGAGACATACAAGAGAGAGAGACTTTTAACAATGTCACAACAACATTATCACATTATGAGTACATTCAGGGAACGTGAACACTGAAAATTATTGGAACCTGCAGTATCCGACATCATACTCCCACCACCAATGAAGTACCACACCATACTCCAAGATTATCGGTAAGTATGACTACAATGTATAATAATATAATCATATCATTATCAACATGTACACGTCATGAATATCAATGAAGTAAAACGTATAGAAATAGTACTCATGGATGGATGATGCAAGTTAGGAGTGTTCATAAAAATCCGAAAATCTAATCCAAAACTATTCAGATTCAGATAGTAAAATTCAAGATTTTCGAATATTCGGATAATCCGGTATCCGAAAATCCAAAAAAAAAAAAATATTTTTTTTATATTTTTAGGATTGATTATTTACATAATATTGAGTGATTATTATTATCCTAATGTATATTTTTGAGTTTTATCTTGATATTATAGATTTATTAACTAATCTTTAATATATTTCAGTTATTTCAATCTTCTTTTAGTCATTTTGAGTAAAATTAATTCCGGCTACATTTAGTTTGTGATATATTTATCTTTAATATGTATTTGGATATATGAATTTGTATTTTAGATATTTAAATATTTGATTTAATTTTAAAAAAATATATATGAATTTTCGGATATTCGGATAGCAAAATTCACTATCCGAAATTTCGGATATTCGAAATTCAGATATCCGGTTTTGAACACCCCTAATGCAAGTGCACAAGTTAGGTATAAATAATTAAAAATCATGATGAGTAATCACTTGTTAACGTGTATGAATGATACATATTAACTCTAGTGCTCACAATTGGAACCAATATATGGATAAAATTTTGCAAATAATGAAGTCATCTCAGAGGTGATAAATGCAAGTAACCAAAGCTTCTTCCTCCAAGATCCAATTGTCGCCAATGACACGTACAAGTTACCTAAGTCCAACACATAATCATTTACAAACATGCTAAGATAGGCCGCAAGTATTTGTAACCCTTTACCTATGCTTACTTACATTTTTTATGATATTCTAAGTAAAGCCTTAATTCTCTTAAAATGACTTAAACTCAAATTCAATCTCATTTAGAAGTTAAAGTAGTTAATTATCATGTTTAAGTGCGTGTTTTAAGTCTCTAACATAACACCTTTGGTCATGAATCATAGTATCTACATGATAGTTCACAAACCATTACAAGTTCATATAAGGTCCCTAACCATGATTTGGCTTTACAATTCGTTAGAACCTTCATTTAATAGTGCAAAGCAAGTATAAGACCTAAACAAACTTGGACGACGGTCAAAATGGACACAAGTGGATAAAAAGATGGTTATGACGAGACTGATGACCATGACCACTGTTTCCCATCTTTGTATGGGTCATTTGTCCCGCTGTCAACTTCCCAAATTCATAATTCTTGAAGTTTGATGCTCAAAGGTTATTAAAAATACACATGTAATCGGGTTCGGGGCGGGGAATGGAAATACCGTCCCCGTTTAAAAAAAAACCGCGGGTATTAAACGGGGATCCCCATCGGGTACGCGGGGAAACCCGCGGGGAATCGGGTAACTCATTTATAAATCAATGATATGAAATTAATCACATGGTTCATAATTTAAGCTTAAAATGTTCGTGTATGTTAAACTTACAATACTAATATTAAATTAAATTTGTATCCCTATCAAATGATAACGAAAAAAACATTATTTCAATAAATTATATGTAAATAAATAAGTTTTTTAAATTATACATAATAGTTTTTATGTATAATATATAAAATAGATAAAAATATTAATCTTTTATATATAATATATATTCAATATAAATAGCATGTTGCTATTAAAAGTAATCGGAGATTTAAACGGGTTATGTAATCGGGTATACAGGACGGGTATTATCAATACCATATCCGTCCCATCACCCGTTTAACTTAATCGGGTTCGGGGAGACCCCGCCCCATTTAGATCGGTTTTCGGTTTTCCCCGTCGGGTTCGGTTTTTTTGCCATCCCTAATATTGAACTTTTAAACTACATTTGATCAATATAACAACATTTTAACATTTATAACCATATCAAATCCATCATTCATCTATTGACATTATAGGTTGAAGATCACAACCCAAAATGGGGTTTAACTCAAGTTCAAGAGATATCAACACACTTTAATATAAAGAACAAGTTACAAACAAGTTTACATTATATAAATTCTTCAAATCATTCATCCATTTAGTGATGTTATTACCTACAACTTTTCCCAATTTAAGAATCCCGTATTGAAATTCTAGATTTTTGTTAACTCTTCCCTCAACTCCAACCAAGGCTTCAAGCAATGAGGAAAGCAGAATTATAAAGCCATGGAAGAAAAGTCTAGCTTAATATTAATAGCTTTAAGAAATCAGATTTTTATTTTGCAAAGTTTCACTTAGCCCTCTCAACTCTCAACCATTAAACACTTTAAGTCCTTGTTCAATATATTCCTTAATTCTTTGCACCTTCTACTATCAATTTTATAATACTTCCATCTACATCCTTAATTTACTTCTTATTAATGATAAAGTACAGGTCTTTTAATCACATACGATAATTTATATAATTGTTTAGTTTTAAAATATTTTAAATTTATGAACCTATATAAATTCTTATCAAATAACATGATACTTAAGCTAATAATGATTAAGACGCTACTTAAGAAACTTAATAATATAAATGGTTACAAAAAAATAATGGATGTTACACTCTAAGATCACAATCTTCAGCATGCCTTAGACAACATCTCCTACAATCTCACATTGATGACACGGTTCCAAAACTCGATGACTCAGCTTGCCTATCTAAGCCTCTGAACTGACTGTCTCTGTTGTCTATTCTGTGTCTCTTACCTCTAAGTACATCTGTGTCTCTGTCTCTAGCATCGACTCTCTAACTCTATTCTCCTTCTGAAACACCCATGCAAATACAATTAATATAAATGTTTCGAGTAATAATTAATAATAATTCATACAAATATACTTGTAGAAATTACATGTTAATTAAATTAAACTTTTCGATATACAAATTTCAATAACACTCTAGGCCACATTGCTCCATGCACGTGACTAGCAAAGTGTGTAAATTACAAAAATTAATGTGTAATTATCTGTTATTTTATTTATTTAGAAATAATAACGTGTAATTATTTTTTTAGGTGAAATGTGGTGATGTCATATTACAATTTGTGTTCTCTTTAATTATATAGATTTTAGAAGTTCGTAATAAAATTGGTATACATGACGTCGGCCGACGACAAGTGATTGCTTGACATTTTGTTATTGATTCTCTCAAAGAAAATTGTTAATGTAAATTGTTTTATAGATTAAAATATATCATAACACATAGTGATAATTGAAATTGTGATAAAAAGTGTTTCAATATAAATATTTTATAGATTAAAATAATTGTTTAGGCAATTACAAAAATTAATGAAACAAAAGTGAAAGATTTGAGATAAAAGAGTAAAAAACTTTGATCAAGAAGAGGTAAATTAAAGTTACATTGATAACATAATCTAAATTTTGTAAAAATCATGTATAAAGTTTATCTAAAAATACTTTTATAAGCATTATTTAAAAGTATGTTAAAAAGCAAAACGTAGTGAGATAATTAACTGTAAAAGTCATCGTTGATTCTACAACACGTGTGATGTATACAACACTTGTGATGCTTAATTTGTCTGATTTACTTTACAAATATTCCTTTTATGTCTTCGTGTGCTAAAAGTTGGTGATATACCAAACCCTAAATTCATTAGGGGGAATTTGGGCGGTGAAGCAGGATGTGGGTGGTGGTCCCTTGGTCCTTTCCATCGACATCGATACAAAAACATTTTTAACACACATTTTGATATTCGTTGGCGTCATGATGTCGTTTTTGTGTGATAAAAATTGATGATATACAAGCTGTAAATTCATTATGGGGAAGTTGAGCGGTGAAACGAGTTGGAGAAGTTGTTCCTGCCGACACTTCTTGAAAAGCCTTTCGTTTGTCTTGATCGTCGGGGGTAACCATACCGCATACCCTTATAGGTTGTAGTTTCTTTTAATTTAATTGTCAAATGGCTTGGTTGAAAAAACTGTGACTATCCTTTTAAAAGATAATTAAAATACTTATACCTATTATTATTAACAAATATCTTTTTATGAACTAATATTTCTTCTTCTATAGTATCCATCAGGCAAATAAAAATATATATAATTAAAGATTTATTACGTTAAATAACAAAATTTAAAATGGGTTACATTAGATAGATTTCTTTAAAAAATTAATTATTTTTTCTGAGATTAAAATTTGGTTAAGTTTTAATGGAAATGATCGAGGCTTTTTAACTCGTGCGTTACAGTGGATCACAACTAAACAATAAAAATTTGTCATTACAAAATAGTTTGGACAAAAAAGTTTTTATATTGGAATATAAAAAAAAAATAATACAATCATAATGGTATATTCGATTTTTATCAAATGTTATAATAGAAAAACAAAAATAACATAGTACTATATTCGAATTTTTATCAAAAGTTATAATAGGAAAACAAAACTGTTATATGGTACATATAAAATAAAAAATAGTTGTTTGATTGCGACGTTCGCTGTTTATCAAACAATACCGTGGTTTTCATTTGAAAATAGATTTTATATTGAAATATAAATAAAAATAATACGATCATTATGATATATCCGAAATTTTATAAAATAAAAGTTATCACAGAAAAACAATGATATGTTCAAACTTTTATAAAATATAATATCAAATGTTATAGCTAAAAAAACAAAACAGTCATATATTATATATAGAATAAAAAGCGGTCAACTGCATACATGATTGTTTAACGAAAAAAGTTCTGACGGAAATAAATTTTAGGGATAATTACAAAAATAGACACATCTCAAATCTTTATTCACTTTTTAGCCATATTATGTACATTTTACCAAAATAGCGACACTTTACGTCACCACATTTACGTGATAGCCACAATTTACGTGATTTGTATTTTTTTTTTCATTTTTTAATGCATTACGTTACAAAAGGTGTTTGGTCACGTAAATTGTTGTACTTTACGTGACCACTGATTTGTACTTTTTTTTATTTTTTAATGCATTACGTTACAAAAGGTGTTTGGTCACGTAAATTGTTGTACTTTACGTGACCACTTTTAAAAATTTGTTCTTTCCCCATAAAAATGTAATGATTGCTTAAAAAAAACATTTTAAATCACTCTTCTCTCTCTTCACAATTATTCATTCACCGTCAACAATGAATCCTTTTATGTGTGCAAATAGAAAGCTCTGTTTCTTGTGCTTCAAAAAACTAATGTAATAGAAATAGGTGTTTGTGTTTCTCTCATTGCCTACTTAGAAAATGGAATGAAATCCAGAATTGCAGTGGCAAAAGAAAAGAAACTTGTCATTATGTATGTTTATTTCAATAGGTACACTAGCAGCATTGACAACAAGAGTAACAACAATCGTCTAGGCTACAACAACAAGAACAACGTCTACACTTTGGACGTTTGGGACACGAGCACTTGGGCCAACACGAGAATAGACCTTTGCAGCTGCAGCAACTGCAATCTGGGCAGGATGGGCATTTCGGCCAGCAACTGCAATCGTCACATTTGGGGCATTGGCAGCACAAGCATGGTTTTAAACATTGAGGACACTGTGGCTTGAAAGAACAAGTGCATTTTGGTAACGAGCAAGAACAACTACAGTCGGGCAAAGAGCAGGTATCACAGCAGCGCGGTATTTCAAGACAACCGCAGCAACAGCAACAGCAACAGCAAATCCATGACGACAAGTTGTGGAAGCAAGAACTTCCACTGCAAACAAAACAATTTCTCCATGATTCAAGAAAGAATTAAATGGTGAATGAATAATTGTGGAGAGAGAAAATAGTGATTTAAAATATTTTTTTAAGCAATCATTACATTTTTATGATGAAGGAACAAATTTTTAAAAGTGGTCACATAAAGTACAACAATTTACGTGACCAAACACCTTTTGTAACGTAATGCATTAAAAAAGGAAAAAAAGTACAAATCAGTGGTCACGTAAAGTACAACAATTTACGTGACCAAACACCTTTTGTAACGTAATGCATTAAAAAATGAAAAAAAGTACAAATCACGTAAATTGTAGCTATCACGTAAATGTGGTAACGTAAAGTGTGGCTATTTTGGTAAAATGTATTTGAAATGACTAAAAAGTGAATAAAGATTTGAGATGTGACTATTTTTGTAATTATCCCTAAATTTTATATCAGAACGTAGATAAAAATAAAACGATCATAATGATATATTTGAGTTTTTATAAAACACATTATATCAAAAGTTATTATAATAAAACAAAATGTTGTATATTATATATACAGAGGGAGGTTCAATTGAGAACTTTTATGCACCGAGGTACAAAAGTACCCATATCATCCATTAAAAATTGTATGGATTAGATTAATGGCAAAAGGGTAAATAGTTGGACAATTTGATGCATCTTGTGCATTATGGAAACAAATAAGGAAGAACATTTTGGGGAATGTGCATACCTCATTAAATTTAATATTTCAACATATAATCAAATAATAAATGCTAAAAAATTCGATTGATACATTTCCAAATTGAACAAAAAATAACACAAATTCAAAAAAAGATGATGGAGATCGATGCATTTCATTGTAATCGTGTTTATTTATGCATCGTGTTCAAAAGAGATGCATTTAACAAAAAAAATACACAAATTCATTTATGCATCGTGTTCAACTTGTTCATCATTCATTTATGCATCGTGTTCGTCGTTCATATTTCTCATTCATCTATGCGTCGTGTTCAACTTGTTCATCATTCATCTATGCATCGTCATTGTTCATCATCCATTTATGCATCATCATTTTTCGTTGTTCATCGTTCATCATCCATCTATGCATCGTCATTTTTCATCATCCATTTATGCATCATCATTATTAATCGTTCATCATCCATCAATGCATCGTGTTCTTCATAATCATCATCGGTTGCATCTCTTGTTCATGTTCATCATCATCGTTGTTCATCGTCAATCTTCGTCTTCAAATCATCATCACTATGAAAATCATGAAGAACACGATTAGAGAGAAAAAGAGAGAGTGAGAGAGAGATAGAGAAATGGGGAGGAAAATTAGGAATGTAGTTAATATGAGATTTTAATTCAATATGTAACTCATAATTATCTTTTAATGACTTTTAGATATAAATTAATTATCATATCTTTAGTTTTCCCTAAATGCCTTTTGTGCACCATTGGTAGATTATCCGATGCACAAAAGTTTCTCGAGGTTCTCGATGTATAAAAGTTCTCAATTGAACCTCAATCTATATATACATACATTTTGCAAATCTCCTCATCCAATGAAAAGTTACTACCTGGCCAACCATGATTGGTTGGTGGTTTTTTTTTATTTAAACTTTTCATAAGACAATCTTAGCTTTATGTTATCTTTTATTTAACCCTTTTATTTTTAATAATATTTTGTGTAGTCCTATTTTAACATTTATCATCACAATATTTTCTTACACACTTAAAATTATGATTTTAGTAATATATATGTGTAACATCCTCAGATTTTAATTATTATGATTGAGGTTTAATTAATTAAAATTGTTGAATTATGTAAGTTAAGTTGGTACTGATTTTGGATAAATTATAAAGTGGATTGTTTTATTTAGAAATTAAGAAATTTCAATTTATTTAAGTAAATTAAAATACTAAAAATTGTTAAGGAAAATAAAATAAAGATAGAATTCTTTATTTTATAAAAATCAGTATTTTATGGAACCGGATAAATAGAGGGGTGAAATATGCCAAAAGCTGAAAGTATGAAATAAAAGAGGGAAAATCTTTTATTTCTCTCATTATCACCAAGTTCTCTCTCTCTCATCTCTGGGCTCCCTCTCTCTCTAAAAAATTCAAAGATCATCAAAGCTTGGATTTTGAAGATGAAAATCAGAAACAAGATTGCTAGGAAGGGACTATAACATCTGCAATTATCGAATTAAGGTAAGAAATCCTTTAAATTCGAATTTGGGAACCTCTTTGGTTAAAGTTTACTAACGCACCCACAGTGAGTACATTAGATTTCACATGTTTATATCTGCTTTATGTTAGCTTTTGCCTGCTGAGACATGTTGCTTCATTTATCATTTGGAATTCTACTAACTTGCGTAGATTTAGATGCACATTCATACTTGTTGCATGTCCGTTCGTTTGTTGTGCATCTAGCGATGGACCGGTGGGTCGCATCAATTACTCCGATGTTACTGCGCTATATGACCCGGAGCTGATCCCTCCGAGGTTCTGGTAGGCAGTAAGTCATCCCCGATGGTATGTTTGTCTCAGATGGTGTGTTTTTATGCCGAGCTTTGGGCTCGAAGAAGCTGCGGCTCTTGCTCCGTACTTGGTGTACGAAGAGGGTATACGATGTTTGTCATCGGTGTTACTCTTGGGGCTTCATAAAGATTTATAAAATGCGTAAATCTGTGAATTCACTAAGCATTCGCTTATCCCTCAGTTGTTTACTTTTTACAGGAAAAGGAAAATCTACTGCCGGGCCATCTAGTTAAGTCGTGTGTGAAGTCTTGGAAGATTTGATATTACGCAATCGGTAATTGTGCTATGGGACCAATGTTGTAATATGTTTGGGATGATTGTAATGTTATTGAGTATGTAGACTTAGATTTGGTACCTTGTAGCATCGTAGGGTGTTGGACACTGTTGTATTACTTTATTTATGTATTTTAATGCTTCCGTACTTTAACTAAGTTATCAGATCATTATGTATTTGTATGTTGGTGATTAAATCCTGGGTGTCTTGTAAATGGTGGTTAATGTGGCAAGGGTGTCACAATATGTTTGGAGTTGTCTTTTAAAACTATTATGTTATGTTTAATTGTATAAAAAAGACCAATGAAAACTTGCAACTTGTCCAACCATGATTGATTGATGTTTTTTTTAATATAAACTTTTCATAATGCATCCTTATCTTTGTATTATATTTTATTTAACCCCTTTATTTTAATAAATTTTTATTTAGTCATCTTTTAACAATTATTATTACAATATTTTTTACACACTTAAAATTATGATTTTAATCTCATATATATATATATATGGGTGGGTTCAATGGAAAACCACTATGCACCTGAAAACTATGGAAACCTACGCAAACCGTCCGATTTGGTGCATTTCATGAAAAACGCGGTGGCATGATTGTAAATAAGGTGATGCATCACGCAGGATTTTGATGCATCACGCGGAAATTTTGATGCATCGCGCGGGAAATTTGATGCATTTGCGGTGCTGCAGTGCGGTTTTCACAGGTTTTCAGGTGCATGATGCTTTTCCATTGAACCCCCCCTCTCTCTCTCTCTCTCTATATATATATATATATATATATATATATATATATATATATATATATAGAATATGGTTCGAGAGAGTACCACCCAAATGCAGCGTACCAGAAGGTACCACCTTTAAAAAAACTTTTTTAAATTTTTTTTTTCATAAACATGTTTTAATTAACATTATGAAGATCGTATGTAAATTTCACATACATTCACATCTCCTAGCTCCTAAAAAATGATGTGAACACACACTTACATAATTTTGAAGACATGTGAACATGCATTTATATGATGTGTGTTTTCATGCACTTAGAGTGTTCGGATTTGCGTGAAATTCACATATGATCTGTGTAATGTTAATTAGAACATGTTCATGAAAAAAAATTTCAAAAAAATTACTTTTAAGGGTGGTACCTTCTGGTGCGCTGCATTAGAGGTGGTACTCACTTGAACCTAAATCTATATATATATATATATATATATATATATATATATATATATATATATATATATATATATATATATATATATTTGAAGTTGTTTTTTGAAACTATTATGTTATGTTTAATTGTATGAAAAAAGACTATTATTCAAATGCACAAGACAATATTCTAATGAAATTGTTTTATAGTTAAAAAATAACTAATTAATATTTAGATTTTGCATTTAATATGATCATGTTTAACATTGAACATAACTATTATAACGTTGACAGACCCTAATCGATGTGTTAGAGATATTACCATTATAACTTTATTTGATTTGATTGTAAAACCAACAAATTAAATTGACGATTAAACCTAATCAATGTCATAATTTCAAATTATAATTATGAATATTAAATTATTTAATTTCGATTCCGATCAGTTTAGATAAGACATGGTTTGTAATTTTGACATTGCAAAATCTAAAAACAAATGATATGAACCAACTAACAATATCATTTGACTTGTTTCTTGGATATATATCACTGTATCAGCGTTCTAATTTGACTATTCGATCCTGATTCAGTCGGGTCTTGCCATTTGAATTGATTAAAAATTATTTACATATTGATTTTTTATATTTATTATTGTAATTAATATTTTACAAGGGTCTTCAATGACTAGTTATATGATTGAACAATCAAAAGGTTACAAAACAAAATTGTCCAAAAAATTTACCCAATTGAAAATTTAAAATTGCACACAGGCACACAGCATTTGATCTCCACGCGCTTGCCCTACCAACTGGCAACTGCAAGTAACTGGAAGCTACAAGAACAGATAGGATTTGGATGATGATGAGATGAGGCGCGCCAAAACCTGCAACAATTTGGCCATGGCGGTTCCGTTATCTTCTTCAATCATCTCCCCCACTGTTTCCATTAATGTATCTGTTTCCAGACGTTATTGTCTGTCGACACGGTCCATGATCCTGCTCAACAGAACCGGGCAAAGATCAGTTCAGCCGAAGCGTATCAGCTGCATCTTTTCTAAATTGGAGCGTTCAATGGTTAGTATGAGTTATAATTAACCTGTGTTTATCTTGTTGGTTGTTTATGCGATATGGAGTTAACATTGTACCCTGCTGTCTCTGATTACGATTTTATGGAATACAATGCATTTAGTTACTAGGTAAAAGAACTTAGCTTGTGTACAAATTCGAATTCCAGTTTATTATGCTGAATGCGGGAATTGGGAGAAATTTTGTTTAGAATTTCGATTGTGTGTTGTTTCACCCAGTTCAGCTGCCCCTATTTCTAAAGAATACTAGGAGTGGAAATATTGTCCTGCCTCTTCATTGATGCCTAAAACCATGAATACATACAAAGTACAAAAGAATCTTCCTAAAAGAAAATAGAAAGGAACATGAAAGTGTATATATATCCTACACAAAAAATAGCTAAATACTCCCCCTCAATTGGGAGATTGAAGATCTCTAATGGCCAACTTCTGATTTGTGAAGAAAATTGAAATTGTTACGTTCCAAGAGATATAGTAAGGATATCAGCAAGTTGCTCAATGGTGCCGACCAGAAGGTGGTGTTATGCTAGTGAGGCTATCTCTTACCAAGTATGGCATTGACGCCTTGAGCATCCTTCGTATTAACTAGTTGAACTTCTTCCTACTGTTTGTGGTAATAATTGTCATAAGAATAAAGATGAACCTGGTGATATATATTTTCTAGCAAAAACTCGTGAGCCATTTCCCATTAGCTATACTGAAGCTACTGATTTATTTGAGTTGATTCATTGTGATGTTTTGGAGGCCTTATAGCATTTCCTTGAGTTGTGGCGCCTTATTCTAGGAGTGTTTGGGTTCATTTAATGGGTATTAAAACAGAAGTTGGAATAATTTTATTAAAAATATTTTTAGAAAGGATCATGAGCAGGCTCCTATTATTAGTCATATGGTAAAAAGCACTGATATCCAATATCCAATATCCAATATTCATTGAGAAGATGCTTATCTGTAAGCTTCTCATTAGAGGATTTTGCATTAAAAGATTTAAAACTGTACACAATGGTTCATCAGTTAATGCAGGAGTGAGATCACTATGGTTTTGAGGCGTTAAGCACTTAAGGTTGCCTGGGAAGTAGCTTTATAAACTGCTGATTGAGCAGCATTGACGGACCTGATTACACCCTTGCCACATCCAGTAGTGGATGCAGTAGCACCTCCTTATCCTCTCCTGTTTCCTTTGTTATTCCCTCTCCTATGCAAGTCATCATCCAAACAAAGCAAGAATTGATGAAGTTGGATTTTTCTCTCTCGCTCCTTTAATAAATGTCAGCCTGCTTACAAGTGCACTACCACATGTACATCCTCGTGCCTTAATTACGTTGAAAGTTCATCCTGTAATTTCTTTAATCATCGATAATATGTTGCAATAGCATTGATAGATTGAGTGTCTCCATTCCTGTTATACGATGAAGAGAGGTGAAAAAGGAGTGGAAAAGAAAACTTGTGAGGTATTTAAGAATGTTGATATGATGAGAGTATTCATTCTTGTAATCTTGATAAATTCATAGTGAATTTCTTTCATGGAGTAAGCATGGGGAGCTGAACCACTCAAAAATTATGTGTCATGTGTTTTCTTTATATACATTGTGTTTGGCTATTGTTGTGTCCATTTCATGTTGTGGTGTCCGATCCCAACATATATATGTGATGATTCCGCTGGAATCACTAATAGTTTGTCAGTTGGGTTGCCTTTTATCTTTTTGTTTTAGCAAAGTGTGCTTTAGCTGGAGATGGACCTTTTAGAGATGCATTTTTGTGCACTTTGTACTTTGTAGATGTTATGAACACAAAATACTGCACATCATCTTGCTTCCGGTTGTCCCAATGTTAACAATGCGATTTTGTCATGTAGGAATGTTTAGATCACCAAAAAAGCAGCACCAAAATATATGTGCCAGTTTTAGAGCAAGGAATTATGAGAGTGGGGGCTACAATCTCTGTCATACTTGTTATCATTCAACTCACATCTCCGGTGCCTTTGCTTGGATGGGATATGTCATTTCTTCCAACTGCTAGAGCAGTGCTATACTCGCCAGACACAAAGGTCCCTAGAACCGGAGAATTAGCTTTGAGAAAAGCCATCCCTGCAAATACGAACATGAAAAGTATACAGGTCCATCAAAAAATTTACTATTAAACCACATTCATTGATTTTATATTTCTTGTGTTGAAGCTTTCTTAGTTATTCTTGTAGAATTCTCTTGAGGAATTATCATACTTGCTAAGGATTCCTCAGAGAAAACCTTATGGAACAATGGAGAGTAATGTAAAAAAAGCTCTGAAGGTAATTGTTTTATGGCATTTAAACAGAGTACATTTCCCCTCATTCTTCATGCCCCCAGTACCACTCTTCCTCACTCACGTCTGTGTCCATGTTCAGATTGCAGTGGATGAAAAGGAATCTATCTTGGCAAGCATACCAGCCGATCAGAGGGAAAAGGGGTTGGCAATTTATGCATCTCTTACTGATGGGAAGGTAATTTTCAAGAAAGACTTATGGCTCTTTTAGGTGCAGGAGGTTGCATGAGTACTGCTATGACTGATTTTCGGTGCTGTGTTTTCTCCTCAGGATATAATGATTCCAGAACTGATAATATCATATGCTGTCTATTCATATGCATGCAATTGCCAAAATAACGCTTAAGAAAACTAGTTTTTTTTTTTCATGTCATTAATTGTCCTTCTAAGATGCGGAAATTGGGCTTCATTGCCAGAACTAATATCAATGATGGAAGCTCCATGATGATCCTGCAAATCCATTTGTACTTCAAGTTGTCTTTTCTCAGCTAAAATGATTTACAGAAAACTTTTTCACTAAAACACCAACTTATGTTTTTTTCTCACCTTTTTTTGAAAATACTTATCAATAATTTTCTTATGTTTTATGAAAGTAACATCATGAACCAGTCCAGTGTTGGGTAGATGTTGCCTCTAGAATGATGTTTTTGGCCTTTCAGGGGGGACTGCAGACTCTACTTGAATATATAAAAGACAAGGATCCAGATAAAGTATCAATAGCTCTTGCATCTTCGCTAGATTCTATTGCCCAGCTAGAGCTTCTACAGGTACAATGCGAGTAAAACAAACTGTGAACTTAGGTAAAGCATCAAAGAGCTGAAAGTTATGGATCAACTGATAATTTAATGTGATTTAAAAGTTTCACAAGCAATTATGTCATAATTAATTTTAATCATTCTGATCAAAATTCTTAACTTTCAGGTCTCTGATGATTTATGTTCGGTTTGAGACTAAAAAATATCTGGTCACTGAACTATTATTGCCTGTCCATTTGGAACCTGATTGTCAATGCTGTATCGAAGCATTTGCAGTCGAACTTTATTGCCTGTCCATTTTATAGCATACAGGTCTGAGGTCTTTTATTTTAGGGTTATGGTTTGGAGACTGTTCTCCTAAGGTTGTATGTTATTGACCAGAAACAATGACGTCGAGGACAAACTAACATTCATGTTAGAATTAGTTTCCCATTTGAACTTTAAAATGCAACAAATAAGACATTGAATTACTAATTTCATAGGATTTTCCCTTTACACAATCGACATATCTTCTCTAAAGATTTTTAGTCTAACACTAGTGTTATCAAAAAGGAAAATTAAAAGAACATAAGAATTAAGAGTTGTTAATTTTGAGGGTAAATTTAATAATAAAATTTAATTTTCATATTTTTGTGATCATACAAGTAAAAATACAGAGGACAAGTATAATATAGATAAATGTGAATTCGATTAAAGGACAAGTATAACTGCATAGTTACAATACAACCTTAAATATCTTAAGAAGATTTTTTGTTGGTTATTAATAGTTTATTTCTCCCTATTGGTTGCATGGTATCTGAATATACCAACGAATATTTGTAAAATCAGTCCTACTTATTTTATATTTATCTTTTTAGTGCTTTAAATGTATATAGTTCACGACTTTAGTAAAGGAGAGTTCCTAATGATTTGAAGTTCTTGTATGGGCTTGCCGATTAGAGAAGGACCTTTGAGCATTTAAGTCACAATAAAGGACCATAATGAGGTGCCTGTATTTTTTTTCCTGAGAAATACTGTAGTACTATACTGTTGTGATATATCAATAAAAAGGGGTACGTGACAGATGTAGGTAACTTAGTTGCTTATCTTGCAAGTATATGGCTGCTTTTTGACACTAAAAGTTCAAAATTATTTTATGCCTTACATCAATCAAGATAAAATGTCTACAGATGTGATTTTGATGGATTGACTACGTGACATATTTTGTGACTTCTTTTAATGAAAAATGAACTTTGATCAAGCACGGAGGAAGTGCCAAAGTTTGTGATCCTATTCGATAAAGGTTTATAATATGAAAGTGTAATTTAATTCACTTGGTGTATCTTTTAACAAGCTTTTAGCACCACCCTACACTCTCTTATATAATCGTGTAATGTGTTGATATGTGTTTATTTTACTCTTCGTGGAATATCACCACTCTTGTTCCGTTATAAGCTTTTATGTATATGACTCAGTTGTTTTGGTTTTGACAGGCTCCTGGACTATCTTTCTTGCTGCCTGCACAATATTTAAATTATCCTAGGTAAAATCTCCACTACATCTTTTCTATTTATCATAGCAAAAAATCCATGCATAGACAAAATTTTTATGTGTTTAAATAGGATACAATCAGTCAATCCTTCGCACTTGATGGGTGGTGACTGCAGTTTGAGCACTGTATAGTGATATGCAAATTATTGTCCTTATAACTGATTCTTAATCTGTTTCCTGTCCAACACCAAACAATGTGCGACTTGAATACATGTAATGTGCAGGTATTTATGTGATCACCTTTGAATTGAAACATTTCTCAGGTACTTCTAGACCCTATGTGGTGTAGCTGCTTGTACACAAGTTATGGCTCATGTATATCTTTTGCCTTTTATATTATTTCAGCTCCAAATTTATTTATTTATTTTTTTTTCGAAATTGTGGTTGAATATGGGTGGAGATACTATGTAAACCCAGTTGCACTCAAGAATGTAGCACTGAGTTATTAATTGTAACTAACTGATCAAATGTGAAAGAATAGCAAGTTAGGAACTTAAATTGGGGTTTGTGCATTCTGGGTGGGTCTATAGTGTTACTTACTTGGCAGAAGATTATATACATATTGGATTTTTTCAATACAAACAAAACATGCTTCAGTATGGCATTTATGACTCGGTGAATTCTTAGGCTCACAGGAAGAGCAATTGTCGAATTTGTGATTGAGAAAGGAGACGGTTCAATGTTTACTCCACAAGCTGGTGGTGTACCAATAAAAGCTGCTAAGATCCAGGTATTCTGAATCTTTCCATCTTTATAGTGCGTCCCATCGGTAATAATACTGTAATTCTAGTGGTTAAATTAAATGGAGATTTTTTCCACTGGCCTATGATCTATGAAATGTGCCTTCCTGTTATCATGTTCCCACACACACACACATGACACACATGTGTGTGTGTGTGTAGAGAGAGAGGAAGGTTCAATGGATAACCTCAGCGCATCGGAGAACCGCTGTGCACCGCAAGGGAATCTCGGTGCATCAAAATGATCATTAAGGGAAATATTGGAAATCTCAATTTATAATATTTTACAAAAAAAAAAATATGATGAATTAATTTTAAAAATCCCTAAAATATTGCATGCAAATATGAAATCTTAATTCACGGATGAGCTGATTTTAGAGATCATGGTCCTATAACCATGTTAGCTAACAGATTGCAAGCAATCTTAATTCACGGATTCATCCAAAGAATTTCAAAAAATGTTAATAAAAAATTCCAATAAAACTTTTTATCGATGATTGATCAAGGCCGATGCAAGTAGGGTTCACAATAATCTGATCAGAGAAGAAAGCCACTATCGAGAAGGACATTATCACTCCATATGTTGCAGTGTTACCGTTAGCCAAATATTTTTATTAATCTCTCTCTTTCTACCTGACGGCAACCGCCATCCTGCCCGTTTTTCTCTGTCATATGTATCATCATCCGCCGTCTCTCTCTGTCATAGTCAAGACCATTTCTGCTATCTCTCTCTTTTTACCCGATGGCCACATCATCCTCCGCCTTGTCCTAGAGTGCATTGTCGTTTATGGATTAATGCTGATCACGAAAATGATGAAGATGAATATTCGGGTAATCGGGTTAAGGATGAAAATGAAGATTTGGAGTGCACCGTCGATCTCTGTCATAGCCACCGTCATGGTCGAAGCCAACGAAAGGAATCCTCCATCAAAAACTATGGAGATTTATCAACGATGATGCACCATCATCGGAGGTTTGTCAAAGAACGAACAAACAATGATGATGATGAATGGGTTTATCATGAAGATGAACGAATGACGATGATGAAGATGAACCATAACAATGATGCATCGTCATGATGAACTATGGATGAAACGTCGTTTTTTGGTTGATGAAAAGTGAGACAACGTCGTTATGGTTGATAATTATGGATGCAACAGTGTTTTGGTTGATGAAAAAGTGATGCATCATCGTTTTGGTTAATCAACTACTGATCCATCGTCATTTTTGTTGATGGATCACTGATGCATTGTTGATGAAAATATATTGTGCATTATCAAATGTAGATGTTTTTGTTGATGAAACATTGATGCATCATCGTTTTGGTGGGATGCATCATCAGAATGTATATTGTTTGTTGTTGACAGAGATGATGAGGATGATGATGATTCATATGATTTTTTCTAAAAAATTTTAAGAAAATTAAATTAGTCTACAATTAAAATTTGTTTAACTTTGGAAGTGTATTATGTAAATTTACTTAGCGTTTAATGTGTAATCAATGGATGAAATATTCCGTTAATGTGTAAGAAATCAATTTGACCAGATTTATTGTTTTACCATAATACCCTTCCACATATATTTTTATATTGCACCTTAATGCACCGTGCATTAACGATCATCGTATCCAATGACTCTCATTGGTTCTTCAAGGCTCTCATTGGTTCTTAAGGCTCTCCGATGCATAGTGGTTATCTATTGAACCCTCACACACACACACACACACACACACACATATATATATATATATATATATATATATATATATATATATATATATATATATATATATTAATAGTAGACATAATGCAATCAAAACTCTTGAAACATTTGAATAAATTCTCTCAACAACATGTCACTTCTGCATGTCATCATATTAGAAAAATGGGTTCGTGATAATCAATTTAGGCTTGGATAGAAGAAAGCTGGATTGCATACAATCCACTTTCCATAAACAGTGTTTCAACCCAATTTTTATGCCAAGGGTTACACGTCCATGTAAATGGGTTCGTGATAATGGCAATCTTAAGGAGGAGTTTTATACAGAGCAACCATCACCCACCGGCCGTTCCATCATTAGTTTGACATCAAAACGCCTTTCTTAATGGCATACTTGAGGAGGAGCTATACATTGAGCAACCACCCGAGTTTTTCATTTTGAAGGACGCCGCAAAGGTCTAGAAGATTGTAACCTAATAAAATATCCAAAGCAAATTAATTATCTGATACCATTTGCTGTTGGCGTTTTTAGCTTGTCCATGTCTGCTCCTTACACAAGTCAGTCGTATGCAACACTCTATGTTTTGTTGTACACTTGGCTTAGGGATACTCTACTCAAATCAAGGCCACTATTGAGTATGTGGATTCATTAAAGGAGTCATACAATATTAGGTAGCGTTTGGATTACATAATTTTGATATACTAGGATTTAAATATGACAGATGTTGAAAATGATAGGATTCAAATGTGACAGGATTTTAATCATGTCATGTGTTTGGTTTGCAGGATTTCAAATTCAATTA
The DNA here is from genome assembly GCA_020465985.1 of Centrapalus pauciflorus. NCBI lineage: Eukaryota > Viridiplantae > Streptophyta > Magnoliopsida > Asterales > Asteraceae > Centrapalus > Centrapalus pauciflorus. The sequence goes on along the minus strand of JAANYP010002035.1, from coordinate 172,088 downwards.
TTTGTAATTGCAAATGTGTCAAATGATATGGGTAAAGAAGGTAGGTGTATAAGAAGTAAGGCAGTGTATGTTAAAAGGTGGGCAAGGTGTAGATAGGTAGGGGTAGGGTAGGTGGGTAGGGTGTGCTAGGATGGGATGGGATGGGAAGGGGTAGTGTGGGATGGGTGTGTATAGGTAGATGTGGGTAAGGTAGGATGAGTGAGGGTAGGATACAATGTGTATTTAGTGTGGGATGGGTGGGGGTAAGGTAGGTATGGTAGGTAAGGGTGGGACGGGTAGGGTTGGGTGAGAAGGGGTGGTATGGGGTGGGTAGGTATATGTAGATATAGGTGAGGTAAGATGGGTGAGAGTAAGATACAATGTTTAGTTGGGGTGGGGTTGGGGTGGGGTGGGTAGGTAGGGGTGGGGGTGGGTAGGTACGGTAAAGTATGGTACAATGGATTCGTGTAGGTAGATAGTGTTAGATAGTATTATTGTAGGGTATATGTAGTTATGGTAGGGTGGGGTGGGATGTAATAGGGTGGGGTGGGGTGGGATGGGGTAGGTGTTGGTAGGGTAGAGTAGGGTAGGGTCAATAGGTATAGGTAGGTGGTGGTTAGGTTGAGGATAAGGGTAATATTGTCATTTGGTTAGGAATTTGAAATGTAAGATATGAGATTATGAAATAATAGGGGGTAGTGAAGAATTCCAAAACTTTAAAACAGAGGATTGTGAAATGTTAAAGGAAAATGAAATCCCTCTTCTTCTTTTTTTTTTTTTGCCAAACATTATAAGAGAAGAATTTTCAAATGAAATCCCACCAGTTTCTCTGAAATCCCGCAATCCTTCGTGGAGATCAGCTACAGGATTATATGTTTGTTAGGAGGTAACCTAGTCCGTTGGAAAAGCAAGCAACAACACATCGTTTCCAGATTAAGTGTTGAATCAGAATACAAAGGTATGGCTGATGTATCTTGTGACACGACATGGGTATGGATTCTTTTAAGAGAGCTTGGAAAGATAACTAATAGTTTGATGAGACTTTACTGTGATAGGCAGTCAACTAGTCACATAGCCAAGAATCAAGTATTTCATGAGAGGACTAATCACGTTGAATTTGATTGCTATCTAATCATTCCGTATCATCTATTCATGGACAGACCCTCCATCTATTTAGCCTGTACATATCTGGACCGAGTATCAACTTGCAAACATTCTCATAAAGCCACTATGCAAGGCACACATAGTTTTATTTCATCTAGGTTGTACTCTCTTGTATTTATTGAAATGTTGACCTAGAGAGAAATACACAGAAATATTCTCCCATTTCTGACTACAACATTATTTTCATTGGTAAGAACAACGAAGCCATCAATAATGAGGTTTCTCGTCTCAGTTCCATTATTACACTCAAAACATTGGGCCACTTAGATAATAAAATTATTGTCCTCATGATCGTTTCTAATGGTATCATTCTCTGTCAACGTAAGTACATCGTGGAACTACATCAACGAGTGGGCATCTCAGACTGTACTCCTAGTGTCCCACACCATCTCCAATATCTACAGCACCTCTTTTGAGTACGGATCATGCCGCCTTTTCCAATCTAGTTAAATACATGCAAGTTAATGACACCTTTTAGTATGTGACACTTTCATGACCAGACATCATTTTTGCTGTCAACAAAGGGAGCCAATAGATGTAACACCTGTACTGAAAATCACTGATCTGAGGTTAAACAAATCCTTTGCTAAATTCATGGCATGGTTAATCACGACATGCTCATTAGCCGTGTTTCCAGATGCACTCACTAATTGATGCTCATTGGTAGGGACTAGGGAGTATACACTGACTGTGATTGCCCGGAATCATCATTCTACAAGTGGCTTTGTGATTTACCAGCTTTCCAATCTTGTCTCTTTGACTGCTCGCAAAGAAAGATCATATCTCAGTCTTCCATGACTCCAAGTATAAGGCTCTATCAGACACTGTGGCACTCACATGACTTCAAGCACTTCTTGTTAACTCGACATTTGAACCTTGCCTTCCTCTCCTCCCCCCTCTTTTCCTTGGTGTGATAACCTGGGTGTAGCTTAACTATCAATCAATCCAATGATCATAATAAGCATGGACACATCAACCTCCACTTTGTTTCAGAAAAAGTTTCTTAAGGAAATCTTTTGAGTTCAATTTATATCTACACATAATCAAGACGTTGATAATTCCATGAACCTTTGCTAATTCCTTGGTTCATCTTCCTACGGTCTAAGCCAGGTCATTTTCTGTTTTCCCATGCTTAGCTTGTGGGGGTGTATTAATCTACTATTTCTACATGTACTCAAATCTTAAGTCATTAGTATTAGATGGAGGGTATCAGATTGTAATTTGTAGTCTATGAATACGTCTCTTGTACAGTTGTACCTCTTGTGAGATATATAATACACATACCAATTACATAGTACAATATGGACAGGGAGTTGGCCTGCTTTATATGATTTATGTATGGAAGTTTACTTTTTTTGTTGCCTGCCACCAAGAGGATTTATGCTCTTTCATATTTTCTATTATTTCTTTCATATTGTTCCGAAAGAGTCCAAATCGTGTAAAATGACTATGCATTGAGTGATTGCCAACAAATATTATTATACACATATTGTCTATGTATATTCAGCAAATCTTGGTTTGTGGCATAAATGATTATTAACTATCGCACAGGTTGTCCTGGATGGATATTCGGCACCACTGACAACAGGAAATTTTGCAAAACTGGTAAGGTAGTGAAGTATTACATCCTCCTTTTATGTTATCTTTCTAACTTCACTAGCTTGATGTGAATCATGCTTCATAACTAAAATATAATCTTATATCTTATGTGTAATTGTGCAATCTTTCCATTGTTCATAATGTGATCGGTTATAAAAGATACATGATTCATATCTGGTAGAGATCTAGAAGACGTGACCATTTTCTTTGCATGATTTTTTTAACCACAATTTACTTATCAAAGTAACAATTCATAACGTTTCAAACAAATTGTGGGTTTTCCTTTCTCTGGCGCATGTCAACATTTGCAGTTTCTGTGCTGATTCACCATGCTTGACTTATTTGTCGTGTTACAATAAGAAAGATGCAAGAATTTATCACATTTGAAGCATATTTGTCTTATTTTGGGTACCGTCATGTTAATATAACACTCTTGTTGCCCAAGATCTGTAATTTGTGCCAGATTCAAGGCTTGGAAGTAAGCTAGAACTAAACTTTTTCCAGCAAAGAAATTAATATTTCTACAAGAACAAAAAGATGGTTTATAGAATCTCAGAATGAAAAAGTAAATGAAGTGAAGATGTTCAGGTAGTTGATGGGGCATACGATGGGATGAAGTTCAAATGCACTGACCAAGCAGTTCTCTCAGACAGCGGACTTGACAAGAACATAGGTTATCGGGTTCCTTTAGAGATAATGCCATCTGGGCAATTTGAGCCACTGTATAAAACAACTCTAAGCATACAGGTTGGTTCGTTATGTTTTCAATCATTAATGCTTCACTCTATCGTTTTCCTGTGAGGACTAACATTTCACATTTGCCAAATGGAAGGATGGAGAACTGCCTGTGCTTCCGTTATCTGTTTATGGTGCAGTTGCTATGGCTCATGATGACATCTCTGAGGAATACTCATCCCCAAATCAGTTCTTCTTCTATCTTTATGATAAAAGCTATGTGAGTAGCTTCTAAAACACTATGAGGAGCCATTACTTTGGTTCAATGATAGTTCATCATTCCAAAAACCTCAAAATTCCATTTACTATTATTTTTTTTTTCAGAATTTTCAGTTTCTAACGTTTAGAAACAGAAAATGATTTTATTACCAAGATTACCAGTCAACTAATATATGGTTATTGCATCAACAGTCTGGCTTAGGAGGGTTATCTTTTGATGAAGGCCAATTTTCTGTGTTTGGGTATGTCTTTTCATTATTTTTTTATTAAACTAATCTGCTATCATGAAATTAATTTCTTTCAAAAATCTGCATAGATACACGACTGTCGGAAGAGAGGTTCTCCCTCAGATCAAGACAGGTGATGTGGTTCGTTCTGCAAAGCTTGTAGAAGGTCAAGATAACCTCGTATTGCCGTCTGAAAAGTAAAGTACTAAAGCTGTTCTCTTTTAACATAATATTTCACTTTTACATGTTATCTTGATTTCATTGGGATTTGGTTTTTGTAGGATATAAGTTTGCTTGCCAAACTTGTTGAAATAGGATCAAAAGTGGCAAGTTAACCTTTCGGGCCAACTTCTTCTGTAATTTGGACTCGAGTTAAATTAGGTTTACTTGTATGAGTAATATCAGGGATGTGGATCCCAACAACACACTTAAAGAAAGAGACTTGACCTTGTTTATAGAGTTTACTTGTGATGCCATGAAGCAACATTGGTTATTGTAATATCAAAATTTTGTTGTATAAATTTGCCTTCACATTTAGACCGAGATATTTCTTTGATGGTCGATGAATCATATGTAACTTGAGAAGTGCACTAGATCACTTTCAAAAAGAACAAAAAATAAGATACGCACAAACTAATCACACAAAAGAAAAAAAGAAAACGATGATTTTATGAGGCTTCAAAATGCTTGTAATTTTGTGTAATATGCGTTGGCAGGGGCGGATGCACACTATCAGAAGAGGGAGGGGGGGGGGGGGGGCTGGGCCCCAAACACACGTAACTGATTGTCTTTTGTTCACAACACACATGGAAGAATTTGCAGGCCCTCTGATTGGACTTTTATTAAATAATTAATATCTTATTTTATTCACAATATATTGATTGTCTTTTATATGCGTTTTGGAATAATTAACATATCTGTTAATATTAAAAAGTTACCATTACTTTTTCGTAATTATATTTTACGCGGCAGTGTAAAATCCTATGCTATTCAACTTACGCGACCATATAACTCATCACTTACGTGACCATGTAACCATCACTTTACATGACAGTGACACTCCATGTTGTTAGTCTTCATGCCTTTGTATGGCTTCATTTACGCGACCTCATAGCTTGAACGTCAAACCACTCCGATAAAGTCCATGATGGCATGTAGCTTAGCTGCCTTGGTTGTCCACGTTGCCATGTAGAAAATCCTTGTGCGACGGGCGCATAAAAATGAATCCAAGCAACGCTAGAAGTTCTATTTGAAGGCAACCATTGTGAAATTCTATTCAACTCAAATTTCCGTGTTAATATTACAATTAAACCTCAAATATACACTACTAAATTTCTGTCTCTTGGATTCTTAGAGAAGAATGAAGATGGTGATGTACAAGTTGAATGTGATGGTTGAAGGAGATGATCTCAATTAAGAAGATGAAATCCAATATTCTGTTTCTGAGTCTCTCTCAATCTTTCTTTTATATCTCACACACAAACACATAAAGGTTTCTATTATGTGGAAACTAGAAGCTACTCACAATATATACGTATTTGGTCTCTTGTTAAGTGGATAATTTTAATAAATTTATTTATTTAAAAACACACAACTATTCATTATTCAAAATAATCTAAAAATACTATTATTACGTGTCATGACTGTTATTCAAAATAATACACAACTATTCATTATTCAAAATAATCTAAAAATACTATTATTACGTGTCATAACTATTATTTTTCTAACTTTATAAATTGATATAAATAATAGCTGTATTTTTTAATGATTTTTAAACTTTTTATTTTTAATTTAGTATATTTTACTCGATACAAATTGAGATTTTCGTTTATATATACACACACTATAATATATATATAAATTAACTACTCGATAGGCTCGAGTCGAGCTCGACTATAAAAATAGCCTACTCAATAGGCTCGTGAGCCTAATCGAGTTTATGTTTACATGTTTACATTTTTACTCTTTCAACTTTGTAATATTATATTTTTATCACTATTATATAATTTATATATATTAATAAAGCAAAATGTTTTTCGTCACAAAACATCCTCTCATTGAAACAAAATCTCATTTTCCCGCCTAATTTACCTAATTTAGTTTTCCTTTTATACAAGTTAATTAATCAAAAGAAAAATAAAATTATGACTTTTTTTTTCTATTTCATCCTTGTAACCATAGTTATGGTAATTCATAATTTGTTTTAAAGTATCGTAAACTTAAATAAATAAAAAATTATGTAAATTGTTAACACTGTTCATAATTCATATAATCATATCATCATATTTTATTTTTAATGTATACTTAATTAAATATTTAAATATATCATTCATAAATCTTTTTTCCTTTCAAATTTTCTTATAAACTCTTATTTTTAAATACTATTAGTTTATTTTTTTTATAATTAACATATTTTTTTATGTGAAATATCTATGTAATACTTGGGTTTACGAACATCAATCAATGTGTAAATAATATGTCACGTGTCATGCTTTCATTTGATTTGTCATGTGTCACACTCTCCTTTGACATTTCATTTACTAAATTTAATTTATATTTTAAAGAAAATCAATTATATTCAAAATTGATCTTAATAATTAATTAAAATTAAATATTTCTGTTATTCTTAAAATAATAAAATTATTATATTATATATAGTTATAAATATTTAGTTTTTAAATAAACCCATATAATACATGGGTAATGATCTAGTGAATCTATATAATTCTAAACCTAAATTTGCAAACTTTGCTTCTTGTTAGGATAAAATTAGATCGAATATTCCTACCTTGCTGTAAATCTGTTAAAAACTACAAGTTATGTACACCCACTTCACAAACACCCCAATTCTTCCTCAAAAGGAAGCAGGTCGCCGGCGCCATTGTCGTTAGTGTGGTGGCCAAGGAGCAGGACTTGATACCTCTACAAAGCAATGACTTTACTGATCATCAAAGTGGTGTTTTTGTAGGTGGGATTGAGAGGGAGGTTGAAGGAGAACAAGGGGTTCCGTTGATTGGTGGTTTTGGTGATAATGACGGGAGGTTGTCTTTTGAAGGTGGCTTCTCGTCGGCTTCCACCGGTGGTGGCGGCGGGAATAAGGTGATGGAGGATAAGGGGTTTGATAGGCTGATGGATAGGGCTATTCATGCCACCATTGTTCTTGCTGCTGGTACTTTTGCTATCACCAAATTGCTCACAATTGATCATGATTCTTGGCATGTAAGTTCATCATTGTACATAAACCCTTCGTTCTGGTCTTCAATTTCTCCAAAATTGCTAAGGGGGTTCATATGATTCGGGTTCGGTTATTTTGCACACCAGGAGTGCAATTTTGGAAAAGGGGTCCAAAATTGCTAAAGGGGTTCTAGTTGATGCATTTTCATTTTCAATGGCTATGAAGATTAATCTTGAAGGAAAATTTTATATTTTATTGTAGAATTTAATTGAATTGTTAGAACTGAACTTTAGGCTTCTAGCTTTTTTATTCCCCCTTGTTGGCGTTGCTAGTATTTGTATTTCATGATAAACTTATTCCTTTAGTGGGGTTTATAGCTTACTCCCTTAACTTGTATGGTTTGAAGTTGAAGGATTAAGGTTTCATATATAGTGCACATAAGTAAATTTCATGAAAAATGTTGCAGAATAAGTAGAATTTAAAAGAGAGCGATAAAACAGGGAAACTGCCATCTTTTACTTAACTTGGCATATCAATGTTGTCAAAAGTTCATGTCTTTCTTCACAGGGATGGACCATATACGAAATACTAAGGTATGCACCTCAACGCAACTGGAGTGCATATGAAGAAGCTCTAAAAGAAAACCCCGTGTTGGCAAAGATGATGATAAGTGGGGTCGTTTATTCTCTTGGTGACTGGATTGCACAGGTTAGCTTGTTTTTGAGTTTTGGTAAGAAACTCACTTGTCACTATAGTAATTCAACTTAGTATTAAAGGCACCATGATTTACATAATTGGTATCGTGCTTGGCTAAAAGTTGATTGTGTTGGATTTTGACTGAACATCCCAAGTTGGAATGTAGGCTAGATGAGAGCACTTGTGTCTAACACCTGTTTGCCAATTAGTAGTAGGGGCTTAAGATCCCATGGTTGGGCTAGTATGCACAGTAAATGAATCATTTGGGTCATCTTGAAATAGTTTTTCATCAAGTAACAGATAGACTCCTTAACACAAATGGTAAACACATAACATAATATTTTAAATAATCTAGTGGTCTTCTTTCTACGATTTATTGAGATTCATGCATTCAACATGTATATGTAGTGCTGTGAAGGAAAACCACTCAGGTGGCCGCAACCTGCGATCCATATCGCATGTACCGAAACGCGGTACAATCGCGTTCCAAACGCCACATGGATCGGGTTCCAGTGTCCTATAGGTTCGCGAACCAGATTGAAAGTCAAATCGTTCCATATTGTAGGTCAATTCGTTCCAATCGTTATTCAATTCGATAATGGGTACGCGTTTTAGAAGATTGGAACAGGAAACAGATCAAATTTGTTTGGAGCGGGAAATAGGAAACGGAAAACAACGATTCATTGATTTTGACTCATCGTGTGATCCATAACCATCATTTTTCATAACCATCATTTTTCATAATTGGATCTATATTCTTCCAAAGTTGTATCTACAAAACTTTAGCAGTAAAACAACATAATTGCAAGCTTCATGATTGATGGATTGATTCACAAGCAATTATCGAGTCATTTATCAACTTAAAGAGGGAAAGGTTTTGGGTTTGATTTCATTGACAACTAACGATCCTTGTAGGTTATTCAGTATCTAACCAAAGAGATTTTCATCCGATTTGAGTATACATGACATAAATAGCTAGAACCCATTAACATAATTAATATATTATTGAGACTATTTGACACATGTATTTCCTTATATCATATGTTTCCTTATTATGTATTTCCTTATATTATATGTTTCCTTATATTAGAGGGATTAGAATGCAACTAGTATAGAGTTTAGAGTGTAAATGTATCTCTTATATAAACCCTTGTAATCAGTGTTTTATACACAACAATATACAAACAATATTGAGTTCAACTTGGTATCAAAGCCTAGGTTCTAGAAACCCTAGCAAAAAAAATTCTGCTGCCAAACAACAGCAGCCCATCGCCACCAGCACCCTGCGCCGCCTTCTACCTGGCCCTCTCCTTCCTTGCACCGCCAACAGCTGCCTGCTGCCCCCTCCCTTCTGCCCCTGTGCTGCCGCCACAAACAGCAGCCCCATAAACCCCACAAACAGCGGCCCTCCCTTATATGCTGCCGCCCACAAACAGCAGCCACAAACAGCAACCATCCACCGATCTCCATGGCTTCTATTGTCCCGTTCACTCCAACAGAGAAAACTGGTCATAATTCTCACAAGTTTGGCTTTACCCTTTCCCCAACCAACTATGGTTACTGGAAAACAATGCTCCAGCCGTTTCTTATCACCAACGATTTGTTTGGCTATGTTGATGGCACTATACCTTGCCCTCCGATGACCATAGCCTCCCCATCCTCATCCGACAAAGACGGTACCACAGTACCCCTACCCCAATTGAACCCTAGTTACACTGCCTGGGTCTCTAATGATGCTCACGTTCGCATGCTCATTCTTTCTACCATCTCTGAGGCATCTTTCCAGCATGTTCAAGGCCTCACTTCTCAAGATTTGTGGTTGTCCCTTGAACGTGCCTATGCCCCTCACACCTCTTCTAGGGAATACCCTCTGAAAACCCACCTTCTCAAACTCCAGATGAACCCTGATGAAACCACCACCGCTTACTTGACTCGCGCCCAGGAATACTCCATTGCCTTAGCCAATATTTGAGAACCCCCAAAGGAGAAAGATTTAGTCATGTTGGTTATCTCAGGCCTTCGAGAAGAATACAACGGCTTAAAATCCGCCCTTATCTACTTCCCGATCACGACTACATGATCAAGAAGTCTACACCCGATGTTTCCCCAACTCAGGCCTTCCTGGCCACTGTACAGAGTCGCACTCCCGCCCCCACTCCAACTCCCGATCAGCTTCACGCTCACCAGCAAGCTTTATCTCAGCTCGGTCTTCAGGTTCAACCGCTTACTGCTCAGCCTGCACAAGCCCACTACACCAATCGATCAGGTAACTCTCGGGGTCGTGGTCGTGACTCCCGTCGTGGCCGCGGAAATCACTACAATCGGAATCAAGGCGGTACTCGCGAACAGTTCAGCTGGGCTTCTACTCAGAATACAGTATTTGGTACATGCAACAGGTGTGGCATTGGTCATATTCCGTCACAGTGCCCCAACCGTGACCCTGCTACTATACGGCCATGACAGCCTCCTTTAGCCAATTTCACAGACTCCCGTGCCACCTCATCAACGTCTTGGCTTTCGGATACAGGTTCTAATCATCACGTTACACCGGACCTCTCTAGTTTCGATCACTCTGAGGCTTACTACGGTACCGATAATCTACATTTTGGCAACGGTAAGGGCTTACCCATTCTCCATATTGGCTCCACAAACCTTTATTCACCCGACAAAACTTTCTCCCTTAAAAACATTCTCCATGTGCCTGAAATTAAACAAAATCTTCTTTCTGTTCAACAATTCTGTCTTGACAATAACGTGTTCTTTGAATTTCACTCTTCTTTCTTTGTTGTGAAGGACAAGTCTACACACACTATCCTCCTCACGGGTCCAAGTAATGGCGGTCATTATTCCTTTAGCCTTCCTCGAAGTCAACCGATTCTCAAAGTTGGTTTCTCCGCTACTCGTACTTCTTCCACAATTTGGCATCATCGCCTCGGACACCCTCATCCACAACTTTTTAATTCAATGGTTTCTAAGTATAGTTTACCTTTACTTAATAAAAGTTCTAGTAGTTTTTCGTGTGATTCATGTTTAGTAGGCAAGTCGTCAAAACTGCATTTGTTACCATCTACTTATAAAAGTTCTCATGTTCTGGATTTAGTCTTTTGTGATGTTTGGGGGCCTGCTCCTGTTACTTCGTTTGATGGCCACACTTATTTTTTATTATGTGTTGATCATTATTCTCGCTTCATGTGGATTTTTCCTTTAAAGCTGAAGTCTGATGTGTATGCTACATATAAAAGCTTTCTTGTCATTGTTGAACGTCAATTTCAAACCAAACTCAAAACCGTCCAAACTGATTGGGGAGGGGAATTCCGGAATCTTTCCAAATTTTTCACCTCACTCGGCATCCTTCACCGCCTTTCCTGTCCTCACACGAGTGAACAAAACGGTTTTGTTGAACGTCATCACCGTCATGTTGTCGAAACAGGTCTCACTTTACTCGCCGCGTCTCATGTTCCTCAACGTTTTTGGCACTTCGCTTTTGACACTGCTGTATAGCTCATCAATCGCATGCCGTCTAGGACAAACTCCGGTGTCTCTCCATTTGAACTCTTGTTCAAACATCCACAAGATTTCTCTTTCCTTCGAGTCTTTGGGTGTCAGTGCTTCCCTCATCTCCGTCCATACAACAATCACAAAATGGACTTCCGTTCTACTCCCTGTGTCTTTCTTGGCTACAGTCCAACCCATCATGGCTACCGTTGTTTGGACACACAGTCCGATCGCCTTTACATAGCCCGCCATGTTCGCTTTAATGAGCAGTCGTTTCCCTTTCACCAAACCTCCACCGCTCCTTCTCCTACATCCCCTCCTGACCCATACACTTCTACCTACCCTAATCCACACCCCACCCTACTCACCACGCCCACTAACCTACCTTCACCTTCCGACCCGCCTACCTCTCCTACACCTACACCTACTCCTACACCTACACCTACAAACCCACCTCCCCTTATTCACACATATCACCGTCGCCCCAGATCTACCCAATCACCCACTCCTACTACTGCCCCTCCCACTACCCGTACTCGTCCAGCCAACTTACGTCCCAACCCCAAGCAAACCAAACCCTATAATGCCTCCTCTATTTACACAACCCACACCGATATCGAACCACGTCTTTTTTCCGTTGCTAAAAAAGATCCTCGGTGGCGTCACGCTATGTCTGAAGAGTACTCGGCCCTAATACGGAATGGTACGTGGTCACTAGTTCCCCGTCCGAAGTCTAATGTTGTTGACTGTAAGTGGGTTTACCGGCTAAAGAAGGACCAAACTGGTAAGATCCAACGCTACAAGGCCCGCCTGGTCGCCAAAGGTTTTCGGCAGCAACCCGACATTGACTATCAGGAGACATTCAGCCCGGTCGTCAAGGCCACCACTATCCGCGTTGTTCTCTCCTTTGCTGTTACCCAAGGTTGGTCTCTCCGGCAGCTCGATGTTCAGAATGGGTTTCTCCATGGAACCCTTACAGAGACTGTCTATTTGGAACCACCTCCGGGCTTCATTGACCAGACCAAACCAGATCATGTGTGCCTCATTCACAAGTCCTTATACGGCTTAAAGCAGGCTCCCCGTGCCTGGTTTCATCGCCTATCTACGGTCCTTCGCTCGCTTGGTTTTCAGGGCTCCAAAATGGATCCCTCCTTATTTATTTATTCTCGCCACGACACTCTACTATACATGCTCGTATATGTTGATAACATTGTCTTGACAGGTAACAATCAGCAGGCAGTCTCAGCCAATCCTTTCCCATTCAGGATCTGGGATCCCTATCATACTTTCTCGGTATTGAAGTCACCAGCATGGGTACAGATGTGCTACTTTCTCAGCAGAAATACACTCTTGAACTTCTCCAACGCGCCAGCCTTTCTCAGTCCAAACCAGTTCCTTCTCCCATTACTACGACTGCTAATCTTGCTCTTGGTGATAGTGCTACATTTTCCGACCCGGTCAAGTATCGTCAGATTGTGGGTGCTCTACAGTATGTCACCTTGACTCGTCCGGACATTACTTTTGCCGTCAACAAAGTTGCTCAGTTTATGCACTGCCCTACAGAAAATCACTGGTCGGCTGTTAAACGGATTCTTCGCTATCTGCAAGGCACCTCTACTTTCGGATTACGGCTTCGGCGCGACTCTAGCACTCTTCTTCACGCCTACACTGATTCTGCCTATAACACTATTACAGGGTTCTCAGATGCTGATTGGGCTGGTTGCCCAGATGACCGTCGATCCACCGGAGGGTATGCTATCTACCTAGATTTAAACCTAGTATCCTGGTCTGCACAGAAACAGAAGACTGTCTCTCGGTCATCTACAGAATCAGAATACAAGGCTCTAGCTAATACAGTCGCTGGCTAACTTGGCTTGAAACACTGTTGCACGAACTTCAAGTCCCTCTTAAGAAGACCCCTACGCTATGGTGTGATAATCTCGGTGCTACCTATCTTTCTGCCAACCCTGTGTTCCATGCTCGGACTAAGCACGTAGAGGTTGATTTTCACTTTGTTCGAGAAAAGGTTGCGGACAAGCAGCTTTCGGTCCAGTTCATAACCACCGATTATCAGATTGCAGAGATCTTCACCAAGCCGCTTCTTTCACAGCGTTTTATTTTTTTACGATCTAAGCTACAGGTCAATCCCCGGGCTTAGCTTGCGGGGGAATATTTGACACATATGTATTTCCTTATATCATATGTTTCCTTATTTTGTATTTCCTTACATTATATGTTTCCTTATATTAGAGGGATTAGAATGCAACTAGTATAGGGTTTAGAGTGTAAATGTATCTCTTATATAAACCCTTGTAATCAGTGTTTTATACACAACAATATACAAACAATTATTGAGTTCAACTGAGACGACTATTGATGTTGAATAAGGATTGGACATTTATATCGGAATTTAACTTTAGTTTTTTTTTTCACTTGACCCATGGTTTATTTTTTATGGAGCTTATGATTCTTGATGGTTCCTCAACTCTACGGTGTTTTGCAGATCGATAAAGGATGCGTCTCCCTACAACTGTTACTAACCCTGGGAAAATACTGTGGTAGACAATTCCTCTATTGGCATCGTTATAGTCGAAGGCGTTAGTGGCGAGGCTTTCACTACTGTTGTGTTTATTGTTGTGTGTTTCAGATAGTCAAGCAGAGTGTTGTTGATAGTATCACCATTGTTGGGAAATAGTTTAAGTACATTCAAGCTGTTAGTTTAGACTTCTCAGACTGTTAGTCGATTTTACATGTAAATACAAAGTTCATGCTGCTAGTTGAAGAAACTCGAGCTGCCAGTGTAAAAGTTCAAGCTGCCAGAGCAAAACAACTCAAGCTGCTCAGTTCATGCTGTCAAGAGATTCAAGCTGCTCAACAGTTTCATAAACAGAAAGTGCTGATCTTCAGGAAAGATATCTACACGAAGATTCCAGCATATCTACTATCAGAGAAGTCATAGTCCTTCAAGGAAACAAGTCCAAAAAGCAATATAAATACAGAGAATAGGTCATTCTATTGTATAGGTTTTTCTGCATATTTTTGAGTCTGTAATTGCTTCGTTGGTTAAGTTTTCTTAAGCCTCTAAGGTTGTAAAACCCTAAGAACAGTCTGTGTTCTTCGTCTAGTCAAACAGATTAGAGGTGATTGTAATCAGTGAATTCAGCAATACAAACAGTCTTGATTACTTCTTATGTTTTATGCTTCATTGGTTCTGAAAGTTTTTGTCAAAATAATTAAGTGTTATTCCGCAAACTTCTTAATTAAACTTTGATTCAAAGCAAGATTATTGATTTATACTCTGATAAATTTCAAATCAGTTAATCTTGGTTATTCAGTTTTAGATCCTGTCAAGTGGTATCAGAGCCACAGGTCGTTCTTTGTTTTTCAAAGTCGAAAACTTTCTTTCAAATTTTTAATCTTTTACAATGGAATTTGAAAATAGCAGCAGTGGATCTGGCAAGGACTCAAAGTGTCTATGCTCAAGCCCACTGAGTTTGAGATGTGGAAACTCAGGATTCAACAGCATATTCAATTCATTGATTATGCCATATGGGAAGCTGTTGAATTCCCTCCTGTAGTTGATCCAGAACTTGATGCTGAGGGAAAACCAGTCAAAACTCCTCCAAAAACTGAACTTGAAAGGAAGGCTAGAATGAATGAAGTGAAAGCACTCACACTATTACAAATAGCCATTCCTAATGCTTATCAACATCAGGTCAAAAAGTTTTATACTGCTCACTCTCTTTGGAATGCCTTAGAGAAGAGGTTTGCTGGTAATGCAAGTACCAAGAGAAATCAAAAAGACCTCTTGAAACAGCAGTATGAAAACTTTTCTGGTGGCAAGAATGAAAACCTCACTCAAATCTTTGACAGGTTCAACAAACTGATAAGTGAACTGGAAAGTGCAAAGGTCAATCTGGATCAAGATGAAGTCAACAGAAAGTTTCTCAGATCTCTTGGAGAAGAATGGACAGTCTATGCTGCACAATGGAGAACAAAAGACACTCTTGATGAGATAGAATTGGATGATCTGTATAACAGTTTAAGAGTGTTTGAGACTGATAGTGATGCTAAAAAGAAATCCTTTTCTTATAATCACAACACTGCTCTTCTGTCTTCTGAAAAGTCTAATAACTGTGATTCTTCTTCAGGTGGTGATGGCAATTCTGCTGAAACTCACTATGAGGCTTTTGTTGCCAATGATGGATTATTTGCTCTAAATGTTGAAGACTTGGAACAAATTCATCCAGATGATCTTGAAGAGATGGATTTAAAGTGGCAACATGCAATGCTGACCATGAGAGCCAAAAGATTTCTGAAAAGAACTGGTAGGGCTAACTTTCAAGCCAAGACAGAAGGCAAACCATCTTTTGATAAATCAAAAGTGGAATGCTATAAATGCCATAAGCTTGGTCGCTTTGCCAGAGAATGTAGATCTCAAGGTCAACAGCCATCAAGGACTCCACAGCCTATCCAAGCATCATCATCCACAGCACTTGTCTCTCAAGAAGACAATGTGTTTGACTGGAGTGATCAGACAGAGGAGGAATTTCAAAATCAAGCACTTATGGCAGAAACATCAAATGTCTCCTCCACTGAACTACCATCTGAGGTAAATTCTAAACTCTGCTCTCAATCATGCAAAAATATGGTTAAAAAGTACAGAGATCATAATGAGAGCATGTGCAAAACTCTAGCTAAGATGGAAGAAAGGAGATATGAATATATGCAAGCCATAGAAGATCTGGAAAAACAGATAAATGATTATAAGGATAATGAGATTCAAATGGGGTATGATAGAACCTATCATGAATGGGAGAAAAAGGAACTCAATAAGAAAATAGAATCTCTGAATAAAAAGGTAGAAGAGACTGAACAGAAGGTGTTAGAGGCTAATAAGAAACTAGAATCTGTTAACATAGATCTAGGTAACTTCAAGTTGGCAAATCAAAAGCTGAAACACCTAATGGAAGTACAATTTAAAGACAGGGTGAAATCTCAGATTAATCCCAAAGAAGGTATAGGATATAGGGCCACTCCTCCTCCATACAACAACAAGTACATACACCCAATGAGTGAGGTTGCTGATAGACTTGTCAATGAACCACTAGATGAGTCTATGACTATTGTAGATCCTATCCTTGATAACAGTCCTGAATTAAAAGAAGATAAGAGTCAAAATAGAGACTGTGACACAAAGAGTGCACACATAGAAGTCCAAGTTCCCAGTAAGAAAGGAAAAGAGAAGATGAGTGTATGCAATGCTACTCCACAAGTTTCTGTACATTCTAACTGTAACACTGCATCTTCATCAAAAGGAACTAAAAGAGGTAAAACTGTTTCTATCTGCACATGCCAAAAGCATGGTGTTCAAAAGTTTCCTAAACAACATCAGGTAAGAGGAAACCAGAGAAACAAGAACCAGAAATTGACAGAAAAGTCTGGTGTTCCAATTCAAACTGTCAAAAGATGCTTTCACTGTGGAAGGAAGAATCACTTAGCCAAGGATTGTTTTTACAAACCAGCTGTTGCAAAACAGACTGTGCATCACACAAAATCAAATCCTAATCAGGCAAAGCACTCAAAAGTGAAACCTTCCACAGCAGCTTCAAAGAAAACAGTTGATCACAGATTCTCAAAAGTTAATAAAAAACAGTCCACACATCAAAAACAAGTTTTGGCAAAGCCTAAATTAAGTTTTAAACAAATATGGTGTGTCAAGGACAAATCTGTTGCTCAAACTGCTAATGCAAAAGATCAGACTGCTAAGTCAAAATCTGATGCTGTTAGTGCAAAAACTGAAACTGTTAGCACTACAAACACAGCTCAAGCTGCTGGGCATCAAACTGGAGCTGCTAGTGAATCATCTGAGACTGTCAGAAGAAAAGATGATCAAAATAGTTGGATACCTCATATTATCACTAAATACTCTCCAAAGACTCCATCAGTAGATCTCACCAAATATAAGAAGTCAAAAACAGTTTTTAGTTATGTCAATGTACAAGGCCAACCCAAAACCAATTTGGTTTGGGTTTACTCCACTACTAACTAAGCTGTTATTTGTGCAGGGCAACCACAGGTCTCCTCATAGATCAAGATGGCATCTGGACAGTGGATGCTCTAGGCACATGACATGCAATTCTGAATGCTTGTCAAATTTCAAAGGTTTTGATGGAGGTTTTGTTGCATTTGGAGGCAACTCAAAGGGAGGTAAGGTTGCAGGTAAAGGTACAGTTAATGCAGGCAACATGACATTCCATGATGTTCTGTATGTTGAACAGCTTAAGTACAATTTATTGAGTGTCTCTCAAATCTGTGACAAACAAAACATTGTTCTGTTCACAGATTCTGAGTGCATTGTTCTTTCAAAGGATTTCAAAGTTCCTGAAAAACTTGTTTTACTAAGAACACCAAGAAAGGACAATGTTTACTGTCTGGACACAGATCTCTTGACTAAATCAAATACTTTAAGCTGTTTAATATCCAAAGCATCATCAAATGAGTCTGCTCTTTGGCATAGAAGGATGTGTCACATGAACTTCAAGTCCATGAATGATTTAGTTAAAAAGAATCTGGTAAGAGGATTACCACCAAAGGAGTTCATTTGTGATGATCATTGTGTAGCATGTCTTAAAGGTAAGCAACACAAAACTTCTCATAAGGCCAAAGAAGTAAATTCAATCTCATCTGTTCTTCAGTTGTTACATATGGATCTATTTGGTCCAACATCTGTTTTGAGTTTGAATAAAAAGGCATACTGTTTAGTCATTGTTGATGATTTCACCAGATTTACTTGGGTTTACTTTCTTAGGTCCAAAGATGAAACTGCTGAGCTAGTTAAATCTTTTATCCTTAAGATAGAAAACCAATCCAATTCCAAAGTTAAGGTGATAAGATCAGACAATGGAACTGAATTTAAAAATCACATTCTAAACAGTTTTTGTGAGTCCAAAGGCATTGCTAGACAATATAGTGCACCAAGAACACCACAGCAAAATGGTGTAGCTGAAAGAAAGAACAGAACATTAATTGAGGCTGCTAGAACAATGCTAGCTGATTCAAATCTGCCAATGACTTTCTGGGCAGAAGCTGTTAATACAGCCTGTTATGTTCTAGATAGGGTTCAAGTAGTTCAATCACAAGGGAAAACTCCCTATGA
>JAANYP010002035.1:109308-148744 GCA_020465985.1 Centrapalus pauciflorus | reverse complement strand
AACAAGTTGTGAAAAACACACCGGTTAAGGTTGGACCAAAGGAAGTGATTAGGACAAATTCACCGAATCGTGTCAATAATCAATCTAGGTCAGCACCTCAGCAAGTCTATAGGAGCACAACACCTAGCAGGTCACATACTCCAGTTAGGTCACATACTCCAGTTAGACAATATGCATCGGTAAGAGCTCAAGGATCACAGTCAGAAATGGCATATAATAGAAATTATTCTAGAGCTCCACAATAAATGCCTACACCAAGGCAAAGAGTGAACTTAAATCACTCGGCACACCAACAGCATTCAGTTCAAAGGCCCAAGTCACCTGAAAGGCGAGATGGGTACTTGAAAGAGTTCACGTATGTGGACGAGAATGGTATTACCAAGTCAGTCATGGCTTGGGTTCCCCGTGATAACTAACATCTTTTCTTTCATGTGCAGGAGATAACTACAGGTCCAAACAACAAGTGGTTCGTCGACAGTGGTTGCTCCAGGCACATGACGGGGGAAAGAAGTCTTCTCACAGACTTCAAGGGGGGTAATAGGGGATTCGTATCATTCGCTGGTAACAAGGGTGGAAACATCACGGGTACCGGAGTGGTCACTAATGGGACAATAAAATTGGACCAAGTTTATCACGTTGATAAACTGGTTCATAATCTCATTAGTGTATTTCAAATCTGTGATAAGAAGAACTCGATGTTATTTACTGACACTGAGGCGTTGGTGCTAAAGCCTGGATTCAAAATTCCTGAAGAATGGGTGTTGATGCGGGCGCCAAGGAAGAACGACTTGTACATGCTGGATATGAACAAGCCAGAGACTTCGATGGGGCCAATTTGTCTACTATCCAAAGCTTCAGAGACGGAATCCGTACTGTGGCACAGACGCATGGCTCACCTGCAAATGAGAAAGATGAATTACATAACGACGCATGGACTGGTGCAGGGTGTGCCCATGAAAAGTTTTCAGTTCGAGGATAAGTGTCTACCTTGCATGAAGGGCAAACAGCACAAGAAGACACACAAGTCCAAGAAGCAGAATTCCATAGCCTCAACATTCGATCTGTTGCACATGGACCTTTTCGGCCCAATCAACAAAAGGAGTATCGGAGGTAGTTGGTACTGCTTAGTTATCACTGACGATTACTCACGTTTTTCTTGGGTTTTCTTTTTAGGTACGAAGGACGAGACGGCTGCAAAGCTCATCGGGTTCTTGGACCAAGTGGAGAACTCATACGGAACTAGGGTTAAACATATTCGTAGTGATAATGGGACTGAATTCAAAAACACTGTAATTGGTGTATATTGCCTATCAAAGGGCATAGTGCATCAATTCAGTGCACCATATGAACCTCAACAGAATGGTGTGGCCGAACGTAAAAATAGAACTTTGATTGAGGCTGCAAGGACTATGCTTTCGAATTCAAAGCTTCCTACCATGTTTTGGGGGGAGGCAGTGAATACCGCGTGCCACATTTTAAACCGAGTCCTTACAGTCAAATCATTGAACAGAACATGCTATGAAATTTTGAATAAACGGCCACCTAACTTAACTGGATTCGAACCGTTTGGAGTACCATGCACACTTTTAAGAACAAAACATCAACCGAAGTTTGGTGAAAAGGCTGACGAAGGATACTTCCTAGGTTATGTGCCAAACTCACCAAACAAACGGGTGTTTAACAAAACAACTGGTACTGTGGAGATTGTGTATAACATTGAAGTCACAAGTTATACACATGAACCCCAAACTGGTCCGGGATGGATATTTGACTATGATAAGTTATTTGAGTCATTTAACATTCCTTTGGATGATAATGCAGGTACAATCGAGAAGGACATGGCGACGTTGCATCTGAACGACGATGGCCAAATCTTTCCGAGGACCACGTTCGAATCTACATCCGAGCCTACTGCGACTGTGGATGGATCTCCAGAAGTTGCTGATCAGGAAGCACCTACAACTGAGAATCAGTCTCAAGCATCGAGTTCCAATTCTGAGGAAAACGTCCGTGAGTAGGAAAATGTAGAAGCTGAGCCTGTTCCCCCATTAGGTGAAATATGATCCAACTTAGGAGATAATCTAAGGGTTGATGAAATAGAGACCTCTAGGATTAACAAGAACCATCCAATAGAAAGCATCATAGGAAATCCTAACGAGGGTGTGAAGACTCAGAGTAGTGTAAATAACAACACCGTGTGTTGTCGATGATAAACGACTCCGAGGCATATCACACATGTCTTTATTCATGTTTCATATCGCAGGTAGAGCCTAAGAATGTGCAAATGGCACTTAAGGATAACTCCTGGGTTGAAGCGATGCAGGAAGAACTTTCACAGTTTAGGAAACTAGAAGTGTGGGAGTTAGTTCCGTTACCTCGAGGGGAGATTGCAATAGGAACCAAATGGGTTTTTAAGTGCAAAAGAGACGATCGGGGTATAGTCACGCGCAATAAGGCGAGATTAGTTGTAAAGGGTTTCAACCAAGAGGAGGGAATCGATTACAATGAGGTGTTTGCACCAGTAGCAAGGCTGGAAGCCATTAGGTTGTTTCTAGCTTTTGCCTCCTTCAAGGGCTTTAAGGTATATCAATTAGATGTTAAGAGTGCTTTCCTATATGGGAAAGTGAAGGAGTTGGTGTATGTAGAACAGCCGCCCGGATTTACAGATCCAAAATATCCTGATAGAGTATATCGCTTAGATAAGGCTCTTTATGGATTACATCAGGCACCTAGGGCGTGGTATGAGACTTTATCCAACCATCTTTTAGAAAACGGTTTTGAAAGGGGTAGGATAGATAGTACTCTATTTGTGAAGAGGAAGGGAGAACACTTTATCTTGGTACAAGTGTACGTCGATGATATCATTTTTGGATCATTAGACGAACAAATGTGCAAAGATTTCGAGAAGGTGATGAAGTCTAAGTTCGAGATGAGTGCTATGGGGAGTTGAATTTCTTTTTAGGGTTACAAGTTGACCAAAAGAAGGAAGGGATGTTTATCCATCAAACTAAGTACGTCTATGACATATTAGAACGGTTTGGAATGGAGGGAACTAAGTTGACTGCCCACTTCAGCACGCCGATTCAAGTGAATCACAATCTCGGGCCGGGTACTGAAAGTGATACCGATGTGGATCCGACTTTATATCGGGCCATGATTGGGTCACTTATGTATTTAACTGCTTCAAGACCTGACATAATGTTTGCTGTGTGTATTTGTGCTAGGTTTCAAGCGAATCCGAAGGAGATGCATATGAAGGCTGTGAAGCGGATTCTACGATACCTCAAGTCGAAACCGAAGTTGGGTCTTTGGTATCACGCCGAGGGAGATCTAGAGTTGGAAGCGTTCACGGATTCTGATTACGGAGGATGCAGCTTGACGCGCAAATCAACGACTGGAGGTTGTCAGTTCCTAGGAGGGAGATTGGTATCCTGGCAATGCAAGAAACAAACATCGGTAGCCGTTTCAACGTGCGAGGCCGAGTATGTTGCTGCTGGTAGTTGCTGCTCACAGGTTCTGTGGATACAGCAACAATTGCGGGATTACGGTTTGGCTTACACTCAAACTCCTATTAGGATAGATAATCAATCTACAATTGCTATAACTAATAATACAGTTAAACACAGTAAAACAAAGCACATAGACATAAGGCATCATTTTATTCGTGATTGTGCTGAAAAGAATCTAATCAAACTGGTAAAAGTGGCAACAGAAGATAACAATGCAGATTTATTTACCAAAGCGTTTGATAAGACACGGTTTGAGTATTTAATTCAACTGAATGGAATGCGCAACCCAGAGTAATTTGATCTTAGTAGTAATAAGTTTATTTTCTTGAAGAGTCGTAGTGTTTCTTTCTTTACTGTAGTCTGCTAATTTAGGAAAGTTTCTATTTTTAGTAAGCTTCTATTTTTAGTAAGTTTCTATTTTTAGTAAGTTAGTAGGTTAACTTAGTTTACTGCTTTTTCTTATGAAAAACAAAAGAAAAAAGAGAGAAAATTACAAAAATTATAAAAAAAAGAGAATATCAAAAAAAAAAAAAAGGAGTTTAGTCTTAGATACATAGGTTCAAAGTGACGAAAATTAGCACCGTCGTTACAGACTCTTAAGTATTTAGGCTTTCACACATAATGCAACTAAATTCTAAGTGTTATACTTTATTTAGTTTGATGTGTTGGTAGGCATAATACATATAGGGAATCTCAAGGCTAATAAAATATTCTAGAAAAAGTCAAGCGTGTCACTAACTTAGATGTATGACCAATCGGTCTTAATTTTTATGTACAAGACATACAAACATTGAGTCTAAATGAGGTATGCAAACTTTCTGGGGATGTATGGCAACATCAAATACATCTGAAAATGGAAAGAATAGAAATATCATGTAAAACTAAGAGTCGAAAACATGCAACTTTGTTGTACGTAAGTACAGACCTGTTGTCTCTGTTTAGATTCGGGTTAGCAGACATGTCGCTTTGTTGTACGTCAGTACAGACCTGTCACCACTATCTGCTAACTTTAAAAGAAAACCTTAAGTCGAACTAAGACACTCTGTTGTATGAAAATACAGACCTGTGTCCGATGTTTGTCTTTTAAAGAAAGTTTGCAAATACCAACAAATTAGAATCTTTGTCTGTGTGCCTTGATCATAAAAGTATGTCTATGTCTGAGTCACGTAAGATAATTTCCTGATAAATAAAAAGGCCAAGGGATATTCCGAAATGTAGAATGTTTAAAGGGGTAAAATACCAACAATCGGATAAATAGGTATGTCACGACAAACAATCAAAGGAATAAAAATTCCTAAGTGTGAAAGTTTAAGTACTGAAAGTAAGTATCAGACATCGCTATCTGATTGAACCTTTCATAGACTATACTCATCAAAAAATATGTTGTTTAAGTAATTAGCTTAGCTTGTAAATTTTTTAGTATAGCTTAAGTCTAGATTAAATTTTTGGTCAACATTTTACCTTAGTTTATTTTATTTTATTTTATTTTAGTTTAGTTTAATTTTGACTTAGGTAAAAGGTCAAAAGTTACTGAGGGTGCTTTCAAAGTTGAATAAAATAATCAATGCGTGAATTATCTTGAGCTTAGGGTAAAAGAATTGGCATAGTTTATCTGGTTACACAATACCGTAGAAAAAAGTTGGAAAAGTTGAAATTATTTCAAAATTTTCGAAATTTTTCTAAGTGTTGGTGGTTTCGAATCTAAGACAGACTCGAATAAGGAGTAATTCGAATCTGTCAGTAGATTCGAATCTACACTTAGACTTGAAGGTTGGTAGTATATATAGGTCAACAGTGAAGTCATTTAATACTTACTGTTCTCGAATCTATACCCTCGAATCTATATTGGCGATTTCGAATCTGTTCTCGAGTCTATCGTAATCCTTCTAAACGACAATTTGTCGAGTTTGAAGACTGTGTGTTCGATTCTACTCTTGCATCTAGGTATAATCAACTTGATTGTACAAGATTTATGTAGTTTTATACACAAGTTTAGGCTAAAACATCAAATTTTGAAGTTTTATGGGTCAAAATAGGGTTTTTGCTAAATAACTAAGTTTGGGCCTATAAAATATCAAATTAAAAGCATAAATCAAGGATTAGAACCTAGTTGAACTAATGTATGTGATTTACCTAGTTCAAAATGGTTAAAATCTTGGGTTTTGTTGAAACAATGGCCGACGGGGCTTCGAGTCTATTCTTGGATTCGAATCTGTTCATGGGTTTCTCGAATCTGTCATTAGATTCGAGATGACCATGATATTCGAATCTGTCCATTAGACTCGAATAGGGACTTTTCGAATCTGTCCATTACACTCGAATATGGACACTTCGAATCTGTTACTTTCGAATCTGTACTTTATTTACTTTGTTTAATTTAAATTTTATTAAACTTGGGGAAATTTAATTGTGTTAGATTTTGTATTTAATCAAGTACAAAATAAAACAAATTTGAATTTAAACAAGTTTATTGATTTTTAATGAGTCTAACAGTTTTGTTTATTGTGCAGATATGGCGGCTGGAGCTTTTGTCCCAAAGCATAATATGGTCCTTAATCCTGATAATAATATCCCTGAGGCGCAGGGTTTTCGCCAAGTTTTGGATTTCCTAGCTGAATCTAGGATTAGCTATGCGTTGTATCATAACATTCCAATAGTCATTTCGTATGTACGGCAGTTTTATGACCATTTACAGGTTGATTGTACTGTCACCCCGACAGTTCTAAGAACTAGAATTGCTGGACAGCCGCTAGTCTTCTCTGCAGATATGTTGCGACAGGTTCTGCAGTTGGGAACACAGGAACAGGAGGACGGGCCTATTAACTTCCCGTTAAGTATTAGGCAAACCGCGTTTCTGAGGATGGGCTACAGTTTGGATGTTACGAAGTCATCGTATATCAAGAGTGGACTGATAGGACAGTGGAGATTCTTGGTGCACGTTTTCATGGCTTGTTTTGCGCCGAAGAAGGCTGGATTTGACTACATAGTGTCAAAGATCCAATCGGGGGTTATTGCACTGGTGTATAATCGGAAGTTCAGCTTCTCGCAAATGTTTTTCTCGGAGTTCGTCCATCAGCTTACAGCTCCAGAAAGGGAAAGATTTCTGCTGTATCCAAGATTTGTTATGATGTTGATAAGGCACTTCTTGCCAAATTTGCCACAGTCAGATGACTCTCTGAGCGTTAATGTTATGGACAAACGCATTTTTGCTGACTGTTCCTCACATCGAGGAAGATTAGCTGTTCCGGTGGCGCGTCCATTGTTTGGAGCGATTGTGGATAGGGAATTTCACGCCCCGGGAGATGCCAACTGGGCAGGGGTCGTTGAGATTCAACCACAGCAACAACAACAGCAACGTCAACAACAGCAACAGCCGCATGATCCAAGACGACGACAGAGGCCAGCCGCGAGTCAAATCCAGGCGTCAAGGCCTTCTACGAGCGACCAGCCCCAAGCACAAGAAGCAGAGACTTCAAGTGCAGTTCCCGAATCCGAGCAGATTGCTCAAACCCTGGAGGAAATATGGGCATCTGGTCCCCATGCCAATGAAGATGTTGCAGCAGCGTTAGTGGGTGAGCTGCTTAGTCCACCAGAAGATGAAGATGATGTATTTCGGGATGTAGAGGAATATGAGCCAGAAAGGGCAGATGAAGGCTTAACATCTTCGGAATCCGAATCAGAATCAGAGGAAGTTCCTGAACCAGCAGCTGCAGATCCCGGAATTCAAATTGGAACCTATGGATCGAGGTTGATTGTGAATGAAGGAGGCGAGAGGAGGCGAGAGGAAAGGGAATCTGAGGATTCAGATTTTGAAGAAGAGGAGGTTGCTCCGTTGGTGACGAGGCAAAAGGCAAAACTTCACAGATTCATGCAGGGGACATCATCAGAGTCCGATGCACAACCTCAGCCTCAAACCCAAACCCAACCACAAGCCACAGCTCCACCATCACCGCCACCTCAGCATCATGAACCATACATTCCACCACCATTCATCCCATCTCCCATTCAGTCCATTCCATCTACGTCAGCCGCATATACTGAAAATCAAAGATTCATGCAACTCAAAGGACGTGTTGACTTTCAGCATGTTCAAATCATATCCCTTACAAAAGCTGTCGGTGAGCTCCAGGAGCATAACTCAAATCTTGACAAGGAGAATGCAGAATTAAGGAAGATTGTGGAGACTGTAAGAGACGAAAACACAGAGCTAAAATCGTTTATTGCTGATCAGTCTTCAGAAATAAGATCAATGAGGTCCCTCCTTGAGCAACGTATGAAAAATCTACAAACTCAGGGGGAGACAAGTTGTAAGGAGCAGGAAGTACAGCGAAGAGATGATGATAACGAAGGCAATGATCCCGATGCAAATAAAGAGAATGAGTCTGTAGATTTTCCTGCAGCTCAAACTACACAAGTTCAGGGGGAGCCTAGTCAAGGTGAAGGAGAAATGGGAGAAGCTGGTTCATCAAAACAGCCTACAGACTTTGAAATCAGTGAGATGATTGAAGCGCTTATGGATCTCGATGATGATCCTCTGGATGTAGGTTTTGATAATGAAGATGAAGAGCTGGAGGAAGGCGAGTTTGTGCCAGAAGAGGTAGTGGACTGGCAGTCAGATGATGAGGTAGTCGCTGATGAGGATGATGAAGCTGATGAGATAGTTGTGCAGCAGAATCCTATTACCGATACCTACATGATTGATGGAAATAGAATTGTCAAAGTAGATATAGTAAATGCTGCATTGAATCCTCAGCCATCGACAGAAGAACCTGCAAGAGAGCTAAGTAATGATGAAAAAAGAAAGCTATGGTTCAGGGCTGAAGAGAAGGAGTTAGCGATTAAGAGGACAATGAGAGTGCCGGGTACTGGGAAGCTGTCTGAGCGAATTTTAAGTTGGTTCTTTGACAGAGATCTGCAGCTTTTTGTAATTAAAAGAAAAGACAGGCTTCAGTACATAAGGCGAACATTAAAAGCATTCAACTCCCTACCAAAGATCGAAATCACTGCGTTAGCATGGAAAGATTTGATAAACATTGGAAATGATCCCTATGCGAGTGTAATTGAAAGAATCATAAGAAAGGAGGGGAGATCAAGGAAATTCGAGCGTTTGAATCCAAGGGTCGGGAGAAGAGTAGAGGATCAGTCACGTATAGATCCTCTAACTGGACGACCGTGGATGAGGATTCATTACAAACCAGCTAAATGTCTGAGGAAAGTGCCTCTAAAGCAAATGCCACAGAATGTTTTGCAGAATTTACATTGGTGGTACGCCGACACTGAGACCGGGGAAGCAGTTATGGAGGATTTTGAAGAAAAAGTCATTCTTAGAGTCTACGACCGCTTCACCTGGTAAACCTCTCCAAAGAAGATCTTCAGATTTTGTATAATTGTAAGATCTCCAGTGACACACATATGGATAGTGAGGCTAGTAAGTATGAAAATGTGGTCAAGGTATGTGTCGAGAAAGGTCTGTATGCTGGTAGTATGTTGAATCAATAAATAAACCAAGTTCTTAAATCAAATGTGTGAATTATTAGAAGCTATCGTCAAGGGGGAGTCTGTTGGTACATCCTGTGTGACGATAGCAGTCTAAGTGGTCTTACATTGTGATTTAGCATGTGTTTGTTATATATGTTATTTATGGTTGATATTTATCGGTGTTTGTATGTTGGAACTTGATGTAACGTATTACAAGAAGTTCAAACATAAAGTTCAAAGATAAAATCAATCATAAGGTAATAACGTAAGTTTCATCACTTAAGTGTTTAAGTGTATTGGCTAGATTCGAATAGGTAAAGGAAGACATTCGAATCTGTGATAGATTCGAATGTATCCTTAGATTCGAATGGGCTAGATTCGAGAGTGTCATTGTGGACAGACTCGAATGGGCCTTGGGCCAGATTCGAGTTTGGCCCACATCAGACTCGAATCAGGGTCTATAATTAGGGATAGACTCGAATCATTAGAGGACTTTTAGCAGAATTCGTGAGGAATTAAGCAAAATGCTATCTCGAGTTTATCAGCTAGGTAAGTGCCGTTTCAGAGAGAATTAGTTCGTAGGATCATTCGTGTGTCGTTCGTTCAGCGTCTAATAGTCTCCGTGTTCCGTTGGTTGAGAGTTGTCCGTCTAACCGTCAATGAGGATTCCGCACTCGTTCACGGATCCGCGTCTAGATAGATCTTGCAGTCGTAGACCTTACAGAAGGAATTGACTATGATGAAACATTTGCTCCTGTGGCCAGGCTAGAAGCAATTCGTTTGTATCTAGCCTACGCTGCTCATAAGAGCATTAAGGTATTTCAAATGGATGTGAAGAGTGCATTTTTGAATGGGAAGCTGCAAGAAGAAATTTATGTCAAGCAGCCTCCAGGTTTTGAAAATGAACAACATCCAGGTTTTGTCTATAAGTTGGACAAAGATCTCTATGGTCTCAAACAAGCCCCTAGAGCCTGGTATGACACTCTTACTGAGTTCCTTATGAGCAATGGGTATTCCAGAGGTAAAGTGGATACTACACTGTTCATAAAGAAAGTGAAATCTGACATTATGCTTGTTCAAATTTATGTGGATGACATAATATTTGGTTCTACTAATGAGCAGTTATGCAAGAATTTTTCACTACTCATGAAATCTAAGTATGAAATGAGTATGATGGGAGAACCAACTTTCTTTTTAGGATTACAGGTTAAACAAACCTCAACTGGAATTTTTATAAATCAAAGAAAGTACACTTTAGATCTATTGAAAAAGTTCAAATTTGATCAAAGTTCTCCTATTAAAACCCCAATGGCAACAAATGTAAAATTGGATGCTGATGCCAGTGGCAAAGCTGTTTCAGTAACAGCTTACAGAGGCATGATTGGGAGCTTGCTATACTTAGCTGCTAGTAGACCTGATATTATGTTTGCCACCTGTTTATGTGCTAGGTTCCAAGCTGATCCAAAGGAATCTCATCTAGCTGCTGTTAAAAGAATCTTCAGATACCTGAAGGGTACACCAAAAATTGACTAAGTGTCTTTTGCTTCTTCAACCTCAAAAATTCCCAAATGGCTCACAGACCTAATCCCTTTCTCCCAGTGTTCGTTGGTGAGGATGTTGTCAAACACTCATCAATCACCACAATGCTGACCATTAAGCCCACCAACTACATTGCCAACCTCACAATCCCCAAAAACTATGTGAGGAAGGGCTATGACCAAATGGTGGAGTTTCTGAAAGTTCATCCGTTGAACTACGCCATGACTGCATCTCCTGGTGTCCTGTACCAGGAGATGGTGTATGAGTTCTGGTATACCTGTGCCTATATCCCAGAAACCAAAGTCATCAAGGGCACCATACTCAATGGGACTCAGACCATTGAGATCAACACTCATCTGCTCAGGGAAGTTCTTCGACTCCCTGTGGTTGCACAATATGATCGACTACAGCCTGAAGATGAACAGATGAAGAATCTGCTGCACTTCTGTGGTGTAGCAGAACCAAAAATTGGAGCAACACTGTTCAGGAAGGACCTCTCTCCTACCTACAGCTTCTTATTCGCCTCTGTGGTCATGTGCTTCAGCAGCAAGGTTGGTTCCTTTGACCAACTGAGCCGTGATGAAATCCCTGTAGTTCTGCAGCTTGTGGATGGAACTACCATGGACATGGCCAAATGGATTTTTGTGAATTTGAGGAACCTGGTGCAGCAAGAGTCAAGACCAGCTGCTGTTCGATATCCCAGGTTTCTGAGCCTCATTTTCAGACATGTTTGTGGTGAGCATATCTATAACTCTCAGCGTCTACTTAAGACTGCTGCATTCCCAGTTATAGGGAATAGAGTTTATTATACTCCAGTCCTGCCAAATGAGCCTCCTCTATCCACACCAATGAGGAGGCTGTTAGGTTTGGTGGAAGGACCCTCTGATGTGAGGGTGGATCCAGAAGTTGCTGCTCCCGTAACAAAATCCAAAGCCAGGTCCAAGCTTGTTAAAAGGACCCTGGCAACTGAAGCTGGGCCTGTGAAAAACAAGGCCAAAACAGCTCAGTCTGAGTCTGTTCCTTTAGCCTCTGTGGCTGAGGAAGAGCAGACTCCTCACCCTGGCTCATCTGTTGAGCCTGAAGCCTTTTTGGCTGGTGCCTCTGTGGCACAAGAGACTATGGAACAGGCCAGCCCCACTGTTCCTGACCCAGTCTCACACCCTGTCCATACAGATCCTCTCCCCTCTCCACAATCACCCACTCCATCCATTCTCTATCACAGAAAATCAATTTCCAAAAAGAAATCAGCCCACAAAACCACCTCCTCTGTTTCCTCTCAACAGGGTTCAGTTGAAAAAGAAGCAACCTCAGCTGCCTCTCCTATTTTGGGAGAAGGTTCAGCTCATCTGGAGCATGCTTCACTCCAATCTGAGTCAACCCAGAGTCAGCCTAGACCCTCTGGTTCCTCCCAACAGGAACCAGTTGTACAAAGGGAGATACCCACATCAACTATCCCAGCCTCCCAACAGGCTAAGGATATTGAAAGACAGGAGTCCTCTCCACTCCATACTGTGTCCACACTGTCCCCCACTCATATCTCCTCACACCCTGAGTCTGCACGAGGTGTCCACGCTGCTGATATAGACCAATCAGCAGCTCAGCCTCAAACTTCTGCTCCCCATGATCCAGCTGTTTTACACCAAACAGCTGCTAAGGGACCAACATCCAAAGCTGATGAACCTCAGGGATCACACCATCCCTCTGGTGAGGCTGCTCCCTCCATGCAAATTCCATCAGCAGGTTTCACCACTGCTGATGTTGAAATGCATATCCCATCTCCCAATGATGAGGTGCCATTAGACCAAGGCACTGCAGAGGGAACCCCCACTGGTCTTCATGAGGGTGTTGCAACACAAGCAGCATCTGAAAGGCCCCAAACGTCATTCCCTTCTCCTGATGATGCAGCTACAGCCGCTGTTGAAGGACCCCTTGATCCCTCCAACCTGGGTCATCTTACTTTTGCCCAGGCTATGGAGCTTCTGTCCAAAGTCCCTCTTCCCTCTCCATCACATCCTCAAACACCAGCTTCATCATCATCTTCTCCATCTACCCACTCAAAACAATCTACCCATACACCTCCATCTCCCAAAGACCTGCCTTTGAAGGATCAGCTTTCTTTGCTGACCAACAAATTTGGTTCTTTGGAAAACACCATGAACTCTCTACCCTCCATCATATCAGACTCTGTGTCTGCACAACTTCAGGGGTTCTTTGATTCGTTCAAGGCCTCTTTCCCTACCACTCCACAGCCTGATCAATCTCCACAGCTGTTAGCACTCACTGCTCAGCTGCAAACTGTGTCCACCTCCCTTTCCTCTATTCTTTCCATTCAGCAGGACTCTGTGTCCTCAATGACAGCTATTTCCCAACAGCTGTCATCACTTCTCACTTCTTGCAACTCTAACCTTCCAGCCACTCTGGCTAGCTTACAAACTCTAATTGGCTCCCTATCAAACTCTGTGTCATCAGATCTTGCTGATGTGCAAGATTCTCTAGAACTTCATCTTGCACAGCTGCAAACTCTGCTGTTCACAGCGTCTGACAGGGAAAACATTGTTAAGCTCACATCCCTTGCTGATTCCCACTCCACTTCTCTTCAGACCTGTCTTTCCCAGCTTACTGAGGTGAAGGATAACTTGGCTTACTTAGTGACTAGCCTTGTTGGTCCTAAACCTTCTGCTAAACCTGCTGGCAAGCCTGCTGACTTTGTGTCTTCAGGCAGACCAGGTGTTGAAGTCGCTGCTTCATCTCCTTTAAAAGGGGAGAAGTCATCTGCCTCGAAGACTAAGTCTAAGGGGGAGAAAACTTATTCTCCTAAGGAGATACCAGTGTCTGCAACTCACACTGGTCAGCCAGCAGATGTCTCTGAAACAGGTACAGCTGAAGGTGCCTCTCAAGCTGCTATGCCTACTCAGGCTGTCTCTCCAAACCCTGCTCAGTCTAAGGGGGAGGAAGTCATTCCTGAGGACAGGCCTAGCAGTAAAAGGAGGCACTTAATTCTAACTGAAGAAGAAGAAGAGGAAGAGGAAATTCCTGAGGCTGCTGTCACTACAGCAGCAGCTAAAGGAAAAGAAAAGGCAGCTGATGATCCCATACAGCAGAAACAGGCAGAAATTCAATTTCACAAGGCCAGGGCTAAAGAGATGGGTCTTCCTATGAACAAGTACTTTGAGTTTAGAGAAGAACAGCTTCAAGCTGTGGAAGAATTGAGAAAAGAAGAAGAATCTGCTAAAGCTGCTAAATCCTTTGCACTCCAAGAAGCAAAGAAAATTAAAATGTCTACCTTGGAGGTGCAAAAGAAAATAATGGAAGCTGCCAGACAATCAGCAGGGGAGAAAGAGAAGGAAGTAGAGAAAGGTACTCAGGTCTCTGTGACCAAATCAACAGTACCCCATGCAAGACCTCAATACCACTTTGACAACTTGGCTAAGAAAAAGTTTCATGATGTTGCTGAAAGAAGGGTAGCCAAGGAAGCAATTGTCAAAGTTGTCGCTGTATCAAGGAAAGGCAGTCAGTGGAAGCTTAAAATAACAAGGATGGGTGCAACAGGCCCAGAATTGGAAACTTATGACCACACTGATGTAGCTCAGATGGGATACAGGGAGTGGATTGAGCTGGCAGTTGCCCTGAGTGAATCAAAGTCTGAAACTGCTAAACAGATCAGGGCATATGTCAAGAAGTTGATGGAAAGAGTAAAAGATCTTGGCCTGATATCTAAGGAAATTAGTGAAGGTGTCTTTGTGACACATCCAAAAATAAAGGCCAGGAGAACAAAGAAGGACACAGAGATGGAGCTACGCCTTACACTGATCGAACAGGGCGACTATGCCATTGTAATGAAGGGAGTTGATCATAGCCTGCCAAGTGGAATAGAGTTTGAGGATGGCAAAATTATTGAAGAACCTGAGCTGGGGGCATTTTTTGTAGATCCCCTAACTCAGAAGAAGTGCTTCCAAAGAGCCTCAGAGCTGTACAAAGTTGATCTGAGACAACTTGCCGCCTTCAGACTTGCAGTTTCATTTTGGCAGTCTAGCAAATGGAGAGCAGCCGTCTGAGATCAGCTCAGAGGCTTCTATGAAAGAGGAGAGCTCAATGATCCCAAGTTCATGGTCATCAGAAGTGAAGTTGAGGAACTTGAGGATACAAGAGAAGAACTGGAAAAGATGTTCCAGGATCCCCCTCCAATGGAGTAAAGTCCATCTACAATCTGGGTAGGTGAAAACATGTGTTGTTGTAAAATACTTTAGTACATTAGTTGTACTCTTGTAAAAACATGTGTTGTTGTATGTAATCAAGAATCAGTGTATATATAAACTGATCTTTTACTTTACTGTAATGTTGTAATTTCAATTCTGCAAAATGTACTGTAAAAATATACAATGATTTTTGATAAGACCAGCTTAGACTGGTTATTGCAAATAGGGGGAGATTGTTAGGCACAAAAAGGCCTCAGTCAAACCTGTTCTACATCTGAGGGGGAGATTGATAATCAAACCTGTTGATGCATTTGAAGGTTGAATTTAAGGCCTGTTATATGCCTTATTGAAGCCTGAAAATGATTTGCAATATTAGTCATAAGCTGTTCTATGTGTTGCATGTGTTGCAACTAAGACAGTTTTGTCCAAGCTGCTCTGTCTGCTGAACAGGCTGGACATAAACTGTCTACGCTGCTCTACACTGGTGAGCAGCTTGGCACTTTAAAGTGTTCTGTTCTTTGTGAACAGAACCTGTTCTTTGTGAACAGGCTAAACACTTTATGGAATATGTTTCCAAGTCATCATGTATTGTTTTTGACTACAAGATCAGTTTACAAAGTCGAAGACAAAGTGGAAAATAGAACTGCTCAGCCTGCCCAAGCTGTTCTGTAACATGAAGACAAAAGGTTATTTGAAAAAGGGTGACAGACCTTTTTCTTATATCAAAATAGGCCTTTACAAGGAAGAAAGACGCAAAGTTGACATTTCTAAATTAGTTAAAGGCAATGCAACAGTAGACAAAGTAAAAAGACAAAAGTTCTGCACATGTGAAGACAAGTCTGCTTTTCAGAAAAGTGCAGAAAAGGTTATGTTGTCTTTTCAACAAGACTTCTCCTTTTTCATTCCGTCCAATGAAGATGTTTCTCTTAGATCCTCTGAGTGAGTATAAAAGGAAGCTTCTAAGGACAGAAAGAGTTGTGAAAGCTAAGTGTTGAAACCAAGAGTGAACGTGCAAGTGTGATTTTCGTGCATGCAAGCCTTCTGTGTAAATCAGTATCTGTGTGTCTAAGCTGTTTTACATAAGCTGTTCCCTTAAGTCTTGTAAACACAGTGAGTGCTTCTTAGTGAGTGTATTCATTGTATTCTAGTTTGAGTTTGTCATAGACTAGTAAACATACTGTTGTATCTGTCATCTCAGCTTGAACTATTCCGCATTCAAGCTTGTTTGTAATTAACAAATTGTTGATAATACATACAAACATTGAGAAAATAATGTGTAGTTTTTAAATAGCTGTATTCACCCCCCTCTACAGCTTAAAGCTATATACTTTGGGAACCTCTCGGGACCTACAATCTCCCTATGTTTAAAAAGACACAAAAAGTATTTAGTTATGTTAATGCACATGGACAACCCAAAACCAGCTTGGTTTGGGTTTACTCCATTACTAACTGAGCTTTTATTTATGTAGAGCAACCACGGGAACCAACAAAAGACAAGATGGCATGTGGACAGTTGATGCTCTAAGCAGATGACAGATAATTATGAGTGCTTGTCGAATTTCAAAAGCGTTGAAGGAGGATATGTGTGAGACCCTCTGATTTCTCAAAGGTCTCAAGTCAAGGCCCAGTAGCAATGCAATATCAGTCATGAAACTAAGATAAAATTAACAGTGCGGAATATAGTTAATTACAAACAGAGACAAAAACTAAGTATAAGGTACAAACTTCTAGACTATTTCATCGAAACACAAATGTAAGCTAGCCCAAACCCCAAAGCTCTATCTTTAATCAAGTACCAAGTTTTTGGAACAGGTTCTAATGCACTTCAAGCTCTTTCAAGTCCTGACCTAAGAACCAGGTCCAGCCAATCCTTTGCCTTTACCTGAAAAATAATGCAACAACGGGTAAGCTTATTTGCTTAGTGAGAATGTAGAATTTCACATTTAACATGCAATTATGAACGCGGAAGCACATGCACTGCACTCGGCTCATGCACGGCTCAGCTCTTATGCACTGCACTAGGCTCATGCACAGCTCATTCTCGAAGGGACATTGGCCAATTAATGCTCTTTTGATGCGCGACTTCGCTCAGCTCCCAGTTATAAAACTGTTGTTGCTCTTGAGACTTTTAGACAAATTCATAAGGAATGCTCGGATGATGATAAATCCATACACACGCATCATTAGTGGGGATCAGCCACGTACTGGGCTAGCTACCAGTAAAAGCTCTATATGGATATCATCGGAATGCTCAGCTCTAGCTACCCTCTGTGCTTTCATCACGTAAATCAGCACATCATAAGCCTAACATTAACCCAACACTGAGCAATAGTGATGGTGTTAAGCTTAACAATCAAATGACTCGTCAAAGAATCGAATCTAGATGAATAAATGCTCAGTTCAACAAATCATAGTAAATATACTATGATAATATATATCAATAAGCTCAAGATCAGAAAGCCAATAGAATCAGGATCATGCAACAAAAGTCTCAATTCACATAATATGCAGTTAAAGTGAAATCTACAACTCACAGTTACTGGTTATTTGTGCTCTGTTAGTTTCTGGCTCTGGCTCGGTTGCTCACAATCTGTAGTGAACCACAATCTGACTTGTGTCAGACTTTCAGATGCTCGCCATCTTGTTGCTCAATCTGTTATTAATATCAGTTCTGATATTTATTAGTCTTTATATCATCTGAATAATATATATTTAGTGTTCATTCAATTCATAAGCTCAAGGTTCATTCGTTGGTCTTTTAATCTCAATATCTCATAACTTGATTTTATGCTCATCAATCTATCAAAATCTTTCTTTAAATTCTTCATGGATATTTTGTGTGTGTGTGTGTGTGTGTGTATATATATATATATATATATATATATATATATATATATATATATATATATATATATATATATATATATAAATATATATATATATATATATATATAATCATTAAGATAATTATTTTATGTGTTGTCTATGGGTTTTATTCAAAATATTCAATTTTAGAGAATGGGGTTCGAGTTTACACATAAATTCAAATATAGAAGACTTAAATTTAAACCAATATTATGATTAACAAATAAGTAATGTTACTAATTTGGAATCTATTCCAAATATTAAACTTAGTTGCTTTTAAATTAATTATAAAAATATTGCTAAATCCTATTAATTGTTTTAAGTCTCTCTAGTAATTAATATATATACTAAAATGATTACCTTTGTGCCACTATTTGAATTTAAGTGTCAAAATTCAACTCAAATTCAATACTAAAACTAGATTCGAAGGTCCATGCATGAATTCAATTATGTTTGGTCGAAATTGGACTACCTTTCGAAATTAAAGTCAAAAATTGAATTTATTGCTTCGAATTTATGTACAAATTCGAACACCCCTAGTTAAATTCCAAGCCAAACTCGAAGCCTATTAAATTCGAAGGTACTTGTTCGAATCTATGAATAGATTCGAAATCCTTATGTTAGTTTCGAATATTCACTTCGAATTTATGGATTAAAGTCGTATTCCAAGACTAGATTTGAAACCCAATTCGAATCTAACATTAAAATCGAGTTTCTTCTTGTTTTTTTCGAGTTTGTTCATCTTTTATATCTTTAAAACACTCGTTTTAGGTCTAAAATCACATATATTCTAAGTACTATTCCTAGATTTGCTTATATTATACTCATTCTAGTTAAATCTCAAGTTAAACTAGCTTAAATCTCATAAAAATAGTAAATTCGAGTTTATCTCTTAAAAACCGAAAACATAAAAGCTTAATATGTAAATTCTTACCTCAATTTCGTGTGTTACTCAATCATGCAAATGCATAATCTTGTAGTACTCTTCGCAATCTTCCCGATAACATATATATCTTGATGATCCGACGGTCGGTTTGGGAGAAATCTTAGAGAGAGAGTAGAGAGAGAAAATCTAGAGAGAGAGTCTAGAGAGAGAGTGAAATCTGATTTTATGAGTCTATATCCCGTTTATATACTTTAGCTAGTTACGTTTGCTACTTAACCCACTATTACTTTCATATCTTATATATCTTTTATTTAATTATCTTAAAAATTTATTAAATCATAATTCATAATTTAAATATTTATATAATTTAATTAAATATTTCAAAAACTTAATTAAATTATAAATTCAAATAATGTAAATAAAATTACATTATTGGTTCAATGATCAGATATTAAGTTGGGCTAAAAGTTGGGTTGTTACAATATGTTGCATTTGGAGGAAACTCAAAACGAGGTAAGGTTACAAGTAAAGGTACTGTGAAAATAGGTAACATGACCTTTAATGATGTACTGTATGTTGAACAGATGAAGTATAATTTACTAAGTGTCTCTCAAGTATGTGAGAAAAAGAATCTTGTTCTATTCACATACTCTGAATGCATTATCCTATCGAAAGATTTTAAAATACCTGAAAACCTTGTTTTACTAAGAACACCGAGAAAGGAAAATGTATATTGTTTAGACACTGAAAAATTATCCGAAAAAAATACTTTAACCTGTGTAATATCCAAAGCATCATCCAATGA
Organism: Centrapalus pauciflorus; assembly: GCA_020465985.1. Lineage (NCBI taxonomy): Eukaryota > Viridiplantae > Streptophyta > Magnoliopsida > Asterales > Asteraceae > Centrapalus > Centrapalus pauciflorus. The sequence continues at coordinate 129,466 of JAANYP010002035.1, read as the reverse complement.
GTCTGCACTTTGGCACAGAAGGACGTGTCACATGAACTTCAAATCTATGAATGCTTTAGTAAAACATAATTTGGTAAGAGGTTTACCACAAAAGAAGTTCATATGTGGTGATCATTGTGTAGCTTGCCTCAAAGGCAAGCAACACAAAACTTCTCATAAGGACAAAGAAGTAAATTCAATCACAACTGCTCTTCATCTCCTTCATATGGATCTTTTTGGTCCAACTTTTGTTATAAATATGAATAAAAGAGCTTACTGTTTAGTCATTGTTGATGATTTCACTAGGTTTACATGGGACTATTTTTTAGGACTAAGGATGAGAATGTTGAGTTAGTCAAATCCTTTATTTTAAAAATTGAAAACCAATCTAACTTAAAGGTAAAGGTGATCAGGTCAGACAATGGAACTGAGTTTAAAAATCATGATCTTAACAGTTTATGTGAGTCAAAAGGAATTACAAAACAATATAGTGCACCTAGAACACCATAACAAAATGGAGTAGCTGAAAGGAAGAATAGAACATTAATAGAGGCTGCTAGAACCATGTTTGCTGACTCCAAATTGCCAATCACCTTCTCAGCAGAGTAAGTTAATACAACCTGCTATGTTCTAAATAGAGTCCATGTAGTCCAGTCACAAGGAAAAACTCCATATGAGTTGTTTCACAAAAGGATTCCCTTAGTTAACTTCCTAAAACCATTTGGCTGTCCATGCACTATTTTATATACTAAATCTCACTTAGGTAAGTTTGAGAGCAAGTCTGGGGAAGGATTCTTTGTAGGATACTCCACACAGAGCAAAGCTTATAGAGTCTACAATAGTGTATCTAAAACCATTGAAGAAAGTGCAAATGTTGAGTTTAATGAAAATACTGCAAACTTCAAAGGCACTGGTCCTGATTGGTTATTTGATTTAGATTCACTCACAAATTCTTTGAGTTTTGATGAGTATTCTGCAGGAGCAGTTGGAAACAATGTTCATGCTAGCAAAACAGATTCCCATGCTGCCAGCACAAGAGTTCAGATTGTTGGCACAAAGACTCAAATTGTTGAAGATTCTGATAAATGGGATGAGTACTCTATTCTACCACTGCATACTTGTGACCCATCTGGGGTTCTGATTGACTATCAAGACAAAAATACAGAGTCTGAGGTACCAGTCCCAAGTCTTGAAGTAACAGCTCCAACTAATAGGGAAACAGTCCCAACTCCATATCAAACTGTTACTCATGAAGCAGAATCATCATGTGGTGCAGAAGGTGCTGACACCAACTTGGGAATCACAATTCAGATAGAGAGTGACCCTACACACAGGGTTCACAAATATCATCCACTTAATCATATCATGGGAGATCCACGCACACATGTGCAGACAAGGAACATGATTCACAAGGAAACACCTATCTCCGAAGAAGCGGTTCCTGAGTTTAGTCTAGCTGCATTTGAACATGCCAGTTTTATGTCCCAGTTAGAACCAAAGAAGGCATCTGAGGGTCTGAAAGATCCATCATGGATTGAAGTCATGCAAGAAGAGCTATTGCAGTTCAAGATTAAGAATGAATGGCAACTGGTTGATTTGCCTAGAGGAAAGAGGGCAATTGGTACAAAATGGGTTTTCAGGAACAAAAAGGATAAAAGAGGTATAGTGATCAAGAACAAAGCTAGGCTAGTAGCTCAAGGTTACATTCAAAAAGAAGACATAGACTATTATGATGTTTTTGCTCCAGTAGCAAGGATTGAAGCTATCAGACTATTCTTAACCTATGCAAGCTATAAAGGATTCAAGGTGTATCAAATTGATGTAAAATCTGCGTTCCTGTATGGTACAATTGATGAGGAGGTATATGTGTGTCAACCTCCTGGGTTTGAAGACTACAAGTATCCTGATAGAGTTTACAAGTTAGATAAGGCACTCTATGGGTTACACCAAGCTGCTTGAGCATGGTATGACACTCTGTGTTCGTACTTACTACAGAATGGATTCAAGAGAGGCACTCTAGACAAGACATTGTTCACAAAGACTATCAAATCAAAGATCCTTCTTGTTTAGATCTATGTTGATGATATCATCTTTAGATCAACCAATGACATACTTTGCAAGGAATTTGAGACTTTGATGCAAAAAAAGTCTCAGATGACCTCAATGGGAGAATTAACTTTCTTTATAGGATTACAAGTTAAGTAGAAGCCTACTGGCCTCTTCATCAGTCAGTCAAAGTATGTGAATGACATTCTGGAGAATTTTGGATACAAGGATACAAAAGTTGCAAGCACTCCAATGGACACTCACAAGCAGCTTGATGCAAGCAAAGAAGGAGTAGATGTTGATATTCATTTGTGCCGATCTTTGATAGGTTCATTGATGTATCTCACATCTTCTAGACCAGATATAATGTTTGTTGTTTGTGTTTGTGTCAGGTTCCAGTGTGCCTCAAAGGACTCACATCTGTGTGCTGTTAATAGAATCATTAGATATCTAAAAGGCCAAACAAAATTGGGTCTATGGTATCCTAAGGATTCACCTCTTGAACTAACAAACATATTCAGACAGTGACTATGGAGGCTCCAATATTGACAGGAAGTCAAAAACTGGAGGATGTCAATATCTAGGAGCAAGACTAGTCTCTTGGCAGTGCAAGTCTCCACATCATCCACTGAAACAGAATATGTTGCAGCTGCTACTTGTTGCTTTAAGGTTATGTGGATTCAGAAACAACTAAGAGACTATGGTATCAAGATTCTATGTACTCATATTTATATTGACAATTCAAGTGCAATCAGGGTTGTACAAAATCCAGTAAAGTTCCTAAAACCAAGCACAAAGACATTAGATTTCATTTTATAAGGGATTGTAATGAAAACAAGTTAATCCAAGTTACAAAAATTCATACTGCTGATCAATTAGAAGATCTTTTTACTAAACCATTTGATGTAGGAAGATTCACTTTTCTGGTGTCAAATATTGATATGGTTAACATGGATTAATCTACCTTAAATTACCATCTGTTGTAATCTGTGTAAATTTTTTGTTTTATATGTTTAGTTAAGGGGGAGACACTGTTTCACTAGATATTGCTCATTAACTAACTAACAGCTTGAGAATATTCTCAAGTTGCTAGTACATTTTCTCGAACTATTAGTTGTTCACTTGGTCTGTTAAGTATGCAGGGCATTTCCGTAATTTCTAAGGCGTTTGAACACGGGACTAGATATTTTTAAAATCCAAAACCTTAAAAGTCCCAGTTTTGTTCAGTTACAACTACCAGTCTCTAAATATCTGCCAGAGCCCTCTCATTCCCTCCCTGTGCAATTCCCTATTCTTCGAGCCAAACCCTAATCCCTTTCGTTTTTTAGCATCAATGGAGTTTGTGAAAGATCACAACTATCTTCCATACTCTCTAAAGCATGCTGAACTGCAACCGTTTCATGAAATATTAGATTTCCTCCGCATTTCATCCATACACTATGCTCTTACAGTGAACCCTACCATCTATGTATCTCACATAGAGCCATTCTGGAATAAAGCCAGTCTGAGCACACAAGATGAAATCACTTCTCTTGTTTTTACCATTGATGGTCATACCATCACCATCTCAGAGGATTCCATTCGACAGCACTTGCATCTGCAAGATACTACAAGTATAACTGATCTCTCTCTAACTGCTTTACATGAAGGTCTTTTTGAAATAGGGTATAGGGGACCAACTGATTCATTTTTTCAAAGCACATTTTGGCCCCACATGGAAATACCTTGTACATATTGTTCAACAATGTTTAAGCCCTAAAAGAACTGGTTGGTCTGAATCTTCATCAAATATTGCAACTGCTTTAGTTTGCTTTTCCACATGCCAACAGTTCAATTTTTCATATATGATTTTTCAACGTATGTTAAGGCATCATGCCTTAAAGAATGGGAAATTTTGATGTATCCTCGATTTTTGTCTGAAATAAATGCAAAATATTGCAATTCTTTAAAAATACATAAAAGGATATATGTTTCTCATAGGCACTCTTTACCATCTGTGTAAAGATTTTTAAATCAAAGTGCAAATTTTCATATCGTTGATGTGTCGTTGCCTCAAGCAATGCAGATTATCTTTCCAAGAAAGAGGGGAATGGATCCTGAGCATGCTCAGCCCCACATTACTGCTTCACCCCCAGGATCCCAACCCACTCCCCATGATCCAAATATCCTTTCTGATCCTTTTATCAAACGTACCTCCCCAGCCCCTCCACTCAAAATATATACCAAAAAGAAACAAAGGACTGCAGGTGCTCCTTCCACCTCAATCCCACAACCAGAGCAAAATATCCCTGTGCAAAAGGATAATCTTGCACATCATATCCAAAGGGAACCAACTGATGATTCTCCCAAGCTCAATATGCAGGTGAACATCCCTTCTGAGGATGTTCATATGGGCTTTGTGGCCGAAACTATTGATGCTTCTGCACATGGGGCACTAGACAGTTTCAATATCTTCAAGACCACTCCCATGGCAACTGAGGGTGTGCAAGCACCTTCTGGAAGTCCCCAATACCAAGAAAAGATGGGCCTAGATGCTTCTATTCCATCTGGTATTGACGCCAATGATAGATCTCAAATCCCGTTATCATTAGAAAATCTTGAGGCCAGTCTGCAACTAATGGCTTTGACGGATCCACAACTGAAACCTGTTGTAGCTATTTTGGAACATTACAAGTCCACTATTGCTGCACAGGAGTCACAAATTCTTGAACTTCAAAAGCTATCAGTAGTCCAACAGCAAAAGCTTGCCTAATTCCATCTAGGGTTGAAGCTCTATGGAACCAAGATTGTTCAACTTGAGAAGCAGATTCAAACCCTATTAGCAACGGTTTTTGGTCCCTCTGATCAAACCAATGCATCCACAAATGGGGAGAATCAGGAGATTCCACATTCAGTCCAAACAATTTCAAGTTCACCTTTGGCAGTTTCAGCTTCTAGGCTAACAGTCGCACCAGTTTCTCAAACTGTTCGTCAAGAAGTTCAAGTTGTTTCTCTTAAGAGGCCAGGTCGTGTGTTAATTAGAGAAGGAATTCACGGAACATCCACAACAGTCCAAGCAGCAGCAACAGTCCAACTAGCAGCTTTAGACAAAGGCAAAGGTATTGTAATGTAAAAGCCAATGATCAAGTTTGTTTCAAAAGAAGCTCAAGTTGCTGCTGATGCTGAACTGGCTAGAAAAATAGCAGAAGAACAAGACCAGATTCTTGATCAACAAACTGAAGCTTCTATGGCTGATGATGAGACCCTTGGTGACTATTTACTTGGTTTTGTGGCCAAGGAAGGACAAAAGAAGAGGAAGAGGCCAACAGGGCCTTCAAAGGCAGAACACATAAGATTTTTAATAAACTATTCTGGAAGTGCTGGTATTCCAAGAGCCATTGCACAATCATGGTCTATAGAGAAGTTCCAGGCCCTGTATGATAAAGATATGGCCAAAGAAAAAGCTCCTTAACAAGTCCAAGAACCTTTTCATGCTGTAGCTCAATCAAAAGATCCATCTCAAACTGTTGCTGTGACCCAACCAAAAGCATTCCTCAAGCAAAGTGTGATCAAGTGAAAACGATTATGTTTGATCAGCAATCCTTGGAGATAGAAAAAGCACTGGATAAATATGACTTCTCCAAACCTCCAATTACTTACTGGTATGCCAAATCCATGGACAACATTCATCTGGTATATCATCTTGTGGTTAAAAGAGAAGCTGGTCCATAAGAGGAGTATAAAAACATGGTCCAAATCGTTCAAAGGTTGACTAGAGCAGAGCTGACCCAGGTGCACAATGTTGGGAAGGCTAGCCACTCCAGATCACCAAGAGTATGGGTTCAGAGTATCACAAAATAATTTTAAAGCATATCTAGAATCCTCAAGAATGGATATAGAAGCTGCCAAGGAAATAAAGATTGTACAGATTGATCTATATGAGAAATCCATGACATATAGACTCAAAGTTGCAGACAGATCCAACAGATTTTATAGTTTTGAATTTCTTAATTTTCCAAGAGAACGGCTACATCAGATGAGCTCAATGAAGATAACTTGTGACAAAGAAGAACTGAATAGAGACTTCATAAAGGCTGTAAGGCAGAAGCTTGCACAATTGTAATATGTAAGTTTTAGTTTGTGTATAACAGTTTTACTTTGTATATATTTCCTTATATGTAAAGAAACCTAAAGTCTTAGTTAAGAATCTAAGTTAGGTGGAGATTGTTGGGAAATAATCTAAGTATGTCAAGCTGTTAGTCAGGATTTCTCAGACTGTTAGTACTATTTATGTGTAATTACAAAGTTCGAGCTGCTAGTTCAAAATGTTCAAGCTGCCAGAGTTAAAGTTCAAGTTGTTCAAGAAGTTGATAACAGAAAGTGCTACAAACCAGGAAGTGATAAAGATTTCAAGATTTAAAGATCTTCCAAAGATATCCACTCAAGAGAAATCACAGATTGTCAAGGAAACAAATCAGAAGTTTATAAATAGAGATAGACTAGGTGTTCTTAGGAATTCGGTGCTTAAGAAATTCATTGTTGTAACTAGTATTCTGTTTAAGTTTCTAAACCCTCTAAGGTTGAAATACCATAAGAACAATTACTGTTCTTCGTCTAATCAATCAAATTAGAGGTGATTGTAATCAGAGATTGGTTATAAAAAGGTTTTGGTATTGATTGTCTTCATTAAATCAACTTTTTAATTTTTTTTTTCTGAAAGTTTTCATAAAACAATTGTGTGTTATTCGGCAATCTTCTTAATTGGACTTCGATTCTAAATAAGATCGTTGGTTTAACTCTGATATATTTAAACAAGTTAGTCTTAGGTGATTTGATCTTGCCAAATTCCCTTAACAGGAGGAGACTGTAACAACTGGCACAAATCACGTTAGCATTTGAAACTTAATCATTACTCATTAGCAATTAATCAAAATGATTAACAAATTCATAAGGAATTTCATGACAATTAGAAACAATTCCATCGGTATGATTCGATGAAACAGAAAATTAATTAATCCGATCAATTTACGGCATGATAGATTAATTCGACTAAGTGCATAATTAAATTAAGATTAGTGACACTAATCATGCATTAATAAAACTTACATAACGTTAGTTATGCAAGACAAATACTATTACACAAAAGTAGTGTATTTCAAGAATACATTAGTTTTATTACAAAAAAAAAATGAAAATACCTTTGAAATACCTCACATGGTCGGCCCCTACACTAGTCCTATATAGAGTATGTGTTTCATTCTTTATTACTAACACTCTGCACCATTTACATCATATCACTTTCTCCTTTCCCTTTCATTTTCATCCAAGATCAAACTTAACACGCCACACCTTTCATAATCACATGACCATTTCAATCCTTTATAAATAGAAGGCCAACTTCCCTTCATTTTCACACATTGCAAAAGCCAAAAATCTTTCTTCTCTCTCCTCTATATATCCGGCCACACATACATTGCACACACACATTTTCTTCTTCAAGTGTTCTTCAAGCTCTTTTCAAGTGTTAGAGTGCAACAAAGTTCAAGATCAAAACTTCTACTTATTTGCATACTTTTATTTAATCAAAGTAAGTTAATACTACCTTATTACTTCTTTTATTTAAGTTATTATAAGTCTTGCATAATATATATAATTACCAACAACAATAAGTTTCATTAAAAGATAAGTTTATAAACAACTAGTTTTGTTTTAAAGTTTGTGTCTTCACATGTGTTTATAAATATATAAACACATAATGTAAGCATAAATATTATGAAAATAAGATATATAAATATGGTTCATAACCTTTTATACATAAGAATAAGAATTATGGTTTAGATAAAAATGCTATTGCAGAAAACAAGGTTCTTACCCAGCACCTGTATCAACAAACAAGATGGCAAAAAACCAAGAAGTCTTGTCCTCCAAAATGAAAACTTTGGATTCCTTGATAAGTGAAGTACGAATCAAGATCAAAAACCATCATAACGAACTTCTCCAGATTCTTAGAAGTCTTCACCAGCAACCTCACTCTTATTGAAAGAAACCGAAATGAAGTCCAACAAGATTCAGTTACTTGACCTTGAGAAACAACATAAACAAAAGAGATTGGTAACCCTTGCTGATGATCCTTTGAGATTACCATCCACACCTTTTCTCAGTACAACATTTGACCAACAACTTTCGTCTCAAAGATCACCATCATTGGCATTATCGGCAAAAGAACAAACCCAGATTAAAAACAAGGCAAAAAGATAAGCACAAGTTGTAGCATTGCCCGACATGCCAAGTACTTCTTACTTGAAGTCATCTGATGATCAAGCTACAACCTCTTCTAAAAACCCATAAGTTCTTGCAACTGGTAACCCAGTTACAACATTCCTCAAGAACCTCTGTGAAGATTCTCCACCAAAACTATCCTTTGTCATGCCAGTATCTCCCCAACCAGACGAGGATTTCAATCCTTCTGAAGCATTTGAACATCTATTCATGGCAGGAAATGACCAAGACGAATCCACTGTCCGGAACGTTGTTAATGACACTGATTCAGGAGAATAAAAAACGCAAGAAACGCCACCCAGGAGACAGAATCCACCAAAGACAGATACTAAACATTAGTTCATATTTGATGATATTCCTCCATCAAAATGGAGAGAATGAAGTGTGGAAATGCTAACTTGGATGTCTGCAGAACTTCAGTTTTACTCCATTGATATGGTAGACGATTTACAACTATACTCCAAGGTAAACTCCGTGATTGGAATCTTAGTCTTTGAGAGTATCGCCAGTTAAACATGCATAAGTCTCAATCTCCTAAAGAATTCATGAGTGTCATTTACTAAGAATTCATTAGCAATCAGGTCGAGAATACGATACACGTAAGAGAAGAATTCCTCAAAATGAAATGTTGTTCTTTCCTTAAGAAGAATCTTTAAAAACCCTACAATAAAATGTCTGAAAGATTCTATTGCCTTAAAGGAATCGATGATGTCAACCTCAAACAGGTATTTTTGAATTCATTCCCTAAAACACTTGTAAATGAGGCATACATATTTCATAAATCAAGGAATGCCACAGTCGCACAAACCTCTCTTGTTGAGTTGTATCACCTCATTCTTAGTGCTCTAGCCAAACTTTGCAACAAGAAGAAATTCTTGGTAGAGTTTGAGAAAACAGGTCGAAGACTAGGTAAAGCATGTGATGACAACCATCTACAGATTAAGTGCAAAGACAAGTCATCGTGTGATTGTTCTCACACTAAGAAGAAATCACACACCAAAAGGTTTTTTAAATATTTTCACTATAACTAAAAGAAGAATGTCATGCCAAAGAATAGGCGGAAGTACCTAAGAAGGAAATTCAAGCAAGGCAGAAATTCAGATAAATGTTACGTATGTAACAGGAAGGGACTTTTCACAAAAAATTTTCGAGATAATATAAGATGAATGGCATTGTTGCAAACTCTAAAAAAAATAGAGCCAGTTGACATTTCTGATATTGAGTCAGTCTACTCTCTTGATGATGAACAAAATGATAGAACGTTATGTACATTACGTTATTCCTATAGTTCATCAAATGAAGACTCCGCTACAGATTGAGAATCATCATGTTATTCTGATACAGAATTGTTTATGGTAAGTCATGCACCCCATGTTTTCTGTTACAACAAAGTCAACCAGTTCCCGTTGCCAAAGTTCATCTTCAAACATCAGCATACGCAAAGCCAACACCAGTTTGCGCTTTTTGACACTGGTTCAGCTGTCACCATTCTAGATCAAAAGATCTTACCTGCAAGCTTTTGGAGACCACATGAGCAAACATTCTTAGCTACTAATGGAGAAAAGTTTGTGATTGACAAGATCAATATCCCTGTATACATCTGTCTTTTCCCTAAATGTATGATAAAACACAAGCTGCTAGGATCAAGCTCTCATAGCAAGGATATGCTCATCGAATTTGATTTGCTTTCAATGCTACCAAATTTGAAGTGGACACCTCAAGGATTAAGCTACAAAAGTTTCATGAACCCATGGAGTACAATTCCCAAACTGCATATGATGGTTGCTCCTACTCTTGAATCGTTGAAGCAGCAAATTGTTCAGACAACATGTGCTTCTACACACATAGAATTCCTAACAAAGCATTCATCACCGTTATGGCTTAACGAATCGTTCTTTGTTTCATTACCGTTCGTACAGAATGAGGATGATAACCCCACAAAGGCAAGCCATGCTGGTATGAATCGAGACCATTATCAACTTGCAATTGAAGATTGCAGTCAACTAGTTGACCAAGAAATTATTGAGCCCACAAACTCCCCATGGGCGTGTGAAGCATTCTACGTAAACAAGGGTAGTGAACAAGTCAGAGGAAAGCTAAGACTAGTCATCAACCATCAACCTCTCAACCATTTTTTGGCAGATGACAAGTTTCCTCTCCCACAAAAGAATGCGTTGTTTCAGTCATTGGCAAACGCTAAAGTCCTATCTAAGATTGATCTTATATCTGGATTTTGGCAGTTAGGTATCCATCCTAATGACAGGCCAAAGACAGCCTTCTGTATTCCTGATCATCATTACCAATGGAAATGTCGTTTGGTTTAAAGAATGCACCGTCTGCTTTTCAGAAAGCTAGGGTAAAGATTATAAAGCCAATTCTATCGAACATTTTGGTTTATATTGATGATATTTTGTTGTTTTCCGAAGACAACGAGTCGCATGTGGAGCTATTATCAGAGTTTCATGCTTTGGTAATTAAGTATGGTATAATTCTATCATAAAAGAAAATAGAAATTGGTGTCACCACCATTGATTTCCTTGGGAAGAAAATTTCAGATGGAAAACATCAATCTCAGCCACATGTTTCGCAAGAGCTTCATTTGTTCTCAGACTCACTAACGAGCCAAAAGCAAACACAACAGTTTCTTGGATTACTGAATTACATGGCAGATTTTTTTACCAAAATTATTTTAGATCATACAAAACACTTATTCCCCATGTTGAAAAAGAATCCCTCACAGTGGTCCTCGGAATAAACCCTAGCTGTCTAGGCTATATAGCAGCTAGCTGACAAGATACCCCTCTAAAGATTCCCACATCGTCAGTAAATAAAATCCTTCAGATAGACTCAAGTGAAGAACGTTGGGTAGCTGTCTTAATCTTCCTCAATGAGGATATGTCAGAGAAGTGTGTGGTTATAAAAGAGGCATGTTCAAGGACTCTGAAAAGCACTACCACTCTACGTTCAGAGAGATTCTTGCTGTCAAGAGAGGAATAGAAAAGTTCTAGTTCCACTTGATTGGGTCCAAGTAAAGATGGATACGTCCTCATTTTCGCGGATGCTCCAGTTCAAAAGAAAGATGCTTCCTCAAGAAAACTTTTGAGGTGTTCTAACTGGTTCAGACAAAGGAAGTTTACCGCTAAGCACATCAAAGGAATAGACAAGGTCGTTGCAGACTTCCTATCCAGTCCCCCGAAGGAGTATAAATACAGCCTGGACTGAAAGAAATTGGCAAGATATCCCAAAGTATCATTCCAGTATTCAGTATCAATCCAATGGTGCTACCGCCGAGAAATACCCTTTTTCATAATCCTATTCAAGGAAATAACCAAGCACACAACATACCGCAAGAAGGAGTTTCATCAACTGGCTCATCCGTCACCCCGCAACCAAAGATTCCTCAAGTACACCCCCTTCCAGAACAAATCTCAGAGGTGATAGCAGAGCTTACCTTTCCAGAGACAGCTTCCAAAAGCTACAAAACGTTTCTCACCATCCTGCTAAGAAATCATGGTCTATTCATCAAAGGGCTTAGGTTCCACCCTGATTATCCTTTCTTGAAAATCTACCATATTGGTGATGTGTTCCCCTTTCCTAAAGAAGATCTATGCTTCTTCTTGTAGCTCTTTGAAGCTTCTTCTTGTAGCTCTTTGATCCAAATTCTTTTTCCCAACAGGTCCACCATTTCTTGGCTTGTCCAATCAATTGATCCTTAGCCAAAAATACCTTGTACTCATCCTTACAATTCATCTCCGTAAAGTTCTGTTCAATAATTGTAATCCATATTTCTGATTCCTCGATTGTCAGAGATGCAGAGAATGTTGGTGGTTGCCAGTCCTTAAAAGATCTAACTACATATTTCATGTAATTCACATCAATTCCGGCTTCATAATCAATCTTTTCCTTGCCGTTGTCTTTACGTTTTGCTTTATTCCTAAGGTTTATGTTATCCACAACATAATTCCTTTCATGTTCCCTCTTTTCTTTTCTCTTGTCTTCTTTACTTTTAGCTTTGGCCTCATCTCGAGCCCGAAACTGATCTTGAATCATCCTGTTTTGCTCAACCATCATGGCTAGCATCATTTCTCTCGTTTCTTCGGGTGTCATTCCTCCTCCAGACATGTTCTGAAATATGAAATATATAACTTGTTTAGTAACATGTCATTAATTTAAAGACACCACCCAATTGTCCCGTATGATAGTCAATTTCCTATGATTACTAGATCGTAACCTATCTTAGTTCAGATCATTACTTAGTACCACTACATATCATCACTTAATGTTTGAGACCAAGACCTCACGGACACTTGAATCTCGAACTACTGCTCTTTGATACCATACCATGTGACACCCTTGCCACAATAACCTCCATTTACATAACACCCAGGATTAATCATCAACACACTATTACATAATGATCTGATAACTTAATTAAAGTGCGGAAGCATAAAATACAAAATAAAATAATACAAGTTTGTGTCCAACACACTACGGTGCTACATAGGTTACATGTCTAAGTCCACAAACTCGAAAGTATTACATCATCCCAAATTTATTACAACAATAATTCCATAAACCAAATACCAAGTTAGTCTGTAGAAATCTTCAAATACTTGAACAAACGGCCTAGCTAGATGTTCCTGCAGCGGATTTCCCTTTTCCTGCAAAAATGTTACAACTGAAGGGGTAAGCTAATGCTTAGTGAATACCATATGATTTTACACATTCTACAAATCTTTATGATGCCACCCAGAGTATCCGCGGTAACACATACCGTATACTCCACACGTACCCAAGGTACGCAAACCCGAGCCGCAGCTCATTCGAGCTGACACTCGGCATAAGAAAACGAACCATCCGACGCAGACATTACATCAGGGATGACTTACTGCCTATCCTGACCACAGAGGTGTCAAACTCTTGGTCATATAACACAGTTATATTAGAGTACAGATGCGACCATGCAGGTCCATCAAAAGGATGCACAACAAATGAACGGACATGCAACAAGTATGAATGTGCATCAACATAGACGCAAGTTAGTAGAGTGCCAAACGAAAATGAAACAACAGGCCTCAGCAGGCACTGCAAAACATAAAGCAGATGCAGCAATGTTAAAATCAAAGGTACTCACAGTGGGTGCGTAAATAAACTTTAAACAATATTATTTCTCCTCGGAATTTCAACCGGACTCAAAAGTACCCCACTGTGGGTTAAACAACACCACAAGGAACCTGTTACATTTCCATAAGAAAATCATATCATAAACATGTTCCTCAACAAATGTACATCAAGTTGTACAATCAAAAGTGTTACAACATTCGGAACCTTCATCTGAAACTCACGTTATAAACCATCATTTAGGGTGCTATTATTCTCAAATAACCCTTCATTACATGCCTTAATATAATACTAAAAATATCCCAAAAGTATAATTAATTAACCATAATTTCGGGTCCTTAATAACCCATCCAAATTACACATGTACAGCATAGAACTCGCCGAGTTCCCCATAGAACTCGCCGAGTTCATGTCCGAATTTCGGATCCTCAGCCGGATTTCGGACCCATCCGAAGTGCGTTGACCCATCCGAATTCGGGTCCATCCGAGTTTGGTTCCATCTAAGTTTCGGGTCTCATCCGAATTCGGGTCCCAACCGAATTTGGATCCAATACTTATGAATTTTTGAAGATTTATTCAAATGTTCTTGGGAACTCGCCGAGTTCCCCATAGAACTCGCCGAGTTCACTTGCAGAAATGCAGGTCGCAACTTACGGATTTTACTTAAAAATTTCCAATTTCGATTTCTAATCACATGCAACTTGAAATAACGTTTTATTAACATATTTTGAGTGTTTCTACATCATTTTCCTTATCATTAACTCTCTCATTTATCCAGAAATGACCAAAAATGTAGACTTTTCTTCAAGAACACAAAAAGTCATAAAAATTGAGATTTCTTACCTTTTGGATCGATTCAACCAACGATTCTTGTTTCAAATCTTCAGAGATCTTCAATTGATGCTTTTCAACTTGTATTACATACATGCAATCAGAATTTCACAGATTTTAAATCCGAGTTTTGAATCTTTATTCTTCAAAAATAAAATCTCAAACTTGAAACTAATTTATTACCTTTTTATCCACTTGAATCCAGTTAATATGTAGCTTTAATCCACGAATTTAGTTCCAAAATCTTTGAATTTCAGTAGGAATCTGGAGAGAAAAAGAGTGCTTTTGGATGAATGGTGAAATGAGAATTAAATGAAAGACCTTGTGTCTTTTATTTCATAACTTTTGGCTATTTGCACAATTAGCCCTCTACTTATCTGCTTTCACTAAATACTGATTTTATCTTACTTTTATCATTACTAACATTTATAAATCATCATACTCCAATATAATAATTCAAAATTTCTCAAATTTCTTAAATTAGCAACCAACTTTTAAATATTCAGATACGTAATCATTTTTCATAATCCTACTTAATCATATTCATAACGAAATTTAAACTAAATATCCTCAAATTACGATATTAAAATTTTAGGATGTTACATTATCCTTTTGAGTTGTATGGTTTTGAATGGTTCTTATCAGAATTCTTTTATCCAATGTAGTCTTTCTAGATAAGCTTCCTTGATCTATAAAAGGAAGTGAAGTATTTCATTTCTAGGTGTGCCTTGTAAGGAGATCTATCTGATCACCACTCTTTGAAGAAATAAAATTAAGTGTGTTGTTTTCTGAATTCCTCTTCTATTGTCCACCCTTTTCTATAAGACTTTCCGACCAACCAGGTATCATTGATCACTCAGCACCTTCTTGTGTTACCATAACGTCTTACTGGTCTTGTATAGATCAGCCATAAACCCCCTCCCCTCCTACGGTATCAGATACAATACCCGTCGTTCTGACCTAAACCCAAGTTCTTATTCTTATTAATGTTCAAGTTGTTATGCTCTGTGACTATCGTTTTTAACGGATCCTTAACATCAGAGAACTACTGAACTTTTAGTCTTGAATTATAGAATAGTCTAATATAGATTATAGTTTAGATTTTGAAATGCTTATTAGTTTCTGAATTCCTTATTAGTACATACAGAAAGAATTCTGTGTGGACATTGTAAGTCGGCAAGGTGACCGCAGTTGAGTCCTTTCGAACTGAGGTGGATTCTATCAAAAGTTCAAATTTCTATATAAGAAGTTTAGATCTGTTATTTTCTAAGCCATATTTTTCTATTAAGCTAAAGCTATGAGTTTTGAACTGTCTTCCTCCTCTTCGTTATCATTCAGTTTCCGAGCCTCATCTGCATCTAAGATAGATCAATTATATGAAATATCTTCTATTTCAGACAAATCAAAAATACCCCTAACCCAGATGCCAGACAAAGACTGTTACCGTGTATTTTCCAAACGAACTAATTCTTTTAGTAGACAAGTCAAAAAATTGGTTGGATATTCCACCAATAAAGTCGTTAAAAAATTTGTTCAAACTTCGAACTTTGATTCTTACCAACTCCTAGCGTTTCAGCTGAAAACTTAGTTACCATAAGATCTCTTCTGTCACTGCAATAGCTCAAGGTTACACGCATATCCACTATGGGGCAATCGGACTTGCTCTAACGTTTCATTTAAGAAAGGGCCTTCCGGCTTTTTCAAAATAGCATTTGTGGATACAAGATTTGTAGAGTACCAATATGCTTGTATTGGAAACTACCTTGACTTCTAGCACAATCTTTGTCACTTTCTACCAAAATTTCAACATGCCGTTGAATGACCCCTCACTGCTCAGAGCCTTAATGCTCAGATCCAGATCGGTGGCACCCAACAAGTGAATACGTTTCAAGCAACGTTTCACTACCAAATGGCATACAGGGTACAGAACCACTCGCTAGACACTATGTTTCCTGGAGGTGACATCTCAGGATATGCTTTACTCCTTGAGATAGATTCAAAAGCAACGCCAACATGTACCTACGTCCCGAGGCAGTTGTCCAGAGAAAACCTGGTAAAACTTTACCAGAGAAATGGATAACAAATTATGAACAGATCCATCAAGCACCAGTACAAACCACCATGGCTCCTGATTTCGTCAGACATGAAAACAGACAAGTGGAAGTCAAGTTTTCACCCGCACAAATAGCAGAGCCACCATCTATCTTTCATACTATAAATATGGTCTATGCAGCCTTACCTACATCAGATCATATATGGTATAATGTATGCAACATAGTTTCCATGGATGAAGATATGCCTAAGAAAGAGAAACCATCTCAAAGTAAACTAAGGAAAAGATATGAAGAAGGAGACCCTTCTCTTGGATTACTTGGAGAGCCATCAGGTAAATATGACTACTATGTCATTTATGGAGAATCACAAACCAAACCTCCAACCACCACCAACCCATGTTAAAAACCTTGTTAGGCACAAAAAGGCCTCAGTCAAACCTGTTCTACATTTGAGGGGGAGATTTATAATCAAACCTGTTGATGCATTTGAAGGTTGAATTTAAAGCATGTTATATGCCTTATTGAAACCTGAAAATGATTTGCAATATCAGTCTAAAGCTGTTCTATATGTTGCATGTGTTGCAACTAAGACAGTTTGTCCAAGCTGCTCTGTCTGCTGAACAGGCTGGACATAAACTGTCTACGCTGCTCTACACTGGTGAGCAGCTTGGGCAATTTTAAAGTGTTTCTGTCTTTGTGACATAAACTGTCTTTGTGACAGCTAAAACACTTGTATGGCATATTTTAGTCTAAGTCATCATGTAGTGTTTTTGACTAAATAATCCAGTTTACAAAGTCGAAGACAAAGTGGAAAACAGAACTGCTCACCTGCACAAGCGGTTCTGTAACATGAAGACAAAGGTTGATTTGAAAAGGGTGACAGACCTTTTCTTATATCAAAATAGGCCTTTACAAGGAAGAAAGACGCAAAGTTGACATTCCTAAATTAGTTAAAGGCAATGCAACAATAGACAAAGTAAAAAGACAAAAGTTCTGCACATGTGAAGAGAAGTCTGCTTTTCAGAAAAGTGCAGAAAAGGTTATGTTGTCTTTTCAAAAAGACTTCTCCTTTTTCATTCCGTCCAATGAAGATGTTTCTCTTAGATCCTCTGAGTGAGTATAAAAGGAAGCTTCTAAGGACAGAAAGAAGTGTGAAGAAAGCTAAGTGCTGAAACCAAGAGTGAACGTGCAAGTGTGATTTTCATGCATGCAAGCCTTCTGTGTAAATCAGTATCTGTGTGTCTAAGCTGTTTTACATAAGCTGTTCCATTAAGTCTTGTAAACACAGTGAGTGCTTCTTAGTGAGTGTATTCATTGTATACTAGTTTGAGTTTGTCTTAGACTATGAACATACTGTTTGTTCTGTCATCTCAGCTTTGAACCAGTCCCATTCAAGCTTGTGTTGTAATGAACAAATTGTTGATAATACATACAACATTGGAGAAATAGTGTGGTAGGTTTTTATTGCTGTATGCACCACCCCTCTACAGCTTAAGCTAGATACTTTGGGAACCTCTCGGGACCTACACTGGTAATCAAAGCAGTTTAGAGGTGTGGGTGTCCATTCTAGATCTCCCATTCTCCCAATTTCCCAATGGACAACAGTGCTGCAAATCTCTTCTTACGCTATGACAATGGCTCTATGGGCAAACCTCCAAAATTGAACAACAAACTTCTTGTTTGTGAAGTATCAGAAGGAGTTCTCTATTTAGATAAGTCTTGATGTACAACTACCAGATGATAGTGATTGAGGTCCCTATGTGCAACCTCTGTACTACCATAACTCAACGGTTAAGGAGCTGCTCTGAATCAGACCTTTGTAGAAATCTAATCTCAATGGTCTATAAGACAAGGAGACTGGGTCTCGGGATGCAAAGGCCAGAACAACCTGGTCGTTCTCTTCCTGATGATGTGTTCAAACAGGTTGAAAAATGAAGACAGCAAAGAGATGGTGGGATGCTTTGTGTACGTACTATGAGGACCCACAATCACACTTGACAACAGGATCAACAATCTTGTTAGACAGTATGAACTCTTCTTTGCTAAACCAAAGGAGACTCTCACTGAAACCTACACCAGGTTTACTGCTCTAGTGAATGATCTCAAGGCTGTTGGGATCACTAAGGATAGTCTTACTCTGGTGAATAAATTTCTGGACATTCTACCTGAAGAGTGGAATTATTTCTCAACAATTCTAAGGAACTCAGGTACTATTAGAAGTATGGATCTGGTCAACTTGTATGGATCCTTACTGAATGATGAACAGTCAAGGCAACAAAAGAGAAATGCCTTGGAAATGTCCAAAAGAGGTACAGCCTTTGTGGCTAATGTGAGACAGCCTGTAAATCAGGTGAGTGATGTGTTCACTCAACCTGATCAACAGGATGATGACAAGGAGGAGGTGTCAGATGAAGAAGATACTGCAGATCTTGCTGAACAAGATGATGAGCAAATGATAGCTATGCTTGTCAAAAGGTTCAACAAGAAAAGGTTTGGAAGAAACATGCTGCAAGGAAGTTCAGGTGTTGGCAAAAAGAAAGCATTTGATAAATCCAAGGCTGAGTGCTTCAAATATGGCAAAACTGGCCATATAGCTACTGACTGTGTATTAAAAGCTGTTGGTCAGTCATCCAAACCTTACAAGACAAACAAGGATGATGATTATAGGGTTAAGTACCTTATGGCCATGGCTAAGCTGAGGAAGTTGGAAAACTCAGTGGGTTCCAACCGCCAAAAGGGACTCATGGCAGAGACTTGTGATTGGGAGGAATCTGATTCATCATCTGATGAAGAAGATAATCAATGTCTGATGGCCAACACTGATGTCCCATCAACAAGCAGCTTCAAACAAGATATGGCTGAAGCTGAAGCCTTCAGCAGCTTAGAGAACTGGAATCCTACTATGATGTATAAGGTACAAAATTTTATGGCTTACAGTTCCGAAGAAAAAGTTAAAATATTTGAATATATGCTTGTTGATCTAAAAGCTGCTGTTGAGAAGCATGATGCTTTACTATCTGAAATCTCTAAACTTAAAACTGATCTTAAAACTAAATCCAGGAAACTGGACAGTTTCCATAAGTTGGAAACTGAGCTTGATGAATTAAAACACATCAACTCTATTTTACTGGAAGAAAAGAGAGAAACAGATATAAAGCATGCTAAGCTTCAAAAGATAGTTGACTCTTGGTGCCAATCTGCACAAAAAGTCAGCCATTGTATAAGTCAACAGATCCCTGCCCAAATCCAAGCCTATCTTGGAGGGGATCTTGACACAGCAGCTTCTATTGTTGAGATCAATAATCTGAAAGAAGATTTATCCACTCTTGGTGAACTTCCAAACACCTTCATTCAAAATGTGAATGGTAAACTAATCTCAACAAATAGGTTTGTCAGGCCTCAAAACACTGACAGCTTGTGTGAATTTAGCTCAAAAGCTGATGTTGGAATTTGTTCTCCATCAAGTCAGTCTGCTAAGTGCTCTGTTGGTTCACACAAGCAAAAGAAAGGAAAACATGTCCAAACTGAAGTTGTGGATACTAAACCTGTTGATAAAACAGGTTCTGAGTCCAAAGCTGATGGTAAAAAGCATATTAATCCTTTTGATGCTAAACACTTTGAAAACAAGTTTTCAAAAGGTAAGCAGCCTGTTTCCAACAAGGGTAAATCTCATGTTGAAAACAAAACTGCTGTGATTTCAAATAAGTTTTCAAATCATAGTGGTAAACTGGTTTTAAATAAAAATAAGCTTCTCAAAACCAGACACAGTGAGTATGCTGATAGGCAGCATAAATCACAATCTAGTAGGGGCAAAGGCAAAGCCATTTCTCAAACTGAGATAATTGGGAATAAGTTTTCCAAACCTGTGG